>OZ010583.1:13449992-13479992 GCA_963932145.1 Acanthosepion lycidas
CGCCAACGAGGCATACTCATCAGTAAAACCGTCATGAAAATATTTGTAGAAACTTTAATTTGTAGGGAAACTACGTTATGGCGATGGGAAAATTACTAAAATCTAAATACTATGTCAGGACCAAGAAAACTGTAAATTCTGCTTTGAATTTTATCAAGAATTACTAAATACATCAGAACCAGATTAAATGTGACACCAATATTCAGTACATGCACGAATAGCAGATTTATAAATATGTATACTGCCGGATAGTGATTCAAATGCAAACAGAATCTATGTGAAATTTGAATCTCGCGGGGTCTGGAAATTTGCACACCCAATACTCAATAGAAGCAAACCGTCAGTGCCTCCATTATAAATCACCATAAAATTATCTCTCCTCGTCAGATAAGGCTAAGCTCTTTGCTACAGACTTTACCACTAAATCTAGGTTAGATGATAAAGACCGTCCCTTACCTGACTTCCCCCACCTTTCCTCACGAAACACAAGGTTCAGCATATCCCTATATCGGTTGTAGAGTTTTCCAGGCTTATCAAAAGCCTTTACTATACTGGTCCGTATACCATCCATGTAGTTGTTCTCAAGAACCTTGTCCCAGATCTATCTCCAATCTTGACGAAACTGTTCAAACGCTCCTTAAGAAAAAAATTCCAAACCCATGGAAGTTGTTCTGTGTGTGCCCCATATTGAGAAATGCATGTGATCCCTCGTTCCCGTCACGCTATCACCACGTCAGTTTCATTATTGTCATAAGGAAACGTTTTGAAGTAATCATAAACAAGAAAGTCGTTGAATAGCTACAGAAAATATCAAATGCTGAGTGACAAACAGTATGATTTTTGCCCTACTAGGTCCATTGCTGATGTCTTAATATATCACGCATAGAATCAGTGACGCACTTCATAATAAAGATCTCTTCTTCACGTGGTTAGAATGTCGAACTGAACCCTTTATTCCGCTCACTGTGTTAGACTGTTCTAGTTCCACGTGCCATGTCTAATGGATGTCAGTTATCAGTTATCCCCTGTAAATTCCCTCTCCAAGTTCTCCACCGCCTTAACCAGGTACTGAACTCACACTCTTTGGGTTCTGTAACAGGATGTAACTAACGCCTTTATCATAAGTATTCCAAACGATTTCGTTACATTTACTTACGTGCTTGGGAAAGATATGTATGCAAATCTTATCTCACTAGCTATGGGTAAATAGTAGGTACTAACTGATTTTTATAGCCTTGGGTGGTAACCAGTATAAGAGAAAGAAAACTCTGAATTCAAAACTGTATAAAGCATTGGGAAAGCACTTAATATGCAGCTAAGGAAAGGAGCGTTCACATAATAATCCCGACTACGGTCGACTAGATCTGGAAAGCTTTTATATATTCTATTTAAAATAGTACAACAGGCCTGGTTATATAAGCCTTGTGTGGCAACCGGTCAAGGAAAAAGAAAATTCTTAATTCCAAACTATATGTAGCTTTAGGAAAGAACTTACTATGCAGCTAAAGAAAGGAACCTTCGCATTGACTTGATGATCCCGACTACGGTCCACTAGAACAGGGATAGCTTTCATATATTCTATTTAAAATACTAGGACTGGCTTGGTTTTTTAGCCTTGGGTCGCAGCCGGTCTAGGAGAAGGAAAGTTCTTTATGCGAAACTGTATAAAGTCTTGGAGGGAGCACTTAATATGCAGCTGAGGAAAGGATCGTTAGCATTGACTCAATAATCCCGACTACGGTCGATTAGATCAGGGAAAGCTTTTATATGTTCTATTTAAAATAGTTCGACAGGCTTGGGCCTTGGGTCGCAACCGGCCTGGGAGAAGGAAAATTCTTAATTCAAAACTCTATGTATCTTTAGGGAAGCACTTACTATGCAGCTAAGGAAAGGAACCTTCGCATTGACTCGCTGATTCCGACTACGGTCGACTAGATCAGGGAGAGCTTTTATATGATCTATTTAAAATAGTATGACAGCACTGGTTATACAGCCTTAGGTTGCAACCGGTCTAGGAGAAGGAAATTTCTGCAAAACTGTATAAAGCATTGTGAAAGCAATTAATATGCAGTTAAGTTAAAGGATCATTCGCATTGATTCAATAATCCTAACTACAGTCGACTAGATCAAGGAAAGCTTTTATATATTCTATTTAAAATAGTACGACAAGCCTGGGCCTGGGGTGGCAACCAGTCTAGGAGAAAGAAAACTTTGAATTCAAAACACTACGTAGCTTTGGGGAAGCTATTTGGGGAACCATACAGCTAAGGAATAGATCGTTGGTATTGACTCGATGAACCCGACTATAGTCGACTCTCTTTATTTTTTAAAAATGTCCGAAATACTTTATCGGATTCACTTTTCTGCACCCTAAATATATTTTTCTTGATAATAAAGAATTCAAAGAAATTAAACTTAAAGAAATAGGGCTCTATATTGTCCCCACTTTCTGTTAAGGGAAGACTTAAGATACTCATTCGATTTTATCCAATTAACCTCCATTTCGTGGAACCTGTATTGATTCCATATCTCAAGATCCCTCTCTCTCTCTTTCTCTCTCTCTCTCTTTCTTCCTCGTTCTTTATTTTCAGGAGATAGGTGATGATCCTTCTCAGCTTCCTTTATGTTGTTGCTTCCAACAACGCTCATTTACAACACCTGTTTTCATCCCTCTATTCCTCCGATCAAACTTGTTAAATAGCTTTTGGTTTGAACTCCAATTCTCCTGTTTTCGATGGACGCTATGAGACATAAATTCTTCAAGCCTGTTTTCCGCATCCTATGGAATACAGAAGGTTTGCCAAAAATCTTCAATGGATTTTTTCACCGGAGTAGCAGACGTCTATAATCCCAGGTATTACGACAAACTACATCCGACAGCAAGAACTCTGATCGGGGAGGGTTAAGGAGCGTGAAACCCCCTCTTAATTGCTGTTCTTCCCAGGTCCACCGTGACCTGAGGTGGTAGCACCTGTTAGAGTCCCAGCTATGGGCACATAGTGAATCCCCCCCAAAAAAAAACAAAAACAAACTCCTGATAGTATAAAAATACATTTTAATATTAGGTTGGTGCAAAAATAATGACGTAATAATGTCGTTTTTGACGTTAAAAATGCGTCAAAAAACGACATTATTACGTCATTATTTTTGCACCAACCTAATAGTAAAAATTCCAGCAATACATTTTTTATTAAAAAATTGCCAGCAATACATATTTATTGTGAAATTACCAACAAGACATTTTGATAGTAAAATTACAAACAATGCACAAATAATAACAAATTGTAGCGACTTCGCCCAAATCTGTTTAAAATATTCCCAAACAACCAACATATAAGAACTTTCAAGACATGAAGTAATAAAAATATTTTTTTTTAAATCAAACTATATTAAAAAATATAACTTCAATAAAACTGCAACATAAAGCACAATTCCCCATGTTTAATAATCATATCCACACAGACATGCATATGCACAAAAACAGAGTATTATCTACCATGTATTCAATTGTGAAAGCAGAATAATATATATTTATTACTTCCCAGAAAATTAGATGCCGGCATTAAATGACCCAAGATGAGTTGATTTGCTGTTGAACAGACAAACCGATCACTCAACCAAAAGATGTTAAAATTACAAAGTCTCGTCCTGTAAGATATTTCTGGATACGCCCTTTTACACTTCTCAACAAGCCGCGTATTGGACGTCAAGGGTTCTTCAATTCTTACTAGCTTGACAACGTAATTTGTTACAAGCTATCTACCATGAACACTGCTTATTAGGAAAAGGACCAACATCTTTTGTTTCATTGCAATAGTCACGGTCGTGTGTTTCCACAGACCGAAGTATTTAATCTCTTAGTGTTTGACAGCGTTAACGATTATTAAAATAAATTTAATTTCACTTATACCTTACTTATCCTGAATATAAAACTACCTTTGATAAATAATCGCATCGAGCATTTTTACTATTTGGTAAAATAGTAACATATTTTTCGAACCCGGCAAATTTCCTGAAGCTTATGGTAATTTATCATGCGTAGCTTAGATTTAGCATAATATTCAAAGCATGTAGCACCCAGTTATGAGCAAACTCACTAGACAGTCGTAATTAATCTAGCGAAACAAGCTCGTTAACCATTACTCGATGTGCTCAGATTTCTTGAAACATACACATTATATATTATTTAATAAGGATTCCATTAATAAGTAGTTACTGATAAGTAATGATGAAATAAAACTTTAGATCCACGAATTCTCCTGGGAATGGGTGACCTTGCTGGGAAATTAGGAATGTAGAAACATGTTTTCAATTTGAAAAATTTCATTAACCTAATATAATTACTTATTATTGAGCATGGATGAAACCGGGTTTCTCTGGCCGAAAGCTGTTGATAATGGAATTGGTTAAATTGCCAAGAAATCCAACCTTTGAAACGAGTAGGCCAACGGAAAGTGCCCGGGAGAAAAATCTTACCGTTATATTCTGCTGTTCAATTCGTAGAATTATTAAAGTGGGCAAAATGCAGAAAAGCAATATCATTGGCAATCGTAATGTCAGCAGTGATCTCAGCTAGTATGATTGATTGATTCCCTTTTGACGACTTATCAACACATTCGCAGGTTATTTAAAGCCAGACATTTTTTTTTTCAAATTTAGATCGTAAGAGTTTTATTTTGGAAATAATGATACTAATTAACCCAAAACTAAGAGTGAAGAGATGGTTCCATATAGGGATTGTTGATGTTCTCATTTGCCACCTTTTTGAGATATCGATTTGATTGTCCTTGTATTTTGATAGTTTTTTGAAGATCTTCAAACATACGTGGCAGTCAGCAGGGACTACCATATCAACAATGGGGTATTTTTTTTATTTGTTTACGGTCTCTATTAGTGTTACCAGGGCGGCTCCCTTTGAATTTTGTGTTTGTGCCTATTGTGCAATCCCATAAAATTGTTACAGGTACTAACTCCATTATTATTATTATTATTATTATTATTATTATTATTATTATTAACTAGAAATCCCCGTAAAAATACATGGTTTTCTTATTTGAATTTTTTGATGATTCTTAAGTTTTAAGTTAATGATTGAATAATCGAATGCCCAGTTCTACGACAATACAAATATACATAGAAATTCCCCTTTCCCCTCGTTAGATATTTGAGCTTAACAACCGTAACAAAATATTGCAATGTCAATCGTAAATGTGAATACTTGCTGTTGTTTTTTTTTGTTTTTTTTTTTAAGAAATAAGGAAAGACAAATAAAAACATTTGAAATTGAAAACTGTTGTCATGTCACCGAAACAGGCATTAAACATTTCTCTCTTTGTTCCTTTCTACTTCTTTCATTTTCTCACTGAAACCAAGTAGCGTCTCTGATATGTCATTTCCGATCAAAACAGAATCGATTTTAATGTACTGCCATTATTCTTGATTTAAGAAAACGTTCAATATTTAAATATACACGCATTAAAAATATCAAGGTAAAGATTAACCGATTTTATAAATTTATTATTGTTATTATGAGGACATTTCTTTTAATCTCGATCATATAAGCAATCTTGAATAATGCGTACATTTTACCGGACGGATTTCTGAGATATGTGGTTAGTATAATGAACACCGTGACTGTAATTTCTCCACGAATTGATGAAATATGGGTTATCAGGGATTCTTTCAATAAGTCTATTTGAATATTTTCCAATCAATCCGAGTGCTCCAACTAAAACTGGAATTGATAATGTCCTCATGCGCCACATTTTTTTGAGATTTCGATTTCATGGTCCTTGTATTTTGATAGCATTTTGAAGATCTTCAATGATGCATTGCAGTCTACAGGGACTGCTATGTCAATAAGGAGTCACATTTTGTATTTGCAGTCTCTAAACACGATGTCAGGGCGATTAGCTTTGATTGTTCTGTCTGTGTTAATTGTAAAGTCCCATATAAATGTTAGAGGTCGTAACTGAGCCTCGGTGGTATTCATACAAATTTTTTGCAGTTTCCTTTCCGTAAGTGTTATTATTATTATTATTATTATTATTATTATTATTATTATTATTATTATTTTTTTTTTTTTATTTTCTTTGCTTTCTGGCGTTTACACATTTCTTTCCGGGTCCCACCCAGGGACCTAAGGTTAGAAATGGCATCATGACACTTTTCACTGACAAAAAAAAAAATAAAATAATTACATAGATAGAGCCCTTCGTAAAGTGTGGGCTGTACTTGTCAGAACAATTTTTTGTATCTCCTTGAGGCATGGGCTTCCAGGAATCCCTGCAATTAGTCTACTGCAATCTTTTCCAACCAGTCCTAGGGCTCCAACTACAACAGGGATTGTTGATGTTCCCATATGCCACATTTTCGAGACCTCTATTTCAAGGTCCTTGTATTTTGACAGCTTTTTGAATATCTTCAAAGATACATTGCAGTCAGCAGGGACTGCCATATCAATAAGGAGGCACCGTTTTTGTTTGTGGTCTTTAATAACAATATCTGGGCGGTTGGCCTTGATTGTTCTGTCAGTGTGAATTGTGTAGTCCCAGAGAATTGTAACAGGTCCTATCTCCGTAACTGGGTCTGGGTGGTGTTGGTACCAGTTTCTTTCAGTTTCCTTCCCGTAGAAGTTGCAGATTTTCCAGTGCAGATATTGGCCCACTCTGTCATGTCGGGTTTTATATTCAGTGGGTGCCAACATCGTGCAACCTGATACAAGATGATCAATCGTTTCTGGATATTTATCACAGAATCTGCATTTTGGGCTGACACAATATTTTAGTATATGTGCTTGATAATTCCTAGTTAGCAAGCATTGGTCCTGCGCAGCAAGGATAAAACCTTCAGTTTCCGCTTTCAACCCTGCACTGCGTAGCCACTGATGGGTACGGGTTTTGTCTACATCAGCTTGTTTGATACGGGCAGAGAATTGGCCATGAAGCGGTTTATCTTGCCATCGCTTCTGTATCTGGTCGGTTGCATTCGTCTTTGCTGTCTTTTTCAAGTATTTTGCAGTTTCAGCCGGTGTATTGTGCTGTAGTTGCATCTCTACGCCCATTTGAAGCTCCAGTTTGAATTTGTTGGCTTCTTTCATTACGGAGTAAAGACGCTTACTACTTTCATGTTCCTTGACGCATACCATCATCCAGTCTTCTGTAGTTTCCAAGTATCTTTGGAGGCCAATTGTTGTAGTTTTGTAGGACAGTTCTAGTTGAACTAATCCTCTGCCTCCTTCGTATCTGGGCACATACAGACGATCAACATCAGCTTTGGGATGATGCATGCGATAGCAAGTGAGAAGCTTTCTCGTTTTGGCGTCCATTCGCTTAATTTCAGCTATGGTCCAGTTAAGGACATTAAAGGTGTAATGCACCACTGGGACAGCCAATGTGTTTATAGCTGATATTCTATTTTTTGAGTTTAGTTCAGTATTTAGTATCAGACGTACACGCCTGTAGTACTCTTTTCTTATTTTTTCTTTCATTTGGGGGTGTTGTATGCCATTTCCTTCGCTAATTCCTAGGTACTTATAAGCTTCTTCATGCTCCAATTCCCTAATCTTTGTGACAAAATCTAAATCTATTGAGGGTGTTTCTGTAATTCTACCTTTCTTGAATGTTACTTTTGCACATTTATCTAATCCGAAGTCCATACCTATGTCGTCACTAAAGTATTTTACAATATTGAGGAGGCCTTTCAACTCATTGTCGTCTTTGGCAAAGAGTTTGAGATCATCCATGTATAGTAGGTGATTGAAAATTTTCTTATTTATTTTGTAACCATAGCTATTGTTGTTCAGTTCATGTGTAAGAGGGGTTAAGGATAAACAAAACAGAAGGGGTGACAGAGAGTCTCCTTGAAAAATTCCACGTCGGATATTCAGACGGTTGGATATGGCAGTGCCTCCGGTGTGCCTAAGGTATAGTTTTGTGTTCCACATCCCCATGCTGTGCTTAAGAATGTTTAATACCACAGGGGAGACTTTGTACATTTCCAAAGACTTAAGGATCCAAGAATGTGGAACACTATCAAAGGCTTTACGATAACCAATCCACGCTGCACTGACATTTCTGCGTCGTCTCCTGCAATTTTCCAGGATCATTTTATTATTATTATTGTTATTATTATTATTATTATTATTATTATTATTATTATTATTGCTGTTTCTGTGTTATGTTTCATGCTTTATATCCTGTAGAGCCGGACCCAAACGATTGTCCTTAAGTCTTATAGGAGAATTGTCATTTAAGTAATAGTACTTTTCTTAGTATATAGGATGATCCTAGTAGGGCATCTTGTATGTTGATGTTAACTAGGACACTGTTAGTAAGATTGTCCGCGTCCTGACTAGAGACCTAAGGTCAGAAATCGTATCATGACATTTTCCACTGAGCAGTTTTGAAAAAAAAATCGCATATTACATATATAAAGCCCTTGGTAAGGTGTGGGCTGTATTTGTGAGTACAGTTTTTTTTATTTCTTTAAGACATGGGCTATCAGCGATTCTTTCAATAAGTCTATTGGAATATTTTCCAATCAATCCGGGCGCTCCAACTACAAATGGAGTCGTTGATGTCCTCATTTGCGACATTATTGAAATTTTAATTTCGAAGTCCTTAGTTTTTTGATGATCTTAATGATACATTCGAGTGCACAAGGTCTGCCATGTAAGTAAGAAGGCCCATTTTGTCTTTGCGGTCTCTAATCCTGATGTCAGGGCGATTAGGTTTGATTGTTCCATTTTTATTTCTTGTAAAGTCCCATAAACATGTTAAAGTTCCTATCTCCGTAAGCGGGCCTGGGTGATGTCCATACAAATTTCTTCATTTTCCTTTCCATAAATATTGCAGATTTTCCAATGCCGATATTGGCCCAGTCTGTCATGCCGAGTTTTATATTCAGTGGGTGCCAGTATTGTGCAACCTGATAGAAAATGGTTATTTTGGGCTAACATAATTTTTTAGTAAATGCGCTTGGTATTTTCTACTTAGCAAGAATTGGTCCTGTGCAGCAAGAATAAAGCTTTCCATTTAAGCTTTTAACCCTGCACTACGTACCCACTTATGGGTACGGGGTTTGTGTAGGTCACTTTCTTTGGCCCGGATAAAATATTTAACGTATCGGGATCTGGTCGACTGCATTTTCATTTAATTACTTTTTAAGTATTTTCAGCTGTAGTTGATGTATTATGTTTTACTTGCATTTCTTCACCCACTTGAAACTCTATTTTGAACTTGTTCGCTTTCTTTATTACTAAATAAAGTTTCTTACTTTTTTCATGTTCTTCAACACAGATCATCATTAGTCTTCTGTAGTTTCCAAGTAACGTTGAAGGCTAATGTTGTAGTTTTGTAAGACAGTTCTAGTTGAACTAATCCTCTGCCTCCTTCGGATCTGGGTGCATCAGCCTTGGGATCATGCATGGAGTGACAAGTGAGAAGCTTTCACGATTTGGCGTCCATTTGTTTAATGTCAGCTATGATCAAGTTAAGGATGTTCATACTGTATTGAACCACAGGAACAAGCAAGGTGATTATGGCTGATATTCTTTTTTTTAAAATCCAGCTCGGTATTCAGTACCAGACGCACATCCCTGTAGTGTTCCTCTCTCTTACTATCTCCTTCATTTGGATATGCTGTATTGTATCTCTTCTGCTAATTCCTAGGTACCTATAGGCCTCTTGTTCTAGTTCCCTAATCTTTTTGACAAAATCTAGAAGTGTGTTTCTGTAATTCTCCCTTGAATGTTATTTCTGCACGTTTATTTAATCCGAAATTGATATCTATGTCGCCACTTAAACATTTTACTGTGTTGAGGAGACCCTTCAACTCAATGTCGTATTTGACAAAGATTTTGTGATCGTTCATGTATAGTTAGTAATTGAATACTTTCTTGTTTACTTTGTATCCATAGATATTATTGTTAATGCGTAATCGGGATTAAGGACAGACAAAGCAGTAGGAATGACAGGAGTTCTCTTTGAAAGATTCCTGGTAGGATATTCAGGCGGTTGGAAGTGGTAGTGCCTCTTGTGTGATGTAGATAAAATGTGGTTTTCCATATTCCCATGCTGTGTCTAAAGAAATTTACTATAGCCGAGGAGACTTTGGACATTTTCAAAGTCTTAAGTATCCAAGAGAATGGTACACTATCAGAGACTTCAGCAATCTATCCATTCTGTGCTGAGATTTCATCAACTTTTCCTGCAATTTTCCAGGATCATTTTGTTGATCTTTTCAACCATATGAACCTCTCCGGCCTCTCTTCTGTTCCAGGGGAAGAATGTTGTTTTCTTCGCAAAAAGAGTAAGTACGGTTCCTTAAGACCGACGTGATCAATTTATACGTGATGAACAGACATATTGGCCTATGATTTTTCGAACGATCGGTTTCATCGTTTTTAGCAGGTGATCCATTCAGTGATCCATTCATGGACTTCATTGGGATTATTAATAAGCCTGGATAGAGATTAGGTAAGGGTTTTATGAATTGATGACAGATGACAGACCAAAAATTTGGGTACCTTGTCATTTCCTGGGAATTTGCATTTTGGGGATTTCGTTAGACCTTGCCTAATAATATTCCTGGTTATATTTTCCAATTCTTGTAGAGGTTTATCCACCATTCTTTCTTCAGTTGAATTCATTCTGCATTAAGTTTATATTTCCTTTGGGCTGCTCCAAATATCCTCCCAAAATTTATGCACTTTTTCAATAGATGGTAGCTTTTTGTTATGTATAACTGCTTTTCCAATTTCCCTTTTCTTAACGTCAGTTTGGAATATTTTATTTTGGCGATAGATCTTACAACGCTTTTCCTATCGTCTTATTCTCTGTGCTTTTAATTGCAGTTTCTGTTTTAGCATTTCTTTAATTCTTTGATTGTTAGAATTTCATTTAGTGATTTCATTTTATGTTTCCACTTGATCTTCCTGCTTTTACATTTCGGTTTCAAATGATTTCATGTAGCATCGATAATTCACATCTGATTTCCTTTATTTCTCCTATCTGTTCTGCCTTCCCAGCTAGCACTTTTTTCTGTTGTTTGATCTTTTCATTGACTTGACCCCATGCTTCCCATTAGGTACTAAAGCTCCTGCGTGTATGATATTATTTACTTCTGTGATCTTTCCCTGTAGTTTGTCCGTCAACAGTGTTTGCAGTGGAGTGTTGTATATTTGCACAATATATTTGCTGGACTTTGTTATATGAATTTTTGGCAGTTTGTCACATTTGTGTGAGAGTTATTCTTCCGAGTACTAGGACGATGGGGTTTTTCGCTTCGGTGATTTCACCTCTGTTGTTTTCCAATTTAGTTTAACTCATCTTCAATGGCATACTCTGGATCACTGCAGTTTATTTCACAGGTAGATTCTTCGGTTTTGTTACCTGAGAGATTATTATTTCGTATCTCATTTATTTTAGGTTTTAACTCATCCCCTGTCATATTATTAATTTCTATTTTTTACTTTTTGAGTGATGGTTTATCGTATTCTGACATATTTAGTTTTGTCTGATCTGTTTTTGCATTTGAGAGATTTATTTCGCATGATGTCACTGCGGAGATTGGCAAGCATGTTTGGATTGAGATGAGCCCTCATTCCAGTTCCAACTATAGTTCTCCATATTTGGTATGTCTGATCCGTGATGTTCTTTTATGGACTTTCGAGTGCGTTGAAAAAGGATGTCATTATTTGTTAATACTCTTCGTGAAACCCTTTTCACTCGCTTTCATTGATTTACTTGGTCCAAGGTTGGAAATAGTCTGGGTTTAGTGGCCAGATATCTTTTAGTTTTTTGAAGATCTTGTTCCCGTGACAGATTTTTCGACCCCAGATTGGTTCCTCTCTGAAGTACACGGCCCTTGTTGACCCGGGTGACGACAGATCCGGTATGAGTATTTGTTCGTAAGCATTGAGATTTGTAGTTTTTTGCATTTTATCCTTGACCCGCAAGGGGTAATTTTGTTCAAGATGCCAGCTCTAGAACGACTGTCGACCATGGCTAAAGAGTTCGTCCTGCTCATGCGATAGTGGGGTTATATTCAGATATCCATGGTTCAAGAGTTCATCATCCAGTACTGCATTCACTGGGATAACATAGGGATCTGGAAATCGTATTGATTATGATAATTTTTACAGGTCACAATGACCACTTCCAGACGAAATGTCATACTTTTACATTGGGGATTATCACGATAAAAAAAAGGGAAGAAAAATATAATGAAAAAAAAATTAATGTTAAATATAGTCAGAGAGTGGAAAGAAAATTAAAGAAAAGAAAAAATTAATTTCTGTTTCTATAGATCTTCGCATAGATTACATGTTGACAGGCGGACGTAGAATCGTATCGGCCGAAAAATGTTTAACTTTCTGACCCCAATAAGAGTGATAGTAATCGAACTTTATAGGGTAGATCACCCCCTCACTACAAATTAGCGTAAGTTTCAGCGATAAATTAATTAAACAAAGAATAAATAAAACTGATTTCACATTTTGGGTCATTTCTCAACCTCCTAAAAATACGGGGCGCTAAGAAAAGATTAGCTTACCTGTAACCGTATGTGTACGGAGGGAGGAGAAAGAAAAATACAAAATCAGTCAATATGGCACTTACCCATGCACGCGCGCACACGCACACACACACACACACGCACAAAAAATATAGATAAAAAAATAAAATGATAAAAGTAAAAGAAAAATAAGATTAAAGTTAAATAAAGTCAAAGAGACTTTAAATAACATTAAAGAAAAAAGAAAAATGTAAATTTAAATTGTATAAAATTTCGCATGGCTTACATGTTTAAAGACGGACATAGCATTATTATTATTATTGTTTTTTATTTCCTTTGATTTCTGGCGTTTACACATTTCTTTCCGGGTCCCGCCTAGAGACCTAAGGTTAGAAATGGTATCATGACACTTTCTACTGACAAAAAAAAAAAAAAAAATAGATAGATAAAGCCCTTTGTAAAGTGTGGGTTGTACTTGTCAGAACAATTTTTGCATCTCTTTGAGGCATGGACTTCCAGGAATCCCTTCAATTAGCCTACTGGAATCTTTTCCAACCAATCTTAGGGATCCAACTACAACAAGAATGCCACATTTTTGAGATTTCTATTTTAATGTCCTTGTATTTTGACAGCTTTTTGAATATCTTCAAAGATACATTGCAGTCTGAAGGGACTGCCATATCAATAAGGAAGCACAATTTTGGGGTTGCTGTCTCTAATAACAATGTCTGGGCGGTTAGCTTTGATTGTTCTGTCAGTGTGTATTGTGTTGTCTCATAGAATTGTAACAGGTCCTATCTCCGTAACTGGATCTGGGTGGTGTTCATACCAATTTCTTTCAGTTTCCTTCCCGTAGAAGTTGAATATTTTCCAGTGCAGATATTGGCCCACTCTGTCATGCCGTATTTTATACTCAGTGGGTTCCAATATCGTGCAACCTGATACAAGATGGTCAATTGTTTCTGGATATTTATCATAGAATTTTCCTTTTGGGTTAACAAAATATTTTAGTATATGTGATTGATGATTTCTAGTTAACAAGCATTGGTCCTGTGCAGCAAGGATAAAACCTTCAGTTTTAACTTTCAACCCTGCACTACGTAGCCACGGATGGGTACGGGTTTTGTCTTCGTCAGCTTGTTTGGTACAGGCAGAGGATTGGTCATGAAACGGTTTATTTTGCCATTGTTTCTGTATCTGGTCGGTTGCATTTGTCTTTGCTCTCTTTTTTAAGTATTTTGCAGCTTCAGTCGGTATATTATTATTATTATTATTATTATTATTATTATTATTATTAAGAGATGGAAGCAAAGTACCAGCTGAACCGGAATGACATATTTTTATTATCATTCGAGAAATTATCGGATCATGCGTGCAGTCTCCAACAGTAAAGTATTCTGCAAGTTTTCAGTCTTGACATTGACCGCTGTCTTCTCTAAGCACTTCACAAGGTCAGTTTTTATGGGGCCTAAATATTCACTAACGAGATTCATTATTATTATTATTGCTGATGTTGTTGCAATGGAAGAAAAGTAGAAAAAGAAAACATACATAGTTTAACAATGTTTAACATATTTCGACAGCATGTTTTTCCTCAAACTATCTTTAACAATTACATACAAGGATAAAAGCATAAAACTTATACAAGCCTGTGTATAAATGTTTGTACAAGCATTTCTATATTGTTTATTCTTGTGTGCAATTTTTAAACATAACCTGAAGAGAACAGACATAATATCGAAATATCGTTAAACATTCTTAAACATTGCGAAGCCGTGTATTTTCATTTATTTTATCTTTTCTTAAACCATGCTCTTCTGTAAAAGTTGCAAAATATTGGAAGAGCCACGTCAATCATTATTATTATTATTAAAAAAAATGAGTACATACCAGAAATTAAAAGAAATAATATTTCTTTTGATTTCTGGTATGTACTCATTTTTTCCGGGTCACGACCAGAGGACTATGTTCAGAAATAGCGTCAAGATATTTTCCAGTGAGTGACTGAAAAAAAAAAAAATGACAACACATATTTTACATAAATAAAGCCCTTCGTAAGGTGTGGACTGTACTCGTGAGAACAAGTTTTTTTTCAATTAGAGGGCTCTAACTACAACAGGGTTTGTTAATGTCCCCATGTGACACATTTTTGAGATTTCGATTTAAAGTTCCTTGTATTTTGATAGCTTTTTCAAGATCTTCAAAGATACAGTGAAGTCTGCATGGACTGCTATATCAATAATGAGGTAATTTCTTTTGTTTGTGTTCTCTAATAACGATGTCTAGCAAAGAATTTTAAGTCATCCATGTAAAATAGATGGCTTCATTTCTTTTGTGATATCTTAAAGACATATTCCATCCTGTTAAGTTTGCTGGTTAATACTATTAGGTATATAGAAAATATCAAGGGGGCGGGGAGCAAAGAGTCACCTTGAAATATTCCTCTGTTGATCGATTTTTCATCAGACTTATAGATTCCATTCATATGTTTGAGGTGAAAGTTATGACGACCATATATATATTTAAAAACATTAAGATCCAGGAATGGGGTACATTATCGAATCCCTTACAGTAATCTATGCAGGCAGTACTGAGATTTTTCTTTGTATTGAAGCTGTTTCCCAGTTATTATTATTATTATTATTATTATTATTATTATTAGTAGTAGTAGTAGTAGTAGTAGTAGTAGTAGTAGTAATAGTAGTAGCAGTAGTAATAATATTTTATTTCTTTTGATTTCTGGTGTGTACTTCATTTCTTTCCGGGACCCGCCCAAAGACCTAAGGTCAGAAATGGCATCATGACATTTTCCACTGAAGCAATTGAAAAAAAAATACATATTTTACATAGATAAAGTCTTTCGTAAGGTGTTGGCTGTACACGTGAAATAATTTTTTTGTATTTCTTTATGGTATAGGCTTCCAGGAATCCAGCCAATAAGTCTTTTGGAATCTTTTTCAATCAATCCGAGGGCTCCAAATACAACAGAAATTGTTCATGTTCTCATGTACCACATTTTTTGATATTTCACTTTCAAGGACCTTGTATTTTGATAGCTTTTTGAAGAACTTCAAAGATACACTGCAGACTGCATGGACTGCCATATCAATAAGAAGGCAATTTTTTTTGTTTGCGGTTTTTAATCATGATGTATGGGCGATTACCTTTGGTTGTTCTGTCTGTGTGTATTGTATAGTCCCATAAAATTGTAACAGGTTCAAACTCTGTGTGGTGTTCATACCAATTTCTTTCAGTTTCATTTCTGTAGAAGTTGCAGATTTTCCAATGCAGATATTGTCCCACTCTGTCATGCCGTGGTTTACATTCATTGACTGTCAATACATTGCAACCTGATACAAGATGATCAGTTGTTTCTGGATATTTATCAGAGAATCTGCATTTTGAGCAAACACCATTTTTTTAGTATCTGTGATTGATAATTTCTAGTTAACAAGCATTGGTACCGAGCTTCAAGGATAAAACCTTCGGTTTCAGCTTTTAACCCTGCAGTATGTCGCCACTGATGGGTACGAGGTTTGTCTACATCTACTTTTTCTATTGGCAGAGTATTGACCTTCAACCAGTTTATCTTGTCATCGTCTCTAGATCTGGTTGCTTTTATTTGCTTTTGCTTTCCTTTTTAAGCATTTTGCAGATTCAGTCGGTGTATTGTACTTTACTCATATTTCTACACACATTTGAAACTCCATTTCGAACTTCTTGGCCTTCTTTATGAAGCCGTATACTACTTTCATATTCTTTGACACATCATCTTCCTTTTTTCTGTAGTTTCCGAGTATCTTTGAAGACTAATTTTTGTAGTTTTGTAAGAAGGTTCTAGTTGAACTAATCCTCTACCTCTTTCGGATCTTTGCACATAAAGCTGATTATTATTATTATTATTATTATTATTATTATTATAACATACTGGCTATCATAGACGCTTTTCAATGTGAGCAGTATATAATATTTGGAATAAAAGTATGTAAAAAACGTAAATCTTTCATATGAGCTAAATTTTAACTGTCAATAGGAAGAATGAAGTTTTGAAATTATAAATTTAATGATTGGGTTTCAACTGGTGAACGCAGTTAAGCATGTGTCTGTGGAAGCAGTTTGTTGTCACTTATCGTGATAGCAAATTTGTCATTTTGCCAGAACAAACCTTTATTGCCTTGAAACATGGCCACCATAAAATGTCACTTCTGTCACGACGTATTATTGAGATGTTCTAAGCGTGACCTAGATGTGGCACAAGGCCGAAAATTTGGGGCATCCACTGAGGATCGAACTCACTACTCACTCGTAACTGTTTTAGTGAGACAAGCTTGTTAACTATTACACCACCTCAAGTTGCCTAATGACGTATTACTTGTGCCGTTTGCGAATCGAGCAGAAGTCACTCTCTGGCAAATCGATGATATTACGCAATCTGTTCTACGCAGAACTGGACTGTCTTCCTAGCAGAGTTGAGAAATGTAAAACTGTTCTATTGACAATGTTACATGCACAGGTGAGAGACTGCAACAGATTTAGTAGTTTCAATGATGATACTTTGTTGAGTATACTGATAATCCCTATGAAATATAGCCTATGCTAGTCGCCCGCCAATCTATCGTTTTGTGATGTCAACGAACACTCGTTGCCACTTTCGTGATGTCAACAAAAACTCGTTGTCACTTTCGTAATACTCGTTGTAGTAGAGACTTTGTAATCGCAGATACAACTGTAGTAACGCCGATCAACAATACTAGTGTCAGACGCTTTCGAATAACCTCGATCTAATAGTACTTGCTCGAAAATGCTCGCTCGAATAGTAATCCGTATAGTGATCGGAAAAGAGAGATAGTATAGTGTATAGAACAGAGAATAGCGATCTGAATAGTAATAGAGGATAGAATAGAAATAGAGATCCGTATAGTATAGAGGATAGACTAGGAATAGTGGTCCAAATATTACTAGAGGATAGACTAGAATAGATATCGTTAGTGGTCAGCTACTTCGCATATATATGTGTTTCCTCGACTGTCACGTGGACTACTTAATTTAGTAATGGGACCACTTGTCTTTGCTCATTAGCCATCTATGTTCAAACTCAAGTGTCGTCAGCGACATTTTATTCCTATATAACAGACACTATTTCCATTAAAAACGTTTCGAAATGCTACGTTAACTTAGCTTTACCAGCGCAGACATTCATAACAATTCCTATATATAGTAAAAATAAGAAACTTATTAGGCGTTCTCCTGGATGAATCATTGTATAGTAAAAGAAGAAAAAACAAGTTTGCCTGTTCGCATTTTTCATGTCTGCTCGTATCGAAATATTCCTGGTAGTTTTTTGTCATCTTTAACTGAGAAAAAAATTAAAGTAGCTATCAATTTAAAGACAACGGCCCAGACATTTGCGCAATCAAAGTTAAATCCTGTACTTGGGTAACCCAGCTACCAGGCTTGTCCCATTTACACCCTTGTGCAAATTAATTGAAACGACCACTTTAGTTTCCTTTCTTTTAACATACGGTAAGTTTTAGACCGACTGGAGTGATAGGGTGTAATCAATTTCTAACTTTTCCTCAGATTAGGTCATTTGAAGTGGTGTGCAGTAATATGAATCTATTTTCGGGTTGTATCCTGAAATTTCTTTGGCCTTGAAAAATATTGCGTCATCCGTGATTGCATCAGATTTTTATCACGCATAGACCCTATTGTTTCGACTGTTGATTAGTTGTCCTACGGCCATTCTCTGCGATGGACGTTACTCCAAGGAAGCACACGAAATTGTAACGCTGCAGGAACGCACTGACAAGGGTTACCAGTAAGCAAATCAAAGTACTATAGACTGGCCTCGAAAATCTGATTTAAATCCAATCGATAATCTGTGGTCAATCTGCAAGGAACGACTTCGTGGAATAAACATAGGAAGTAGAAAGCACTGGGCTATGTTTCATTGGAAAAATACGAAGAAAAGTAAATAATAAAGGAATTATTCGTTTTGTTTCAATTAATTTGCACAAGGGTGTAATATTTAACTGAGTGTAAGAATATTACATTTGTCGGAATTACTTTTAAATTGATTTGTGTTTGTTTATATTTAATTACATTATTTATAAAAGAGATAAAAAGTAAAGCAAATACAAATCATTCGTCGCGTTGCATATGAAAAGCTTTTCTTGGCGTATTTATCGCCGATAATGAGGTGATCTTTTGAAATAATCTCTATCTGATAGGTTTTCCGACTGAAATCGGATTACTTATGACGAACAAGCAAAACCGACGTCGTAAATAATATTAGATGCCTCCCCCCCCCTGCCGAAAGCAAATTCTTTTTAATCTGGTAAAATTAGAAAAATGAACTAGTATTTTCTATGCCGAAATAAGTACGGTACACTGTCACGAGTGCAGAAGGGGTTCAGAATACATTTCAACTAGGAACTAATTTCAACCTGGAACTAATTTCACCTCGGAACTAAGGGTTAGGTTAGGATTAGGGGTAAGCCGTTAGGATTAAGGTTAGGGTTTTTAAATAAAGTTGAAATTTAGTTCCGAGTTGAAATTAATTCTGAGTTGAAATTAGTTCCGAGTTGAAATTAATTCCTAGTTGAAAGTAATTCCGAGTTGTAATTAGTTCTGTCACTCGTGTAGGTTAACCACTGAGGATCGATCTCAGTACAGCTGTTTTTGATTCATTGATGGCCTCGTTTATTACGGCTTATCAATTCTTTGCAGGTTATTTAAAGCCATAAAATTGTTTTAGATTGCAAGATTTTGTTTTTAGAAAATAATGGTTTAGTGATAGACTTCTTACTGATTAACCCATATTTGGGGGAGAAGAGGATTCACACATTTCCCAAGCCTTTTTGCTCGTAAGTGAACCTAACAGGAATTGGAACTCAGAAAACCGAGTAATAATTCCAAGCCTTTATCCATTACACCTTCTGCACATCCAAGCTTACAGTACCTGGTTTTCCAAATAGTCACCCATCCAGGTACTGACCATGTTCAGGGCTGCTTAACTTCAGTGATCATAAGGGAACAGATATTTCAACGTTATGTGGCCGTAAACCGATAGACCGTTTATATCATTGATTATCAACCGATTTTGTGCCACGCCCCACTTTGGTATTTCTAAAATTCTGGTGCCTCCTCCTCGTAATATTTAATTCTTACTTATTCAAAATTTTACTGCAATTCACGTGAAAGAAGCTTAAAAGGCCATTAACTTGATCTCCCAAACCATATCGTCCATAAAAGAGAAAAATTAAAAAAAACAAATTAACAGTTAAATATATAATAGAGAACTGAAAGGTAGAAACATAAAATATTTGAATGAAAGTTTATTCTGTAATATATTTTGATCCTTTTAATTATGAAATAATAATGCAGAATGAAATTTGAGCTCACTAGAAAAAATCCACTTTTAATAACTCATTCTCGAATTGTCCCCTTATTCTGTTGGTATAGTAAGCCAAAATGTGCACATCCTACACATGCCCCGCTAAAATATTACCGGGTCCCACCGGTGGGGCATGCGTCCCATGTTGGAAATCATAAGTTTATATATATTACAAGGTAATCCGTAATAAACTAAGAACAAAAACAATAGGATTTTCCCCACCATGCAACAACAAAAGAAGTTTATGTTGCAACCATATTGAAAACACGAATTCATTCACTAGCTCAGTCACTAAATCTACTTTCAAAATCTACCACGATTCTAACTGTAGAAGTCATAACATAATTTACCTCCTAGAATGCACACTATGCCAGAAACAATATGTAGGAAAATCTGAATGGCCCTTTCACTACAGAATTAACAATTATCGTAAACGAATTAAGTCGACTCCCCATGAAAAATTATTACCTGTAGAACAACATTTCCGCCTGGAAAAACACGATTTCAAAACCCATGCCAAATTCACTATAATTGAGAGAATAGAAAAGTTCAGAGCAGATAACATTAGGAAGATTTTAGAGTCGCATGAAAATAAGTGGATACAACGTCAAAAAACAAAATATCCAGCCGGGCTAAATCACAAATTTAACAATATATAGATATAACTCAACAAATCAAAACCTACCCACATTTCTCACCCACACAAGACAGACAGGATTACGGAGGTGTGGAGGCCTCACACTTATACACTCACCCACACGAATATACACACTTACACACATCATACGCACTCACTCCCTAATGAGCCAAATGATAACACACACCCACAGCAATACACACGCTTACACATATCATACTCACTACCTAAGAACCAAATAACACACACACAAACACTAATCAGAGACACATCCCCTCACTAAGTCCAATAAAACTGTCAAACTGACCAGAGAATTCATAGCAGCATGTATCTATCCAGCTCTTATCTCAAATAACAACTTAAAAGAGACTGTTTGACCAACACAAGGAATGTTAAAAGATTCATGTTAAAAAGATTAAAAAATAAAAAAAACAAATGAAAACTACAGACAAAAGTTCATTTTCTCCATGAAGACATTCATTTCTGTAGTTTAGTGCTAGCAGCAAGCAGAACTATTTCTCCTCCCGATGATGGCCATTTCGGCCGAAACTAGTCGAGGAATCTAAATGGAATAATAATAATAAAAAAAACGAAAGAATATTAATCTACAACCCAGTGTGTTTGAAGATTTTAATTTTTTAATTTTTTTTATTGTTCAATATATATATATATATATATATATATATATATATATATATATATATATATATATTACTAAGATCAATTTGGAATTGATGGAGATATCATTTTGCGTCTCAACCAATGAAAATTTAATCACTACGAGATAAATGAACAACTTTTCCAAGAAGCTATATACTGAGATTAAAATAATCAGATACAAAACCAAGTGTTTAGTTCAACCAATAGGTCAACAACACTACGGCAGTAATAGTCTAGACCAGCGCTTCTTCCATTCATGACCCTATTTTTCATGACGAGACTTTTCGGAGCCTCAGGTATTAAACCAACTGCACTCAAAATACATTCGTTGTCACTGCACTTAATCGCAATGGCGCCGCCCGCGCGTTTTATTACCGCAGCCCTTGGGTGACGCGTCACCTTAGATATTATGCGTTTGGGAAATGACATTTATAATTATATTTAATTTCCGCCACCCCAGCATTTCGCTTCGTGACCCCATTTGAAGTTGCAACACATAAAATAAGTCTTCTAATTATTGCTTTTTAAAACAACAAACTTTATCGAGGAGTGATGATAGATGAAAAAAATAGCGGTATCAATGGAAAAACCGTTCTTTTGAAAATTTTCTTTTATGAGCACGAAGGTTCAAGTTTGGAAATAAACGGTTACCGCTCAACACTCGTCAGGGCTCGTTCCAAGAACGTAGATATTTGTGCCCACCGACTAATATATGAAGTAGAAAAAAACACGCTTTTTAAAAATTGGCAAAGGAAAAATTCTTATGGCCAAATTCTTATGACCAAATTTCGGTAAAAAATCTAAATATTAGGTTGGTGCAAAAATCATGACGTAATAATGTCGTTTTTTGATGTTAAAAATACGTCAAAAAATGACATTATTACGTCATTATTTTTGCACCAACCTAATAAATTATTTTTTTTAAAAAATATACAACTTGTGCTGTGCTGGTTTTTAATTTGCACTGTTCAATACTATGTTATTTTTTCATGGGAGAAAAATCAGCAACAGTGTTGGTCGACTGAAACCTATCAAAGCAAGGAATGAGCGGAGGCTTACCAATGAAATCCGCGCTAACAAAATGGAAAATGCAGCACAAAATGTAGATAGCTTTAATCAAAGCAATGTGTCACAACACACAGTGTATAAATTCTGTTTCATATTAAGTTATTAACTATCATTCAGTTATATTACTCATATTAAAAAATGACCATCATCGGAAGTCTCTTCAAATGGCAGAACTAACTGTTATAGATCTTTCTACTAGTGATAAAGATTTTCTTCCAAACCTCCTCCTTGTTTGTTTATATCATTATTTTCTCTTCTCGTTACATGTGTCGCCCAATTTTGCTCTTTGAAAGTGTCAATGAAACGTTTTATGTTCTTTGGTGACGGAAGCCCGTAATATCTGTAAACGCATTGTTTTCTTCAAAATTTATAGGATTTATTACTTTGAATTCATTTTTTCTGTAAACCGGTTGTATATAGATAGTTTTGATATCCATATGAGAACCTAGAAAAGATGTCTGTTTGAGAGCATGCTTCAAGATTACTTGTATTATTTACATTATTCAGACTGGCATCCTCATCTTCCTTAACATATTCACAACGTTTCGGCCGTTGTAGGCTCCGGCCTTTAAGTCTATGTCTCTCTATATATCTGTCTATATCTCTGAGATGAGGTATTATGATTACTTGCATTATTTATATGATTTGGACTTATCCACATCGTTATTGATATATTCACATCGTTTCGGTCGTGGTACTCTCCGGCTATCTTCAGGTGATTAGAATTCCGATCGAAGCCTTTATTTCGTCCACGTGTCATGCCTCTTCTGGATGTCTCACTTATTTCGCATTAATTCAACTCTCTAAGTTTTTGTTTCACCACTGCTGTGGCCTGTTACTGAACTCACAACTCTGTGTTCAAGTAATTTATTTCCTAACTATATTGTGAAAGAGATTTCCGCCTGTCTTCTGCCTGAAGACTTCTAAGTCAACCTCTTCAAATGAAGGGGTCAGTTGTTCTCTATCCTTTTGTCTCTCATAATTTTTATTTCATGTCATCTTTTGCACACCTCATATCAAACACCTTCTTCTTCATTACGATTTCGACGGTAACTTTCTATGTAGATTGAGTCTGGAAGCTTGTGCAAAATTTAATTAAAAAAGATGATGCTAGGTGTTATGGGGTCCATCCCTCTTTCATATAAGTGGACTCTACCAAGTGTACCTGGACTGCTGCCGTTAAATACCCAGAGTTACAGTCATTGAGGGCAGTAGCAGTCGGTGGTCGGTGGTCGGAAGTCGGTATACGGATAGTGTGAGATAACACGAACGGAGATAGTGTGAGATAACCTCTTGTAGAAGTCAGTTACAAGCACTTAAACTCTAAGGAAGTCCTACTTCGAGACTGTATATATCTTTCTGTATTTGCTACTAACCACGTTCCTGGACTTACTAACAGTATTACTCTTTGTATGATTGTGTAAATACATTTTATTTCTTATATTTAATTATTGCGTTTGTCATTCCTTGGAGACCGAATTCATCTCTAAATCCATAGCAACTTGGCGACAAGGATTCGAACTCACGCGGAAAACCACAACAACTTGGCGACAAGGATTCGAAACCCATACGGGGAAAGAAAAACTTTTCGTACGCCTAACCAACAAACAATTTGGCGAACACACGCGGAAAACTAATCAACAAAAGAAAAATCCTTCTGTCGTCGTTACAACAACAAATTAACGACAAACAATTTCGAGGAGTAAACATACATAAAATTGAGTTATCATGGAAGATTTTAAAAATATGTTGGTAGAACTGATAAAATACCAAAATGATCAAGAGTTACAGCTACAAGAAAAATGGCAAAAGCAAATATTACAAACGTAAAAAGAAAATCAAGATAGACAAACAGAGCTCCAGGAACTAATATTGAAAGTAGCGGGCAGCAAGCAATTAGATATTGAAAAAGAAGCAACATTTTCGCAAGACGCAGTGTGGAATACCATAGAGATTTTCAAATATTCTCTAGATGAGGACAAAAATTTTAGAGATTACTTCAGAAGACATCTTTAACATAGACTGTCAAAATTGGACAGAAGCAAAAAAGCTACGTATATTGCTTAGAAAATTAGGAACTGAAGAATATACAAAGTTCGTGGATTATATCTTGCCAAAAAAGACGAACGAATTAAAATTTGACGAAGCAGTGACATGTCTTAAAGAACTCTTCAGCCCCAAAACATCACTCTTCCATAGGAGGTGGAAATGCCTTAACCTGGTAAAGGGCGATAATGAGGATTATTCCACGTTTGCCGCAATCGTAAATAAACATTGTGACGACTTCAAACTAGCGGAATTAACACCGGACAATTTCAAATGTCTCATTTTTGTTCAAGGGCTAGTTTCTACAAAAGATAGCGAAATGCGTAGAAGAGTACTT
The DNA here is from genome assembly GCA_963932145.1 of Acanthosepion lycidas. NCBI lineage: Eukaryota > Metazoa > Mollusca > Cephalopoda > Sepiida > Sepiidae > Acanthosepion > Acanthosepion lycidas. The sequence goes on from OZ010583.1 coordinate 13,474,653, forward strand.
GCAAAATTACAAAACGAACCAGGTCTAACATTACAGCAATTATAGGAAGATTGCCAGAGATGTTTAAGCATAAAGAAAGACGCAAAGGACATTGCAGAGTCAGCTGTTTCTCATATACGTAAATTAAACAAAAGTCTACGTTCTTCACCCTCCCCGGAAAGAAAACTAAAATTTTACGACAATGAAAAAAGATTCTTACCCTCTCCGAAAAGAAAAATAAAATTTTATGATCAGAGAAAAAGTACAACATACAGGACAAATTATGACGAATATCGAAACAAATATAAGCCCCCTCCATCAGCATGTTATCGATGTGGAGGATTACATTGGAACAAGGATTGTCGCTTCAGATATAAAATCTGTCATGAATGTGGAAAAAAAGGTCACAAGGCATCCCAATGTAGAAATAGAAAAGATACTAATAGAATAAGAGCTACAAGGATGAATAATGATGACAACACCAATGTAAGGAAATATGTAGAACTGGAAATTTTAAACAAAAAGATTAAATTACAACTGGATTCGGGTTCCGACCTCACGATAATCAACATACAGACATGGAAAAAAACTCAACAGACCTACCATGTTACACACTCAAAAAATTGCCAAGTCGGTTACAGGCAAACGAATAAAATTTGAGGGAGAAATAATAGTGAATGTTAAATTTCACGGCAAAACAAAAAAACTTAAGATATACATCATGAAAGATACTGACAATTTAGTAGGTATCGACTGGATGCAGAAATTCAAGGTTTGGGACCTACCTATCAACTCGTTTTGCAAAAAGTTAGAGGTTGAACCATCAGATACTATAAAATTGAAGGAGGAATTATATAATCAATTTCCTGAGGTATTTTCAAGCGGGTTGGGACGATGCAACAAATTTAATGCCAAAATAGAATTAAAAGAAAACGTCCAACCAATTTTTAGAAAGAAGCGAAATGTACCGTTTGCTACTATAGAAAAAATAGATAAAGAATTGGAGAGACTTGAACAAACTGGGATTTTATCTAAAACAGAGTTTAGTGAGTGGGCTGCGCCGGTGGTTTACGTAAAAAAGAAGTCAGGAGAAATTCGCGTATGCGCAGATTTTTCGACGGGACTCAACAAAGCAATAAAAGACCACCATTACCCACTACCGAACCCAGAGGAAATATTTACAAAGCTCAACGGCGGTAAGATATTTACAAAAATAGATCTTAGTGAAGCTTATCTACAAATCCCAGTACAAGAAGAGAGTACGAAAATCCTTTGCATTAATAAGCACGAAGGGTTGTACAAGTTCAACAGACTACCATTCGGAATAAAAGTTGCACCTGCAACTTTTCAGCAAACGATGGACACAATGCTCACGGGCCAGAATTTCGCGACCGCTAATCTGGGTGATATTCTAACTAAGAGCGACAATGTTGAAGAGCACACATCACACATAAAAGAAGTTTTTAGAAGACTTCAGGACTTCGGCTTCAAAGTAAAAGGAGAAAAGTATGATTTTTTCCTAAATGAAATTAAATATTTAGGTCAGATAATAAATGAAAATGGCAGGAAACCGGACCAAGAGAGGGCATCGGCAATTAAAAATATGCCGGAACCAAAAAATATTGCAGAACTGCAAAGATTCCTGGGCTTAGCTAACTACTATGGCGAATTTATTGATAATATGCATAAACTGAGGGCTCCATTAAATGAGTTACTAAAAAAGGAGCATAATTGGAATTGGAATGTAAAAAAGCGTTCAAGGAAATAATACAAAAATTAACTTCAGAGTTAACACTGACACATTTTGATCCCAAACTCGAAATCATTATTGCAAGTGACGCGAGCTCACATGGGGTAGGTGCGAGTATTTTACACAAGATGCGGAACGGTACAAACAAACCCGTTGCACACGCATCTAGATCATTATTACCGGCGGAAAGAAACTATTCACAGATCGAAAAGGAGGCATTCGGCATAATTTTTGCAGTAACTCGTTTTCACAGATATATTTATGGGGGAGAGTTCATACTCCAAACGGACCACAAACCACTTCTTACGATTTTTGGTTAAAAAAAGGCCTACCAGTCTACATAGCGAACAGACTTTTAAGATGGGGAACTGTGTTACTGAACTATAATTTTAAACTGGAATTGTTATCATCAAAGAAAATAGGACACGCTGATGGACTATCGCGATTAATACCTGCGAAAAGCGAACCGTTAGAAGAGTCGGTAATTGCCGCATTACAAGCGGAAGATGAAATCAGTAAGGTACTATGCAATAAAATAAAGGAAATACCTGTAACGCTGCTAGAGATAAGACGAGAAGCAGAAAGAGACGAGTTTATTCAGGAGACCAAGAAAAAATAGAAGAGAAAGTGAAGAATTTAGCAGACAGTTTCTCAATCTGTGACAAAATATTGTTGTATAACGAGAGAGTAGTAATACCAAAGTCACTACGAAGAAAGATCTTAAAAGATTTTCACTTGGGACATCCCGGAAAAAACCGGATGAAAGCACTCATGAGAAGTTTTGTATACTGGCCAAACATTGACGATGATATCACACAAATGGTGGAAAATTGCAAAGGCTGTGCTGCTGCGGCGAAGGCACCATCCTCTATACAAAGGCCATGGCCTAAAGTAGACGGACCGTGGTCCAGAATACACGTGGATTACGCAGGACCTATTGAAGGTTACTATTATCTAATAACAATAGATAGTTTTAGTAAATGGCCAGAGGTTGCCAGATTTAAACACCTAACAACGGAAAACACCATAAATTGTTTAATCGAACTATTCGCGAGATTTGGTGTCGCGGATTGCGTAATAAGCGATAACGGCACACAGTTTACCTCCAGTGATTTTAAGGAATTTTGCGAGACGTACCAGGTAAAACATATTAAGATAGCGCCATACCACCCGAGGTCGAACGGACAAGCCGAGAGATTTGTCGACACATTGAAAAGAGCACTAAAAAAAGCTGTGGACGTACCGATGACAAAAGCTATACAGCAATTTCTACAAGTGTACAGGATAACACCCAACGTAAACACGCCATCGGAGCTTTCTCCAGCAGAATTGATGTTTGCGCGGAAAATAAGGTCGGTATTTGACGAATTATTGCCAAGCAAGAGCAAAAATCAATATACACCGATGGTGCCAAAGAGATCATTCAATCCTTGAGAACGGGTTTATGTAAAAAATTTTGGAAACAATATGGCTTACTGGGAGCCTGGCACAGTAATCAATAGAATCGGGAATCTAATGTACACCATAAAAGGCGAAAAGTTTTCACACAGAATACATATCGATCAGCTACAGAATAGACGAATTGAGGAACCAAGCTCGTCAACCGTAGAAGATGACAATGCTATGGATACAATCTTTGAAGCGTTTGAGATACAAAGACCGCAGGAAAATACACTAATGAGAAGGTCAAACAGGAAAAGAAAATTCGTCGAACCACTGATCATCAACCACAAGAGACAAAAATATTAACTCCCCTTAAAAGGGATCTAAGAAGGGGGGTGTCATGAGATCCACCCTTTTTTCATATAAGTGGACTCTACCAAGTGTACCTGGACTGCTGCCGTTAAATACCCAGAGTTACAGTCAGTGAGGGCAGTAGCAGTCGGTGGTCGGAAGTCGGTATACGGATAGTGTGAGAATATACGAACGGAGATAGTGTGAGATAACCTCTTGTAGAAGTCAGTTACAAGCACTTAGACTCTAAGGAAGTCCTACTTCGAGACTGTATATATCTTTCTGTATTTGCTACTAACCACGTTCCTGGACTTACTAACAGTATTACTCTTTGTATGATTGTGTAAATACATTTTATTTCTTATATTTAATTATTGCGTTTGTCATTCCTTGGAGACCGAATTCATCTCGGAATCCACAACACTAGGATATTTAAAATGCTTAGAATTTGTTAATTCAACGTTCTGAGTTTTATGATGAATTCAGAGCAACCGTGTATTACTCTGATTTTAATTCTAAATTATGATTTCAATTTTAGAAAGTGTATACACGTTCATAGTCACATGCAACCCCGGTTACGTTCCAACATTGCTGACTGGACCCTGAACTACTACCCGTCACAATGAATCGATATACCCTCAGAGACCACTCACCTCCCGTGCCTTAAGCGACTATTCAACTTCAAACTCAAACCAGTTCATACACCGAGGTATTTGAACTGTTTAGTACTTACTAATTACTCATCCTGAATTTATGATGGGTTCAGAGTATGGGTCACTGCTTTTATTCCAGATCATAGTTTCTGTTTTGGAAAGATTATCTGGCGTCATACACCTTGGAACACTTAGTAGAGGATTATTCTTATCCCGGCAATGAATACCCATGTTACCTGCATACCCGGCTTAACACAATGGATCAGCATATTGAATCAGCATATTGGATCAGCATATTGGATCAGCACATTGAATCAGTCCTGGGTATGACAATAAACTACATCCGCGTCCTGGGTAAGACGATAAACTACGTCCAACAGCATGGATTCTCATCAGGAGGCTTTGAGGAGCGTCAAAACACCTTTAATTGCTGGTCCACCCTAACCCGGGTTGGTAGCACCTGTTAGCGTCCCAGCTATGTGCAAATAGTTAACCCCGAAACTGAGGTAAAAAGCATTTTAAAAGTGTAAATATAGGTTTTAATACCATAAATACTTTGTAAAAAGAATAATACCAGAAATAAATTTTTGAAGAAAAAAACAAAAAAACAAAAACATTACCAGCAATACGTTTTTGAAAAAAAAACTATTACCAGCAATATATTTTTGAAAATAATATTACCAGCTATACAATTTTGAGGAATATTTATTTCCAGAAATAGATTTTTGACAAAATAAAAAAAACTTACCAGGAAAAAAAAAGTTGTCGGCATTAAATTGCACATTGAGTTTGATATGCCGTAAAACAAATCACACCAAACCAATATATATATATATATATATATATATATATATATATATATAGATAGATAGATAGATAGATAGATAGATAAAAAATATTATCAGCAATAAGTATTTTATTAGCATTAATTAACCCATTGAGGTTGATATGCCGTAAAACAAATCAAACCAAACCAATATATATTGAGATAGATAGATAGATAGATAGATAGATAGATAGATAGATAGATAAAAAAATATTACTAGCAATAAAAATCTTGTCGGCATTAAATAACCCATTGAGGTTGATATGCCGTAAAACAAACCAAACCAAACCAAACCAATATATACTGAGATAGATAGATAGATAGATAGATAGATAGATAAAAAAGAAAAATGTGCCGTGTCACGTCTGAATGTGAGCGATCATGGCTCACCAGAAACT
>OZ010583.1:13484992-13519992 GCA_963932145.1 Acanthosepion lycidas
AGACAATCAAAGATATACATACAAACAAAAATAAAAATGAAAATTACAAAATATAAAAATGAAAAACTATTAAGTTTATGAACAAACACCTGAGCACATGTAAAGACATGAACATGCGTCTATCATAACGGAGTTAAAAAAACGCCGTAAATATGATAATTGAAAAAGAACGGATATATATATATATATACATATTCATATATATATATATATATATATATATATATATATATGTATATATATATATATATAGAGAGAGAGAGATAGATAGATAGATAGATAGATAGATAGATAGATATGCCGCACATTGAGTGCTGCTGCTAATGAGATAGAGCTCGATGCAAAATAACAGAGCTATAAAGTATATATTATCAAATATACATTTTTCTTCACCGATAGCATGACTCGAAGTTACGTACACCTCGCAAACTGTGGCTGCTGAAGATTGCATTGTGTGAGTTATTCTACCCGTGAGGAAAAATAAATTTATTAATATATATATATTAGGTTGGTGCAAAAATAATGACGTAATAATGTCGTTTGTTGACGTTAAAAAATACGTCAAAAAACGACATTATTACGTCATTTTTTTTGCACCAACCTAATATATATATATATATGGTTGGATTGATGTGAGTTTGTGAACCTGGGTTTCACGCTTTTGCGATCGTAAGGCAAACTGATGATTTTTTTATAAATTTTGGGTTTATGTAGATTTTCACATATATACACACACTTTTCTCACACACACACATATATATATATACAAACACTTTTCACAGACACGCACATATATATATATATATATATATATATATATATATATATATATATATATATATATATAATTTTCACTCATTCACACACACACACACACATATATATATATATATATATATATATATATATATATATATATATATATAATGGATTCCCTTTTTGGTTTCGACGTATGAAGTCCTAACAACTTAGTCATTTACAAAGGAGACCACATATGGAGCAAGAGTGTGGATTGTGAGATAAGATCACTGTTAGGTTGGCTGACCTTTTAGATCTTGCTCTCGCTTCTTGAAGATTCTGACAAGTAGATTGAAAACTACTGAGTCCACTAAAACATGATGATCTCCATTACCCACCCTAAGGCTAAGCGTTCAAGGGTGTGATGTGGTATATTGACAGCTGCTTTTTATATTATCTTTTATCTTAGCCATGGGCGTCCTACATTCCTGTAGCCCTGATCTACCTGGCCGTACATTAGGATCTTGGGTATCCTGTCATCAGACATTTTCAAGACATGACTAGTCCACCGTAACTGCGACTGTATTAGAATATATATATATGTATAGAAATCCTCTAAATAGGTCAAGGTCTGGTCACACCTCCTCCCCCAATACTAAGTATGGTTGAGAGAGATATGGAATTAATCCCTCCCTAAACTCTTCCATGTCTCTTTAACTACCCCTTTTACACTCTGTGTTAAATTACCAAAAACTTACACAACCCATCAATTTTAATTTTATTTTTCGTTTCATTTCATTTTTGGAAGTGCTATCTGATGATCCGGCGTCCTTTAAAAGGGCTCTGGTGAAATAAATTATCATAATGGTACCTTAAAGTGGTCTGTTTTTCTTTAATATATATATATATATATATATATATATATATATATATATATAAGGCTCATACACTAATATTCCAGGGTTATAATTTATTACATTGGAATCGTAATTACGAGCAAATTCATTAGACCTACAAATATATATATATATATATTGTTTCAAATTAGTGATATTTAATGGGTAACGTTCTCAATGTACAGAAGAGAGCATTTATAAATATATTATGGACAAAGGTATCATCCCTGCGTTATGATTGTGAGTTTCGCCCCTTAAGGGATCGTCAGAGAATCTGATCTAATTTCTTGCTAACATTCATCTATCTATCCACTGAACTTATTTAATTATGATTTCGCAGTTATTTCCTGGGTTGATAGCTGGTATTTTATAAATGCGATTTAATTTCCGGACGATCTAATTAGGTCTTTACTTGCGCAGAAATTTGAACGATTTTCTCAGAAGTTCAATCGTGGAAAAAATGGATATCCTTCATAATATTCACTTTCTATGACGATGAATTGATTATAATTATAACAGGGAAATTAGCCTTTTTCATCTACAGGAAACATTCAATATTAATTGACCGAATAATCAGTATTACTAACGGTTGGAATTTATAAATCATTATCCTTAAAAATGAAATCAGGAGATTAAACTTCTTAAGTCTCAGCGCTCGTTCTCTTATTGTTGGTCGTTTTCCGTCCAAATGTTATTCAATCTTATTTTTCGTTTCTGCTATTCATTTCTGTACTTGCTGTTGTTGGAAGACGACATATATATCTTGTTTTTACTTTAGTTCACTCAATACAAGGTCCAATCTAGAGCTTCAATGAGGGATGTCGGTTCCAATCATTATGGGAATGTTTATTTTTGAAAAAAATCTTTCATTGTTAATTTGGCTCAAGGCAGAAGGGTAAGTGGGAAAAAATTGTCTTCACTTACTATCCAACACGTAATTAATCCGATTCGCCATCCATTCTCTTTAACAAATGAAACTATCACCACAAGAACACATCCTTCTACATTCAATGTAACATATACCACAATACCACATATTTCCTCACGGTGTAATTATTATGTACAAATATATATATATATATATATATATATATATATATATATATATATATATATATATATATATATTCTTATAAAAATATATAAAAAATTAGATATGAAATGAAGGGGTGGGGAAGGATCCAATAACAAAATAAAAGGCAACACAAAATATTAAAATTAAAATAAAACTGTGTTAGTAAAACCTGTGAATCCCACAAAAATAAGACCATCTGCTTTGTCTTTCCGATAAACAATCAAGATGCTCACTCACTAGTGGCGTGGGAAAGATAAATCAAGAATGGAATGTGGAAATATTTTAAGGCTGACCCAGTCAAGATAAAAGGCGAGGATAAAAAATTGGGGACCCTTGGAATTTTGATAAGGTCTATAACAAAAGAGAAAGCCGGGAACAGGCCGAGAACGACAGTCTCCATATTAGACAGGTGAACAAAAAGAGTCCAGTTTAAGCAGGATTGGAGTCCGTCCGGAAACCGCCCCGTTGTGACTTGAGAGAAATGGGCGTGCGAATGACTTCAAAAACAACCACTCCCCAAATTTATAGACAGATCGTATAGATGTATTCTACAATACACCACTTACCCGCTATATTCCTTTTCTTTCTCGTCTTGAAGGCAGAAAGCTACGATCACTTGCCTGTTTCCCTTTTGTGAGTTAACACCATTTTTACTTTGTGAAGTTTTTGAATTATTACTGCTGCTTTGTCTACATTTGTGCTCCATATTACTCTACAAGTGAAAAACTGTTCTAAGGAGGGGGGAAGAGCAGGAAGTGCATATTCTGATATGTACGATAGATTACATTGAACCCTGGACTTGATGAGTTAAAATTAGTAATGGCCAGGAAAGAATCCCTAGGGAGTCTGTTACACAAGGTAACAGTTCTGGGAAAGAAATTGTGTCAGTAAAATTTACTCCTTACCAAATAATCATGAAGAAATGGGGGATAAATTGCCGCCATGAATATTGCATGACGGAGTTGAAATCCGAACGCCAGAGAAACCGAATCTAAGGAATGTAACTCGATCGAACATTTGCTATGTAATTCTGTAATTCCAGTCTATAGGTTTGTGTTTCTTAAAATCTTGTTTCAACCGTTTCACCGCAAGTAAGGCGATAATGCCACTAAGGTGCATGGGGCGGGGAGTTACTGAAGGTGGATGTGAATGTGAAGACAATAATGGAAAACGACAAGAGAAGAACAGGTTTCAAGAAGATAGAACATGTCTATTGACATTTCATTTAATGTTTTATTAGGTTGGTGCAAAAATAATGACGTAATAATGTCGTTTTTTGACGTATTTTTTAACGTCAAAAAACGGCATTATTACGTCATTATTTTTGCACCCACTAATATATATTTCAGTAACGGATGTTAATATCGTTTTCTTTTAGTAATCACTTTCAAATTAGGAGCTTTCACTTGAATAGTACTTAAAAATTTAATTAAGGGCATTTAAAATACCCTCATAAAAATGTAAACTTTGAAGTACTGCTTTACTTTTTCTCATTTTTTCTTTTTTGCAGTGGATGATTAGAAGAGAATTTTTTTTTTAAATTAATTCTAGAAAATCAGTTGAACTAAATTACATGTAGTTTCTGTTTACTAAAATTTTTTTAATTGACAACATTGTTTTATTGTAAGAAACAAATATGAAAAGATTTATTAAAATACAAATTATAAACCTGAAAATCTTTTTAAAGAAAAATCCACTTGCCGCAAAATAGGGACCCTTTTTATGAAATAAAAAATGAAACCCCTAATAATAGTTATGTAACACTTTTAATTATATAATCTAACCTTTCCTGGAGAGTAAAAATATCCATGATATTTTTTTTTTTATAAATATATTTTTGAATATGTTTTTCTTTATGAAACTTTGATTAAAATTAAATTCTTACTGCTTTATTGAAAATTTTCTGTTTTTATTGTGAAGACAAAATAATTTAAAATTTGTGGTTAGATCAAACTTTAATTGTAAATCTGTGACATTATTATTGGTAAATTCCAAGATTGAATTGAGAATTTTGTCTCAGTAAAATTGACTCCTTACCAATAATCGTAAATGGAATAAGGATAATTTGCCGCCGTGAACATTGCATGGAAGAGTCGACCTATGAAGGTCAGAGCAACCGAATCTGAGGAATATAACTCGTTCGAACATTTGCTAGATGATTCTGTAATGCCAGTCTATAGGCTTGTGTTTCTTAAAATCTTGTTTTAACGCTTTCACCACAAGTAAGGCGGTAATGCCACTGAGACGCATGGCGGGGGGATACTAAAGGGGAAGCGAATGAGAAGACATTAATGAAATACAATAAAAGAACAGGTTTCAAGAAGACAGAAGATGGTGATTAACGTTGCATTTAAGGTTTTAAAGATGTCCTTGACAGGAAAGCAAGCAATCGGAAGAAAGTTCACAGGTGAGAAGTGTGAAGAAAGAAACTATTAGAAAATAATGGCAGTTATATCTAGCTCGTTCATCAATCTAGCGGTACGTTTAACTTCATGTAGTCTCAGTACCAAGGAGGGTAGAGCTTATCAGAACAAGAAAATATCTATAGAAAAGACAGAGGGAAACTGCATTATGGCGTTGGAAAATTAACTGAAAACGAGATGCCAGGTTAGGACCGATAACATTGCAGACCCTATTTTTTTTTTTTTTTGCATTATGTCGAAAATCTTTTCTTAATATCTTCTTAATTACTGCTCTTTTCTTATTTCTTTGTTATAATGGAAAATTGAATAAGTGAAAAATTCTTGTAGAAACTGAAACGAAACTGCTAACAGTCAGAAAAAGACGGTTGAATTTTTAACGGATATCTAATGAGGAAAGAATGTTTAGAGAAAGTAACACTCATAGGACACATCAAAGGTAAGAGAACTAAAGGAAAATATTAAGTGTATATACTTGGCAATTTTGTGTAAATCGATCGGGAAACGGGAAGCACAAACAGAAAGCAAGGACATAAATTAACAAGCATTGGTGACAGCTACAGAGGTCCGGAAACTGTGGAGAGCCGTGATCGCCGACTTCCGGAACAAACACGGCAGATCGCAAGTGAAATTAAGGTTTCTGAATAATCTTCTAGAGTGTAAATAAGTGATGTTCTTTTTTAAATAAGGATTTCGTTGTCATTGTTTACTTGTTAGCAATTAAAAGAAGTTGCAGAAAAAAAAACTTTTTTTTTTTTGCTTTATTGCACATTTCTTTAATAGGATTGGGTTTAGAAAATTTTATTCCTCTCTAGAATTGATACCGTGTCATTTTGTGAGACTACATTCTGTAAAGCAGACCCGACAAAAGAAAGCAGACAAAAAATAACTTGAAACCGATTCGCGGGCTTCTGTGTACAAGCAACTTTGATTCATGCTGGGCCCAACAATAGATGGTTTAATCACTCGAGGCGGGAAGCAGTAAAGTTCTGATAAATTTGCTCATATAACTCGATCGGTTGTCTCTGCACTGTAGGGGTAGATCATCAGCTGGGTTATCGGCATTGATTTCGCAGCCATTCTGGTAGATAAAGTGATTTAATTACTGCTTTTATAGCTATATTGCTTTTTTTCTTTTCTTTTAGCCGACAAAATAGAAAGCAATCCCAAAAAGCCAGTAAAGAAAAAAAAATTTAAACATTTTCGTATGCTACAAAGTGGCCAGGCACAACTTAAGTGCCGTTCGAAGTTGAAAGCGTCTCTGATGATTAATTTATTTTAGGAAAGTATTTTATTCTAGGTTGAGAACAAGAAGAAAAAATGGTTTGCTTATGACCTTATAAAATCATTGGGAGTACTGTTCCTTTTTTTTCGGGATGTAGCTTATTGAGAATTCGTTTTATTAAATTCTTTGACAGCATTTAAATTCTTTTCTTTTACTTTAGAAAACAAATGTCTAATACTCAGCGGTGATGTTATGAAGGACATAAAAAGGTTTGTGTATTGATTAGCACAGAAATCGAATGAATACTTACCTTTGCAAATAGAACAAGAGTTTTTTTTTTATCTCGGATGATAGAGGGCTATTTCAGTACAAGGCCCACGAGCCACTCAGGTAGTGGCTTACTAAATGTTGTTCTATGTATGTACAAGGAGGGAATAATAGTAGCATATTATAAGGATATGTAGAATAGACAATAGTTGACACGAGACTTGAACGTACTGTCTGAATAATGGAAATTTCTACTGACCAATGGGATATGAATAAGGATGACTCGAGTCATTTTAAATCGTGTGGCGGGTCATCCATATGAAGGCCTGAATTGGTAGAACCAAGAAATGTAAAAACTATCTGAAGTTATTCTGCAAATCATAAAAATCAAATTTCAAAGATGACACTTACATAACTTCAACAATTCTTTAAAGTAAGTATTTTATACTCCACAAAAACAAGCCAATAATCCTTTCAAAAGAGATTAGGTCCTGCCACTAGTCCTGCAGTCCCTCTGAAAACTACTTATGATTTTTAACGCACCAGATTATCGCATTATATCGTGGTGTGCTGCTCAGATTTGTTTTAAAATTGTTAATGAGGTTGTTAGTGAGGTTGCATTTTTAGTGAGAGCACATACATTTAAATTTGCAAAGAACACAAGGAAAGAAGAACAAGAGATCAAATTGCATTCAAAAATAAAATATATATTGAAAATAAACGAGTACAACAATTGTGCTTATGTATTAATATTTAGGGAGAGAAAAGTAGCTTCCCTTGGACTGATATCTGATGCAAGATAGGAATAATGTACTTAAGAACTTTCTTGTTGAAATGTTCAGAGTTCAGTGAATAAGACTTGAATTCAAGAATGGAAATTTTGTACAAAAAAAATAATAGAATTTGGTTTGTGATTTGGCTTGTGACAGACAGTTAACAGTGTAGTGTAATGGTAGTTGTGTGTCTGTGAATAGAAGAATGTAGATACGCGTGCGTTGCTGACTTCTGCTGTTTTATTGGTCTACTAACTTATTTCTGGAGTACTAACTGTTTAAATACTTTTGGGGTAGGCTCCAGAGAGATGCGAGAAAAATATCGAAAGGAATATCTAAAATACACGATTGGATAAAAATTGACCAATCACTGATTTTTTTACAAAACCAAGTTAGGCAAAATCATGGCAGAAAATTTTGTGCGGTTACTGCGATAGGTAAATTCTCTTGTAGTAAACAGTACTTATTTTCTATCCAATTATAACTGAGTATTTTGTGGGCGTGGTAAATCGGAGTAGTCACTACAATATGAACTCTTTACCGTTGTTGACAATCTGCCATTAAAAGAATAATTTTGGTTTCTATCAGGAAACGAAAAGCAAACGGCGAGACGTTATTCAATGTTTCACAATAGAAAATAATACACTCTTGTGCAAATTAATTAAAACACCAGCTTCAGTTTTCGTTCTTTCACCATATGGTCAGTTTTAGACCCACTGGAGTGACATGGTGTAATCAATTTCTATTTTTGCCTCAGATGAGGTCATTTGCAGTGGTGTACAGTAACATGAATCTATTTGAGTGAGGATCAAATCAGTTTGGCCATGAAAAATATTGCAATATCTGGGATTCATCAGATTTTTGACACACCCATACACTCTTGTCTCAACTGTCGATTAGTTGTCCTATGGCCATTGCCTAGTAATCATAATACCTCATCTCAGAGATATAGACAGATATATAGAGAATCATAGACTTAAAGGCCGGAGTGTACAACGGCCGAAACGCTGTGAATATGACAATGAAGATGAGGATAACAGTCCGAATAATGTAAATAATGCAAGTAATCATAATACCTCATCTCAGAGATATAGACAGATATATAAAGAGTCATAGACTTAAAGGCCGGAGTGTACAACCGCTGAAACGCTGTGAATATGCCAATGGAGATGAGGATAACAGTCCGAATAATGTAAATAATGCAAGTAATCTTACAGTTTGGTATAAAGTACGCTTTATTCGTACATCGACTAAACAGTATCCAAGTATTTGTATGGAAAGAGGTGATCTAGCTATAACCACTTTGTTTAGGCAGGGTTAACTTTTAGCCTACTCACTGAATCTAACCAACAATGCATGGGACGTATGACTAGATGAATTTAGCCCGTTTGAGGAAATAATGGGTTCGTTCGAAATTCCAATCCCCTGATGAAGGCTGGAGCGTACAATGTCCGAAACGTTATGAGTATGGCCATGAAGATGAGGATAACAGCCTTAATATTCTAAATAATTCAAGCAGGTCTTTTATATTCCTAAAAAATATTTTGATCTTTTATTAAAGTGGTTAACCCTTATTGAAGACGCAGCAGCAACCCCTTGATCCATCGATGATTTTTAGTCATCGGATTAGCGTATTGAAGCCACGTTTCACCTCCCTTGAGAATCCTCCATGACAAGAATTATTTTTATCTATGGAAATTGAAAGATATGCAGTCAATGAGATGGTGTCAAAGGCTTTATTATTCAGTCAAAATTCACGAGTCTATCACGTCAATCATCACGGCTCTGCATCAAGGTCGGAAGCTCATTAGGGTGGCATTCTGTGTCATGATATAGCTGATCTATATAGGTGGTTAGTGGACGACAAGCTCGTCTAGCGCCTTGGATAGGTGTCCAGAGTAGTAGATCACTCACAAAGTTTTGTTTTACTCGCCAGCAGTGTCCTGCAAAGTGCATTCTGCGTTACTCTGACTATTCATATGGAAATCATTTACATGACTGAAAGCGATATCATATTGAAAACTCAATCCAGTACAATCAAGTTAAGAAACGTCGAGTATGGTCAGTATCAAAAGGTGTGGCCGTTTAGGAATAACAGGTTCTATTAGCTTGGATGTGCAGGTGGTGTAATGCATAATGAGACGGAATTGTTAATCAGAGAGCCGAGTTCCAATTCCCGTTTAATTCGTTTTATTCACTTAGACAAAAATATCCTTGGCTAAGCTATGAATCCATATCTTCACCCCCAGTCCAAGCGATGGATTAACTAGTAATACTTGTGTTCTTAAAGAAAAAATTCTTACAATCTAAAGATATTTTGACGTTAAATAACCTGAAAAAATGTGATAAGCCGTAAAAAATAATGAAACAAAGTTCATGAACTTTCCATATAATTTTGCAAACGTCTAAAATTTACTGAGTGATTGACACACAGTTTTTTTGTTTTTTGTTACCAATCGCTACGATAAGTAGACTTATCGTCTCAAACAGTAATTCACTGCTTCAAAAAATGTAATTTTAAATAATTTTAAATTCATAATCCTTTGTTCTTTTTTCATATATTACTACTAATTATACTTTTTTGAAAATAAATTAATATTCTAAGAAATCACGTTTTATGAACATATTTTTAGCATCTGTCGGGTATCGATTTACATTGAATGTACATGTATCCATTTTCAATTTTCATAAAATTTGATTAAAACGAATTATATTTTGTGATGTGGATTAATCTATCATAATATGAAATGTTTTTCTCTGGTATTGTAAAACACCGCCATCTTTTGTACTCCGCAGACATCTTCTGGAGATCAATTCTGTAAGGAAATTAGATGAAACGCACTCTGACGAGGTAACGTAGCCTTTTCCAACTGTACAAAACAAATAGTGTCGCCTATTGTTATTATGCAATGATTTTAGATAAGAAAAGATATCGTTAATTTAGTTGCTATCAAATTTTACGCATTATATATGAAATGATTTAATAATGAAATTAAGTTTCGAGAACTATTAATAAAAACGAATAATGGTTGAAAATGCTTCATCTATGCAAACATCAAAACAATATGACGACTACTACTAGTAATACTAATGGAAAAACAATTTAAATTAAGAGGAAAGAAATAATAGTAAAAATGAATAATATCATATCTAATTGTTGCAAACTAGGGAATGTCCCTGAATAGAATAATCACACGAAGGTTGGCAATGAACGATAATACTTAGGACAAGAACAACACATATAAGATTCGCCAGCGGCGCTTAGAATAAATAGTCAACAGCTAGGAGTCAATGAATTCCGCAATGAATCTCAACTGCAGACCAACATACAGTATTTACTACTATATTTATGTGAATGAGGACATACCCATGATCGTCTGTAGGGTATACTACAACACCCCCTTTTTGAATTTACTCTGTACAGAGTCAATTTTTTTTGTTTTGTTTTAGGGCTGACTTCGATCATTTCCGTTTCCATTCTTTTACTCTTATTCCGTCTCTTTCGTACTTCTACCTCCGAATCTTTCTGAACGATGGGTACATCGAAAGTATCAAAAAGAACCGCCATTGGTTCAACCTCGTCTTGAAGAGTGTTCTCTTCAGTTGAATACTTACTTTTAATTTGATTATAGTGCTTCTTGTGCAACATTTCAAGACTTTTTACTAGATACAACATCCTGCCAATTCTTCGGACGACAGTTCAGAGTTCTCAGTATGTTTATTTTACTGGTACATACGGTAAAAAAAGACCTTTTGACCAATTTTATAAAAAAGATTTTCCGGTTTTTGTACCACATGCTCATGTTTTTTCTTATTGGGTGTGAATTTGTCAAAAACTGATCATATTTTCGCGCAAACACAATTTCTGCCGGCGTAATGACCGAAAGCGCATTTCTGTTCGGTGTAAGAATATACACCTGAAAAATTGGTGTAAAACCGCATCTGTGAATCCACCGTTGGCTTTTTTTAGAGCCCTTTTGAAGGTATCCACAAAACGCTCCGCCTGGCCGTTACTTCTAGGATGGTAAAGGACAATTGTTATGTGCTTTACAGCATAACTATTTATGGTAAATTCAGTAAGAATTTGCAAATATTTATATTTCCTTAGAAAATATGAAAATATTCATTGGGGTTGAATAATTCTGTCCGCAACTACATGCGTCTCACTTTCCCTCTATCTGTGTGGGTTTGAGTGAAATTTGTTATGCTTATAGGGCCAAAATTCTAATTAAGGGAGACGGAGCCTTTATAGTTATTGTCAGTGTCGACATAATCAAAACAACAATATTATTGTCATTTTCACGCCTCTCTATATTTTCTGTTCTTTTATTCATCTCATCCTCGTCGCCAAAATGTTGGATCAGAAAAACGCATATATGATTCGCCAGCGGCGCGTAGAAGTAGTCAACTGCTAGAAGTGAGTCAAGTCAATTGAATTCTACAATGAATCTCCAATTGCAGACCAACATACAGTATTTGCTACGATATTTATGTGAATGAGGACATATCCATTATCGGCCGTATGAACAATAATGTATAAAAACAAGTTTTATCGAATAAAGTTAAGTGTGTAATTGAAAAACGTATGCCAGGCCATAAACTAAGCAGAGAAAAAACATACACACACACACACACACACACACACACACACACACACACACACACACACACATATATATATATATATATATATATATATATATATATATAATAAATCATCACTCATTATTACTTCTTATTCTTTATAGTTCTTAACAATGTTTGTTTTCTGTCTATATCTTTGAAGTGAGTTATTAGGATTACTTGCATAATTTACATTATTCAGACTGTTATCCTTATCTTCATTGTAATATTCACAAGGTTTCGGTCGCTGTACACGCTGGCTTTTAGGTCTATGCCTTTCTATGTATCTGTAGTAATTTTGGCTAATCTCGTAGCCAAAATGTTCTAAACTAAGGAAGGTTACGGGAAAGAATAATCAAACGAAGTTTGGTAATGAACGATAATACTTGGGACAAGAACAACACATATAAGATTCGCCAGCGGCGCGTAGAAGAAGTAATCAACTGCTAGTGTGTCAAGTGAATTACACAAAGAATCTGCAGGGTATCTACAAACCGCCCCACGTGGTCAGATGTGGTACATTGCCGAATTTAATGTGTGGTATCCGAGCCCGTAGGCTCGGCTTAAAATTCTCCATAAACCCCATATAAAACGAAGTCGGGTAGCTGTTTCCCGAGACGAGACTCTGCCCTTCGACATAGCCTCGTCTGAGGATCCATTTTCCACAGAGGCAGAAAGTTTGACCAGCTGGAGACGAATCTTCAACTGCAGACCAACATACAGTATTTACTATTGTATTTATGTGTATGGGGACATACTCATCATCGTCCATAGTTATGATATAACATTAAGTGACTTATCAAATTTCTTTACGTTATATAAAGATGGAACACTTTTAAGTATTGTATTTTGTATATCTAATAAAGATAGTTTTAGTAGTTGAATTAAAGCAACTGAAATTAATATGAAATAACTATTTCTAAAATGACTAATGTTTGACATTACCTCATCAAATAAACTTCAATATAATATGTAGCTATATAGCTACTACTAGTAGATATAAAGCTATTTATATTACGTTAAAAGAAATACTAGTAAAATGCACGATCTAAAAATGTTAAGATTATTGAGAACGCAGAATTAATATTTAGGATAACTTCAAATATTCTCATTTACTCTACAAACAGAATTTAGAACAAAGTTTTTAGGTACCAACAATACCAAGAATGAATGAAAAACATATATATATATATATATATATATATATATTATATATATATATATATATATATATGCACTAAATATAGATACCACTTTACAAACGCGATCCTTAAGATCCTTTAAAAGACATATTTAAAAATGACAAATCTTCATTGAAGTTTTTATTTTAGTTTTAATTTCAAAATTATACATTAAATTTAATATTTACGATGAGCAAATACTATGTTTTTTTTTTATTATCAGTAAAAACACCACTGAAAAATATGCATTCCTTTTATTAAAAAGCTTTCAAAAATAAAATATTATTTTCTAAAACTTTATTTAAGAAAAAAATAATTAATCTGATTTGAAACAAATATTCACTTTTAATTTAAAATATTGCAGAAAAAGGATTATTTAACACGGACGAATCTCTCGATAGACTTATGTTTGGGAATTTTACTAAGGGGGATATTACTGTGACAATTACTTGACGGATTTAACGTGAAAGCTTTTTTTAATTTTTTTTTTTACCAGTAATCTTACAAAATTAATAAAATATTCTAAACAATCTAATATTTTATTGCATGTTATGTACTTTATCATATTTATGAAGCTACTTGCTGTGAAAATGTGAGAAAATTACCAATATATTTTAACTTCACTATAGTTGCCGCTCTTATTTTCTGATAATGTTGCATTTGGACATTCGTATTTACAAAAATTGACACATTTATAAAAATATAGAACAAATTCAAAATTATTTTTAGAATATTTGGGACCGTTGAATTTTAGCGATCACTTCTTTTTTTTTATGTGCCATGTCCTTTCAGGACGTAAGCGATCATGGCTCTCCATCTCCCTCTATACTTTGCAGCTCTCAAAAAATTCCTTTCAAGCTCGTCAGGTATGTCATGCGCTGCTTTCCCCTGTCTTTCTTTCCCTCTATTCGACCCGTGAGTATCAGATTCTCTAGGCCCTCCTTCCTCATTATATGTTCCAGAAACTGCAGCTGCCTCTTTCTGGTGTTATGTGTAAGCCTTCTCCTTGTTTGTAACCTCTCTTGTTTCTCACATGCTTAGTCCATGATATCCTTAGCATCCTTCTGTAGAAACAAATCTCTGTCGCTTCGAGTCTCTTCTTCATCTTTGAGGAAATCGTCCAACATTCACTGCCATAAAGAAGAACTGACGTCACGTAATAGCTTAGTATTTTTTTCTTTGTTACCATAGAAATCCTGCAACCTACCGCGGGAAAAAATCTACCTCGTCAGTCACGTATAGAAAGATACATGATCGCCTAAGCATGTGTCACGTACGACACATAACTGACTGAAATAAATAATGCCTTATTTCTTTTTACTATTCAGTGCAGATTTTTTTGTAAAGTGCTAAAAAAAGTTCATGATTTAAATTCTAATCCGTTTTACTATATAAACATTCAGCAATAGCAAAAAGAACTTCTCGAAATTTCATCAAATTAAACAAGTGAGGGTTAATAGATTTAAAAATATTTTTACAAAGATTTTCTAAAAAAAAAAAATTTTCGAAAATAATTACCTTCTTTTTGAATACATTCTGAAAATTCATTAAAAATCCGCAATTATGTGGTTTTTACAAGAATTTCCAAATCAGTGTCTTTTGCACCGCGAAAAGACGCTAAAATTTCCCAAACTAATTTATGGTACAACGTTGACGCCAAAGCAACAAGATTTTTAACCAAAATGTCGAAGGTTCTCAAAAGGATCAAAATATAATTTAATAAAAAGAAAATCACTGGTCTTTGCTCTTAATAACATAAAGATTTTGACGATAATATTTTTATTGAGGTTGGGGCATTTTTTCATCATGGTATGCTCATTTTTAGTAAATCTTTGACGGTATCTAAGTAAATAACAACAGTAAAATTTATATATAAACGATCAAACAAAGAAATAAAATATATAAGAGGGTATTTATTTACTGTATTAAAGGCTGATAAATTTTGACTTTCGGCCAATTAAATGAATAACAAAATATTTTTCAGTTCTTCTTGGAATGTTCTATTTTTTAAGGCAATTCACTCCAAGCAAGGCCGGAGTGCTACTAGCAAGCAAGGGGTTACAGAGGATTGAGAACAAGAGCAACGAGGTGCGTTTGAAGACATGACATAGTGGAGGACGGGGAACAAGCTCCGGGTGTCAGATATTACACTTGAATAATTACACTTTGAAGAGTATGGTCATCGGGGAAGCAAGCAAGGGCAAGGGAGTTCCACTGTCGGGAAGTACGAGAGAAGAAGCTGTTTGAGACGGTTACATTTAACCGTTTCGACAGTGAAAGGATGAGACCGAAATGCCATCCTGGTAGCACGTTTAAATTCATGAAGTCCGGGAACCAGCGACACTAGCTCGTCGGAACAGTTGCCATGAAAATATTTGTAGAAGAGACAGGGGGAGGTTACAGAACGCCTGTGGAATAGCGATTGTAGACTAGATGCCAGATCAGGACCTATCATCTTGCATATTCATATCTGTATTTTGTGAAGGACCTGGAGACGTACAGCGGGAGCACCAGCCAATATATGACATTAATATTCCATACAAGAATGGATTGTTGATTTATAGAATTGAAGGATGGACTCAGATGAGACAAACATTCTGGCACGACAGAGAGAGCCAACTTTCCTTGCGGTGGATGAAGCTATTGATTCAAAGTATTTATTTCACCTCATGTCAGTGGACAGCGTTACAATGTTACAAAATTGACTATTTTAAAAGATTCCTGATCAAAAAAGGCAAGTTTAATATCGGAAAGGTTCGTAAGAACGCCAACCGTTTCTCAATTATTGTTCGGGTAGATGGAACCTTTCTTTATCTGCCAACCTTAGTTGATGTGACGCAGGAGAAAGTGGTCGCTTCTTCTTTTGAATCATATTTCCAGGCGAAAATGTGAAATCTGTCGACGCACAAAATTACCTGAATTTATATTAACCAGAGCGTAGTTACTGCCAACTAGAAATGCATTGTAGCCCGTTCAAAGAGAAATGTGGCGCCTGTTTTATTTATAGGTAGGAGATGTCCGTCTTGAAATGAGACTGGTCGTTTCTTTTTGTCTTTTTTTTGTACCCTTGACTCAACGCCGATTAGAGAAATTGTTTTAAAACACACATTTTTAAAATACGAAGCAGAAGAAATGTTATCCACCGAATGAAGATATGGTTCGAGTGATTTTAAAAGACAAAGTTAGAGTTTATAGGGCAAGGAACTGAACTTTTTAGCAAATTAGCTCCAAGAAGAAAATATCCAAGTATCACTAGGAGCCAACAAAACAAAAGAATAATACTTTTATATATATATATATATATATATATATATATATATATGCGTGTGTGTGTGTGTGTGTGTATGTGTATGTGTTTATATTTAGCCCTAGAGGCCATCGAACAGAGACAAAAGATTGTGGGAAGCAGCCAGAAACAAAGCAAAAAATGGCGTTTCGAGGAGTGCATTGTACGACATATTAAATATAAATGAGACTTTAAAATAATATGAGGTTCAAGTATATTATATGTTATTCACTGAGGTCAAAGGTGAAGAACGCCGGGCAAAAGTTAGCGAGGAAATATTAAATTCACTCTTAGAACACCTGTGAAATTCATCGGATCTTTTGAACTTGCAATAGAAATCGAACGTCGGATAGACAAGTGGATATGATTCTTTCCTGGCGGGTTAAAATTCTATACGATTTTACGAATGGCATCAAACGAAAGGTTTTAGTCGTTCCAACTCTTTGACGCTGTCGAAGAAAATAAACTTACCAAGTTCATATCACCTAAACAAACCAAAGAAAAAGTAAGAAAAAGGGTATCGCATTTTTCTGGCTAACCTCAATACATTTTATATAAAGTCCAATGTATGTGTGTTTGTTCGTGTGTGTGTGTGTGTCCAAGCAATTAACTCCGCTCCCACTGATCTGTTTTCAGTGATTCATAGCTCATTCAAAAGCCCCAGGAAATCTAGGCACAGGGAACGATTTTCGTTGAGCTCAGAATCCGGGTTGCCAGATTAGGAATGAAAAATATACCTCATTTTTCTGGCTAACCTTGATACGAACCGAAATTACCCTTATATAAAACAAATAGAAGACAAAACAATAGAAAAAGGTTCGTATTGTAATCTCTCAGATGGACGGGCCGAAAAGAAGAAAGTCGCTAGAGAGAAAGGAGACTTTTTTCATATCAGCCAGACGAATAAATAAATGAGAAAAGGATTGATTGATTGATTGATTTGCATGTTTAACGGCATATCAAAATCCTTATGGGTCATTTAATATTGAGATTTATTTTTCTTGGGAGCTTTGAAGAAATAAAAATATGGTACTCGAACATTTGGCCAACAGATATTTAACCGAATTGACATTTAGCCGAAAATGTAGTGCCGTAATTACATCTATGTCACACTCTTTATTGTAATGTTCTACATATATTTACAATTATTTACTGTATTAATTTATCATTTTTCGTTTTTTACGGGCCTTTTTAAAAATCTATTCTGTATATATTATATTTTACTTCAAATATTACTGTAAGATGATAAGTATTTTGAGAAAAAGCACATTTTACTACAACAAAAATCTTAAGCTTTTACGCCAACAAAAATCTTAAGCTTTTACGATATGAAAGATCTTTCAATTTAAAGTTTCTGTTTGGCCAAATGTCCGTTCCGCCAAATGTCTCTCGGCCAAATGTCCATCTGCCAAATGTCTCGCGTCCAAATGTCCGTTTGACCAAATGTCTCTCGGTCAACTCTCTGTTTGGCCAAATGTCTGTTCCGCCAAATGTCTCTCGGCCAAATGTCCATCTGCCAAATGTCTCTCAGACAAATGTCCGTCTGCCAAATGTTACTCGGCCAAATGTCCGTCTGCCAAATGTCCGTTTGGCCAAATGTCCCTTGGCCTAATGTCCGTCTGCCAAATGTCACTCTGTCAAATGTCCATTTAGCCAAATGTCCATTCAGCCAAATGTTCGTTCGGCCATATGTATGTTCGGCCAAATGTCTGTTCGGTGAAATGTCCGTTTGGCCAAATGTCCCTTGGCCAAATGTCCGTCTGCCAAATGTCTCTCTGCCAAATGTCCGTTTGGCCAAATGTCTCTCGGCATAATGTCTGTTCGGTCAAATGTCCGTTCAGCCAAATGTTCTTTTGGCCAAATGTTCTTTTGGCCAAATGTCTCTCGGAAAAAAAATATAGTGTATGTTATTCTGCTTTCACAACTGATGACATGGTCGATGATGCTCAACTTTTGTATATATACATATTTGTGTGGACATGATTACGAGTGGCCGTGATATGTGTTCTATACTGTAGCTTTGTTGAAGGTATATTTTAGATTGATTTAAGAAATTTTATTATATTATAGGAACTAATGTCTTTCGTGTTGGTTGCTTGGTTGGTTTAATTTGTTTGGCGGTATATAAACCACTATGAATTTTTCAATGCCAAAATATAAATATTTTTCGCATTTTTAGGCTATCAACTACAGATATTTTGCAAATGTTTTTGTACTTTTAAAGTAAACGTATATTTTTAGATATATATTTTGTAGATGATAACATGTATTGTTGATAATTTTACTATAAAAATATATGTTTATATTTTTTAGTGTTGCGTAGATTATCATTTGACTATAAAAATGTATTACTGGTCATTTTATAATAACAAAAACGTACTGTGGATTTTTTGGCTCATAGCCGGGACCCTAACAGGTGCTGCCACCCCGGCTCAGGGTGGACTTGGGAACGACAGCAATTAAGATGTGGCTCTACACTCGTCAAAACCTCAATTCTCCCAATCAGAGGACTGCCAGATGGATTTTTTCTTCATACCCAAGAAAAATAAAAAGGATAGATAAACGAGGGAGAACAAACAAGAAGTAATGAAAAGCCGGATAAAAAGAATATCAAAAAGTAATCGTTTTGCTATATTTCAGTTGTTTTAAATGAAGATGAAAAATGCACCTCCGGAATTCGAACTCTCATCTGATTAGTGAAAAATGCCTTACAAAACCTAAACAAAGTACTAAGCCACAGGAAAAGTTAGAAACAAAGAAATGAGTTCTGAATTGCTATGGGATATCAATCCTCTTGTACGACAGGGGATGTTGGACAATCTTCTCACAGTTGAAGCGGTTTGGTTTGGTTTGGTTTGTTTTACGGCATATCAACATCAATGGGTTATTTAATGCTGACAAGTTTTATTTCTGGTAATATTTTTTCTCATAAAATGTATAGCTGGAAACATTTTTGTTTTCCAAAATGTATTGCTAATAATAATGTGTTGCCGGTAATTTTTTTACAAAGTAAGGTTACAAGTAGGGTTAACTATTTTCCCATAGCTGGGACCCTAGCAGGTGCTACAACCCCAGGTCAGAGTGGCACTGGGAACCCCAGCAATTAAGAAGTCGTTCCACGCTCCTCAAAACCTCCCGATCAGAGGCCGTACTGTTGGACGAAGTTTATCGTCTTACCCAGGACCCAGATGTAGTTTATTGTCATACACAGGACGCACAGTTGAAGCGGAAACTAGAAGCAACAGATATGTGATTCTACAGAAGGATAATGAGAATTCCATGGACAGAGCGCATAAGCAACTAAGAAATCTTAAAGAAAACGCTAACAAAAAAGAACATTTATACTGAGATTTAGAAAGTGACAGCTGAAATGTCTTGGGCACGTAAAAAGGAAAGAGGAAGTGCATATCGAGAACAAGAAAGATAAAGGAGTCTTTGCAATAGATTCTAGGTTATTTTCGAAACCAGTTGTCAATTCAATTGTAAATAACCTATGAGGCTTACTTTTAAGGCTTAAATATTCAGCAGTCAACAGAATAGATATCAAACTAATGGCATCGTAATGCTTGTTGATGAAAATAAGGTGAAAAGTAAATCTATAATAAATCCCCAGGTGTGGCCCTCATTAATGCAAGATGATCAAGATGAGTTACTACGCAAGATAACTAACATTACATTCTTTTTTTTCAAGAACGTTTTAATCACATCAAAGACATATCCAGTAATAACATAATCCTTTAACTTGAGAAGAAGCCGAGCATGTCAAACTCTGTCATGCAAAAGGTCTTCGAAATATCTAAAGCACAAGCTATAGCTTCGTTATTCCTACCAAAAGGTTGACAGTTACTTTCAGCAATAACTCTCAACAGATCGGCAATTAACATACAGTAGAGAAATCCTTTCTGATTCTCTAACAGAAAACCCTGCGAGGTGAGATAAGATATTTATCCAATTCTGGGTTGCTTAAGGGGTCTAGGGATTTGCCAAAGAGAGACAGAAGTCGAACAGGAAGGTAGTTCAGAAGATAAGACGTTTCGCCAAAATTCTTATAAACAGAAATTAGAAAAGAAAATTTCAAACAATCTGGGAAGGGAAACGCAATAAGACACTTTTGGGACGATTGAAAAAAAACAGTGGCCAATTCAGGGGCGCAGTTCTTAAGGGCAATTGCACGGATACTGTTGTTCTATCAAGTCGT
This sequence comes from Acanthosepion lycidas, assembly GCA_963932145.1. Classification (NCBI taxonomy): domain Eukaryota; kingdom Metazoa; phylum Mollusca; class Cephalopoda; order Sepiida; family Sepiidae; genus Acanthosepion; species Acanthosepion lycidas. Next base: position 13,505,675 of record OZ010583.1, read on the forward strand.
TACTCCGATAATTAAAAAAAAGCAACCGTAAGAAGAAACTCTACTTTCCAGGACCAATTATTGTGGTAAAACTGATTCAGGATATAAAAACCCTCACAATTTGACCAATATGACCACCCGTAGACGTAATGCCTAAAATATAAAAAAAATATCCCAATTATACATTTCGAACTTTTTATACCATTGGATCTTTCTGTGTTGGTTCCCTGCGAGTGTCGTAAATGTTGGCTTGGCTGAAGAAGGATGAGTTCTTATGGTGAATGAGTCAATTGCATGAATGAATGTGTCATAGCTAGGTTTCCCCATTTCCCCTCCAACCTTGCGCTGCAAACATGTATTTTAATTTTAAATAAAGTCTAGGATCAAAGTGTATTATCTGTTCTAGTAGTAGATAGCACCAGCCATATGCAGTAACATTTCCAGCCAGATAACTTGATCGTCATCATCATCAGCCATCGGCTGCCGCTCCAGGAGACCTGCTCCAGGAGGCCTAATTCCAGCCATCCTCGCCAGAAGTGTAGATGAAACTTTCTTTTCAGGACAATAATTCGCAACTTTCTTTATCAGGATAACGCAGTTCTTAAAAATATCTGTAGCCCTCTACATGTACATGCAGAGGGTTTTTTTTTTTTTTTGCCGAGTGCACTGTATCTTTATTTTTGTTGATGCATTTTCTCTGACTAAAATAAAATTGCCTTCAGTTGATCAATATTTGGTTGTGAATCAATATACCACCCGCAACACTATCAAGTACACATGCTTTGGTGGTATTATATTTGGAGATCATAGCAAAGATCAACGCATATCACAGAGGAGAAACTCAATTCTAAGTGGAAGATCAGTTAAAATATAATGCTAATGAGAGTAGGATTGCAAGAGATTTTCAAGTAAAACATCCTGCTTTATAGTAAAAAGATGATATCAATTCAAAATGTTTTAAGAAAAGAGTGACCGAAGACTTAAGCGATACTAGAGTAACATTAGTAGCCACAAGAACAGTACCTTACTCTCTCAGCGAACAACTTAGATTCTTTGTGGAGATGTTTGCACTTGTTACGAGCTGACACAAGGAAGCATTTGTTGTGACCAGTTACATCGATTTGGCTATAGCGGAGAAACAAGCAGATGCGAACTAAGCAGATGATACAATATTTACATTATTCGGACTATTGTCCTCATCTTTGCTGCCACATTTATCACAACGTTTCAGCCGATGTACGCTCTGACCTTCTCCACGTGCCATGTTTAATGGATGTCATTTATCCTGAAGGACACATGGTACAGTGGATAAAGGCGTTGGTTAGATCCAGTGACAGATCCCAAAAGAGTGTGAGTTCAATACCCGGTTAAGACAGTGGAGAACTTGAAGAGGTGAATTAACAGGAGATAACTGATAAGTGACATCCATTAAACATGGCACGTGGAACTAGAACAGTCTACCCCAGTGAGAGAAATAAAGGGTTCAGTTCGACATTCTAACCACCTGAAGAAGGCCGGAGCGTACATAGGCCGAAACTTTGTGAAAATATGGCAACAAAGATGAGGACAATAGTGTGCATAATAACTTATCTCAGAAATATAGACAGATACTGAAGGGCCGAAACGTTGTAATAAATATGGCGACAAAGTTGAGGACAATAGTCCGAATAATGTAAATAGTGTGCATAATACCTCATCTCAGAAATATAGACAGATAAGTTGATGATATTGGTTTTATCTGCTATTTCCGAGATGGTTGGTTTCAACCACTAGATACAAGTCTTACTATTTAACCCATAACTTAGGGAAGGATACGAATTCATATCTTTCCCATGCGACTAAGTAAATGTTACAAACCCGCCTCGCTAGTTTTAATTCCAGGCCGCTATCCATTACAACAACCGCACATCCACTTTTAACATGTGAAGTGGGGGTTGCTAGCAACGTCCAATATATGTCCGTGTCTTCACACCAATGTTCTTCTTATTATAACTCGGTCTAGCTAGATCGGACATTCATGAGTCTATCACAGTTCTGCATCAACGTCTGGAGGTCATAAGGTGATTTTTCCAAACATAACTGGTCAATATAAGTGGTTGTTGGGCAACAAACCCATCTTGCTCAATGGCTAGGTGACCAGATCAGTAGATCACTTGCTGGCTTGTTTTGCTCACCAGCAGTGCGCTGCAAAGCGCATTCTGCGTTCGCGTGAGATTTTAGAAATACCAGGGATCGGTCCATAAAACTGTGATTTAGCTGAATGTTGTCTCTAAGGGATGTTAAGTATAACTCTCAACATCCGAGTGTAGGTTCCAACAAGGCTTCGCCATAAAGGTTTTAGTTAATACCAAAGCAGTGGCACCAAACATTAAAACTGCCTCTACAATGGCTCGAAAGATTCTCTATTTGAGGTTGTCTGGTAGATCAGATTTACAGATTACATTTGTAGCGAATGCTATGCTTTTCCACGCACACAATTTATTCGTCTGCGATTGGCTAGAAAATCAATACTGCTTTTCTATAAGACAATTTAGCAATCGCAGTCATCATTTTGAATTTTTCGGTCGTGAACTTGCTCACATGTTTCTTTGATACAAAATCAGTAATTGCTGAAATTTTAACCAATCAAAAATTTTAGTGCTAAATCAATTTTTCCCGCGTTTTTGCTGGGAGCTTATCGGTAGCTTTAAAAGACGCAATTTTCCCACAAGCCGCCAGTAGAGTCCGGTTATTTTCGCATGTCCACACAAATCTACGACTTTACTCACAACATTACAAACGCACACACAGACACACATTTTTTTAAAACATTATACATATCTCTCTGTGACTCAGCCAAGTTCAAGAACTCTATTAATTTCTCTAAACAACACATTTCTTAATTAAAGTATTCTATTCTAACAGCAAACGCTATTCAACATAGAATCCAGAACATTCTTATTCAAGAGAAACTCTTTCGAACATTCAATCATAACTCAGAATACAGTTGAAGGGGAACAACTTTTTTCCTTAATCATTACATTTCATTGCATGATTGTTTTGTATGTTATATTTCAATATATATATATATATATATATATATATATATATATATATATATATATATATATATATTTGTTGATCGACATATGGAGTTTCGTTGTTTTTTCTTGAATCGTTAAATGTACAATAGATATATGCGCTAAGAACACGCATCACACATTCATTTTATTCGCAGGCTAATTGTTTTATTGATTCACCTGAAAGTCCTTGTATATTGACGCAACATGTTAGAAAATGCTACCAAACATATTGGACTCTATGTCAGTGCCTCTAAAATTGAATGCCATTTGAAAATGCATGATTCTGTATTGTTCCGAGAAATGGCTAAAAAGCAGCTCTCTTGTATTCGTTGGCAACCACTGTAGAAAAAGAGAAACTCTTAATTCAAATCACTAAAATAGAGATCTTGTTTGTTTATGATTGCTAATGCAGACAGTCTAGGAGGACAGCTGTGAATTAAGAACCAACCGGAAGAAAATTATATATATATATATATATATACAGGGGGTATATAAATTTGGTGTGCACTTTAAAAATTTGTAATTTTATTTGTATTTGAGATAGAAATAATTTGTAAAAAGGATTAGAAAGAAGTAAACCTATATTTGTTATGGTCTTATTAAAATTTTATTTAAGTTTCCACCTGTCCTTCATCATTAGCAACACAAAGGGTAATACGATTTTGAAGTTCCCGAAAAAAAAAATTGCCAACTGATTTACAGTTATGCCTGAAATCACATTAGTTATTTTAGCTATACTTAAAACTAGGTACATTAAACTTTATAACATTTTTTACAGATTATTTCTATCGCAAATACAAATAAAGTTATAAATTTTTTAAAGTGCACACGAACTTTATTGACATCCTGTATATGCATAGATATAGAATATACTATACATAATAGACCTCAAGATATATATATATATATATATATATATATATATATATATATATATATACATATATATATATATATATATATATATATATATATATATATATATATATATCCTGTGGTCTAGTGTCTGCTTCGTCTGTGGCATTTATTTGCACCGACTGAGTGTATCAATAATTCCGCAAAGTGTGGATGCTCCGACTGCTATTAAGCTTTACTCTTCAATTATGAACTATTTTCTCCGAGCTGCTAGCGTATTTCGTATAGAAACAAACATTGAATTTGCATTTCTTTCGGCCGTGCACGGATGGCCTAGGGATAAGATATCTGACTGATGTCAAGTCAGTCGATTTTCGATCCCTGCTTGAAGCAGTCGTACATTTAGCCTCACTAAGGGTCTGTGATGTATTATTCAACAAAATCCAAATTTACCTCATATGGGAATACAGATCTATTTCAACCAATGAGAAGTACGTTAGTCTTATTCAATCCCAGTGTATAGACTGTGTCCGAGTTGGAATTTAAAATTTAACTTTGACAGCAGTCGAAAAACTGATAACTGCTGTTGAATTTTATATTTCTAATTCCTACAAGAACCGTCTATATACTGTGATTCAACAAGACTAACGCACTTCTTGTTAGTGGAAATAGATTTATACCCACAAATATATGAGATAATTTTGGATTTTCTTGTATAATTTATATGTTATATATATTAAATACATTGAGATCTTTTGGTGGATCAGTTTTAATATTTGATATTACTAACATCCACTTGAATTATTTACCAACTGGTTTATTAACTGTACTATATATATATATATATATATATATATATATATATATATATATATATATATATATATATATATAAAAGTGAACATAGAAGTCAACACTTAGAGGCGACAGTCTGTTTCATGCTAGATGCAATCGTCAGGCCAAGAGTGTTGTTATTTTTCTCGGCTATTTATATATACGGGTCAGCGGTGCATTGTGGGCAGTCGATTTTGGCGGTAATTGTTTACAAAACAACGTAATATACCAAGCCACGATAGAACCAACAGATAATGACGAAAAACTATATATAGGGGTAACTGAAGGACCCTGGACACAAAGAAATTATGCACACAAAATATCTTTCACAAATAATAAATATGCGAACAGCACAATGCTTTCTAAGTATATCTGGGAAATTAAAAACAAAACGCACATCACACCAAAAATATCTTGGAAAATAAGCAAAAGATCATCAGGCTACAACAACCAATCAAATCTTGCAAATTGTGCTTGGAGGAAAAAATAGCAATCATTACTATCCCAGACCAAAATAAATTATTAAATATAAGACCCAGCTCATCTCAAAATGCAGACATGAAAACAATTTTTTACTACGTTACTTAAAAATCGAAAACGGAAAAAATAAAATAAAAATAAATAAATAACTAAATAAACAAAATGCCAATAAAATAAGCAAAATAAATTATCCCAAACAAATTACCAAATCACACCCGTTAGAATAGAAAAAATAGAATAAAAAATAAGAAAAAATTAATGAATCCAAATAAAGTAAATAATAAACAAATTAGCAAACCATTATGATCAAAATATTAGTTAGACTATAAAAATCAAACCAAAAATCGAATAGAAAATAGCTATAACTGTTATATAACGATAAAAAATACTACGTCACTTAAAAATCGAAAAGAGAAAATATACAGTATAACCATTAAATAATAACACGTAAAATAAATTCATCCAAATAAATAAATAAACTAACAAATTAATCCCGACAAACAAACCGTTAGAAAAAACAAATAAAGATAATCAATCCAAATAAATACATGAAGTAATAAACAAATTAAAAACTGTCCCCGCCAAAATAATAGTTAGAATAATCTACAACAATCAACCCTCAAAAAATAAAATAAATAAAAATAAATAAAAAGAAGCAAAATAATTTAACCCAAATAAATAAATAAACAAATAAACGACTTCCGGTAAAATAACCGCCAAAATAGACTACCCACAATGCACGACTGTCCCGTATGTATAAATAGCCAAGAAAAAAAAAAAAAAAAAAAATATATATATATATATATATATATATATATATATATATATATATATTTCCCGAGGAAAATATAAACGAGAAAAAAAGATATATAGGTATATCCGCCGGTAATTGGAAGCAGCGTCTATACAACCATAGCAACTCTTTTAGATATAGATGCCTTAGAAGTCAAACTTCCTTATCCAAACACTACTGGGATCTGGTGGGTAAGGGGTTAACCCCACTTTTGAAATGGAGATACCTATCAAGAGCCAAAACACCTAATAACTTCCGCGATCGTTGTGATCTGTGCTTGGCGGAAAAAAATTTTATTATCAAAGATAAAAATCAAGATGAACTGTTGAATCTTCGTAATGAGATATTTTCTAAATGTAGACATAAGAAAAGATTCAAAACATAAACACCGTTTTGTAACTTTCTGTCACTTATGTCAGTTCCATCTTGGTTCAAAACATCGGGCATGACATTTTAACGGAATGACTATTATGTTTATTTTGTTTATCGCTATATAGATCATTGTGTATGTTTTTGTGATGCGCTATGGGTTTTTTTTACGCCCAAATTGTTGAAATTTTACTTATTTAGTTCTTAAATTCTAATTTATATGTATGTATTTGTACGTATTTGTATGTATGTGGGTATATGTGTATATATAAATTGTTGAAATTTTACTTATTTAGTTCTTAAATTCTAATTTATATGTATGTATTTGTATGTATGTGGGTATATATATATATATATATATATATATATATATATATATATATATATATATATGTGTGTGTGTATGTGTGTGTGTGTATGTGTGTGTATATGCATGTATGTGTATGTATGTATGTATGTATGTATGAACTTGGCTACGGGTATATGTAGGTATATATTATGGGGTGTGTGTATTGGTATATATATGTATGTATATGTATGGATATGTGTGTGTATATGTATGTATTCATGTATACGTATGTGGGTGTAAGTATATATAGAGGGATATATATGCAGGGATGTGTGTATATGTATATATATATATATGTATATATGTGTATGTATATGTATGTGAGTGGGTGTGCGTATGTTTTGGTATATATGTACCCATATATATGTATGTATGTATGTGTATATATATGTGTGTATGTGGGTATAGATGTGCGTGTATATGTGAATGTATGTATAGCTAGACTAGATACAGGGATACATGGTTTTTTGTTTAATTGTATAGAAATGTAAGGTTTTAGGTATATATGTTTATGCGCATGTATGCGTATGTTCATATGTACAAGTGTGTGTAAATGTGTAAGGAGTGGATGCCTATGGATGTATGTGTGTATATGTAGGTATATGTGTGTGTACATTTTTGTATGTATATATATATATATATATATATATATATATATATGTGTGTGTGTATATATCTGTTTTTTGTATGTGTGTATGTATATATGTGTATGTGGGTGCATGTGTATTTATGTATATGTATGGGGAAAATGTGTGTATAGGGTATAGGTGGATATACGAGTATATATGTGTGCGTATGTGTATATATATGTATATGTATGTGTGTATGTATTTATATGTGTATGTGTGTGTACATGTATATGTATGTGTGTATGTGTATATATATATATGTATGTATGTGTGTGTGTGTAGTATATACATGTATGTATGCGTGTAGATGTTTGTGTATATGTATGTGTGTGTGTATATATATGTGTGTGTGTGTCTATGTATATATGTATATATATGGATGTATGTGTGTGTGTGTACATGTATATGTATGTATATATATATATATATGTATATATATGTATATGTGTGTGTGTATATATATATATATATATATATATGGAGGTGTGTGTGTATGTGTATGTGTGTATATATGTAGGTGTAATTATTTGTTTATCATATGCGCGGTAATTATTAGAAAGCGCTTAGTATCAGAGATATTGAATCAGATATATGTATATGTGTGTGTGTATGTATATGTATGTGTGTTTGTATGTGTGAATATGTGGATATATGTGTATGTGTACATGGATATATGTATGTGTGTATGTAGGTACACGGCGATGTGTATGTATATACGTGTATAAGTTATTGTGTATGTGTGGATTTGCATGCGTTTTGAACATAAAAATATAGGTCCTCGCCAGATTACATAATGTCATATTTATTGTTTATAATTGATTTGTAACCTGCAGTCGATATTATTTTTGTCAAATTTTCTCAATTACACAGCGTCCCTTGGAATTTTAATTTCACCCGCCCCATCTTTCTTCCCCACCACTTTTTTCCTTACCTCTCCCTCCTTCTTTAAGATTTGATCGGCTATGGTGTGTGTATGTCACCTCGAAGTGTATCCTTATTGTTTTAGACATCCGACAACAATCTTTTTTCCCCCTTCCACTCACACCTAGTTTTTAAATAAAACTCTCTCTGTTAAACCCCTCTCTTATGAACTAACATTTGTCCCACACTCTCATAATTACACTCTCTCTAAATTCTATTTTTATTTCCGTAGTAGGTTTTTTTCTGTTTTCTTTTTGAATTTGTAGGTCTGATGAATTGGATCGTATTTACGATTCCAATGGAATAAATTATGACCATGGAATATTAGTGTTTAAGCCTTTTTATTATATATATATATATATATATATATATATATATATATATATATATATATATATATATATATATATATATATATATCCTGACGTCTATTGTCTGCTCCGTCTGTTGCACTTATGTGCACCGAATGAGCGTATCAGTTGTTCCGAAATGTGTGTACGGTTCTGCACAAGCCTTCACCACTTTAATCAAATTATTTGTGTTGGTTTTCTGACGGTTTTCCTTCAATCGTTCATTCTTGACTTAAGATTATCGTGCAGAATCAATTAAGTTGTCAGATTCTGATACGTCGAAACCGACGGGAGAGTCCATTTTATATATATATATATATATATATATATATATATATATATATATATATATATATATATATATATATATATATAATTAAGTTACGAAGAACTTGGTAAACCGTATGAGTAATTCCAAGGAGGATGAAATCCTGAGAGCTCAATTTTGAAAGGATTTTGGTGAAATAAATTATTGTAATGGTACCTTAAAGTGGTCTGTTTTTCATTAAATTTATATATATATATATATATATATATATATATATATATATATATATATTGTCATCCACAGACAGTTTCGCTGTATCACAGCTTATCATTGTGACTAGACATCTGATTGCCTCAAACTGAGTGGCTTGGCATCAGTCGGAGATTTTAACCGTGAGCTATCAGTGTCCGGACAGAGTGAAAGTCGGATTTTTGCGTACTTATTCTTCAAATAAACACCATGACCGAGTGGGCTCAATTCATAGAAGAGCTTCGCAGTAGTAGTTATTGTTTATTGATGTTCATATACATCATGTATATAATACGTTAAAACAATTCCTTTGTACTGCCCTGCTCCGATTTATCTGGGGTCGATTCTCTGACTGATGCTAAATCGGTCAGGTATCGAAATAAATAAAATCCATAATTTTTATTGTCTCAAGCACATTCGGTCACTTGTATAGCCAAAACATTAGAAAATGTCTATAGAATTAACCTAAAGCGCTATGGACAATAAAAATTATAGGATTTCTTTTTATATTCCTCAACGCCTAATACATGGGAAAATGTTAGTATGGTGAAAAACTTAAAAAATTCTCACTGCCTTGAGATTGAATGAAAGGTTGCTGCCAATATATATATATATATATATATATATATATATATATATATATATATATATATATATATATAGATTTTAAGGTGGGCTATATTTATGGGATAAAGAGTTCGATATCAGAGATAGAGCGTATATAAATATAAATATAAAAGTGAATATTGAAATCAACACTCAGATGCGACAGGCTGTTTCATACTGGAAGCAATCGTCAGGCCGCGAATGTTGGATTTCTCCTCGACTATTTATATATATTGGTCAGTGGTGCATTTTGGGTAATCTGTTCTGGCGGTTATCTTTTGCGGGAGAGACTTGTTTGTTTATTTATTTATTTGGGTTAATTCATATATATATATATATATATATATATGTGTGTGTGTGTGTGTGTGTGTGTGCATGACAGTGTGTAGCTTATATTTTATATAAATTCAAAGCTATTTTTATATAAATATAACTTTTAACTTCTGTAGAAATCTACTAAGACTTTTTTCTGTAACAATTGGATTATGTTTTAGTCCTTTTCGCTTTAACAGATAAATATATATAACAAAAAAATTCGTGAATTCATAACATTTCAAAATTCATACAAAATTCTCACTTGATCGATTTGAACAAGAACTCTAGCACTCACCAAAACATAAATTTAACTGTCAATATATATATATATATATATATATATATATATATATATACATTAGGTTGGTGCAAAAATAATGACGTATAATGTCGTTTTTTGACGTTAAAAATATGTCAAAAAACGACATTATTACGTCATTATTTTTGCACAACCTAATATTTAGATTTTTGACCGTAAGAATTTAGGCTTTACCGAAATTTGCTCATAAGAATTTGGGCATAGGAATTTTTCCTTTACCAAATTTTAAAACGCGTGTTTTTTTCTACTTCACATATTAGTCGGTGGGTACAAATATCTACGTTCTTAATATATATATATATATATATATATATATATATATATATATATATGCACGTTAAACGGATAAGCTCAACCACTGAGGAGAAATGTTCAGTGTGTAATATTAAAGGTTTGGAAGAAGGGCAAGCATTAATTTTGTTAGACTAATGTCAATGATATTCAAAAAAAAAAAAAAAAAAAGAAAAAATTCACACCAATCAGCCTTACGGTGGCCCCAGGTTGTTTTCTTTGTCTCCCTTTCTCTGTTCATCCTCCTCTCCCTCTACCCTCTCTCCCTCTCTCTATTCTCTTTGTCGATATATATATATATATATATATATATATATCTTATATTCTTGCCGTAACGAACTTGAACTTTATTGGCTTGAGTTTTACTTTTGTCTAGGGAATCGATTTTAATTTGCCACAATGTATGAGTAATCAGTCAGTCAATCAATGAATCAATCCAACAGGCAATCGATCAAGTGAGCCATCGATCAGTTTCTAAGTGCGTCATTCCTACGGGAAATATTTTGTTGTTAACACCTTCGATATGACATGACATAATCTTCAGAGATCTTTCAATCCTTTTCATTTTGTGGTTTCTTCTTTTTCCTTTTTTTAGTTGGGAAATAGAGGAAAAGACAAACGTCTAAAACTAGTTCAGCGCCAACTGTCAGTAAGTGCATCTCGCTGATGAATTCTAAAATGACTTCAGATCAAGTCCCTCAGTGGAGTATTAATTTATTCCTTTTTTTACTGGAAACAAAAAAAACGCTATTCTCTCTCTTCCTTTCTTATATTATCAGTTTTTATTTCTTTCTTGTAATTCTCGACTTTTCATTCTTTTATTCTCACTTTTCATTCTTTTATTCTCACTTTTCATTCTTTTATTCTCGACTTTTCATTCTTTTATTCTCACTTTTCATTCTTTTATTCTCGACTTTTCATTCTTTTATTCTCACTTTTCATTCTTTTATTCTCGACTTTTCATTCTTTTATTCTCACTTTTCATTCTTTTATTCTCGACTTTTCATTCTTTTATTCTCACTTTTCATTCTTTTATTCTCACTTTTCATTCTTTTATTCTCACTTTTTATTCTTTTATTCTTTTATTCTCACTTTTCATTCTTTTATTCTCACTTTTCATTCTTTTATTCTCACTTTTCATTCTTTTATTCTCACTTTTCATTCTTTTATTCTCACTTTTCCTTTCTCATTTCTTTTTCTTTAATTCTTTCTCTTCTTCTCTTTTTCTTTCTCGTATTTAATTTCATCTATTTTCCCATTTTACTTTTTTCATTCGTTCCTTTCTTATATTCTTCCATTTTCTTTCATTCTTCTATTCCCCTCTTTTTCTTTCTTTTATTCTCACTTATTCTTTCTTCATTGTTTTTTCATTTTCCTTCTTTTTATTCCCCCTTTTTCTTTCAATTATTCTCACTTAATCTTTCTTCTTTCTTTTTCACTTTTCTTTCTTCTATTGCCACTTTTTCTTTCTTTTTCATTTTACTTTCTTCTATTGCCCCTTTTTCTTTCTTTTATTCTCACTTTATTTTTTCTTTCTTTTTCACTTTTCTTTCTTCTATTGCCACTTTTTCTTTCTTTTTCATTTTCCTTCTTTCTATTCCCCCTTTTCTTTCTTTTATTCTCACTTATTCTTTCTTCATTCTTTTTCATTTTCCTTTCTTCTATTCCCCCTTTCTCTTTCTTTTATTCTTACTTATTCTTTCTACTTTCTTTTTCACTTTTCTTTATTCTGTTCTCCCTTTTTATTTCTTTTATTCTCACTTATTCTTTCTTCTTTCTTTTTGGCTTTTCTTTTTCTATCCCCCCTTTTTTCTTTCTTTTATTCGCACCTAATCTTTCTTTTTCACATTTCTTTCTTCTCTTCTTCCTTTTTCTTTCTTTTATTTTGACTTATTTTTTCTTTTATACTCACTTATTCTTTCTTCTTTCTTTTTCACTTTTCTTTCTTCTATCCCCCCATTTTTTTCTTTTATTCTCACTTAATCTTTCTTTTTCACTTTTCCTTATTCTATTCCACCTTTCCCTTCTTTTATTCTAACTCATTCTTTCTTCTTTCTTTTTCACTTTTCTTTCTTCTATTCCCCCTTTTTCTTTCTTTTATTCTCACTTTTTCTTTCTTTCTGACTAGGCAGAAGATTTTCCTGCAGTAGGTTACCAGTTTTTTCTACTGTAGATTCGTTACCAACCAAGGCTATAGTCCCAATCTATGCTGGCATTCAACACATTGTTGGATGACAAGGGCTGGATTCATTCTCTTACATATAATTTAGTCGAAATATAATTCATAAATGATTTTTTTTGCTTGGTTAAGTAATGTTATATATTAGTTTCAGACTGTTATTTTTTGGCGGCAGTGTGTTTTGGCTCAGACCCGCTTACGGTGACCTTTAAGGTCAGATAGTAGACAAAACAGGGAAGTCGATTTTGATTCGCTGAGCCGAATTTGGGAATAAGTTATAGATTGAGTTGTTACCGGAGTAGCTGTTCTGACGCCAGGCTAAATAGACATGTTAGACTGGGGTTGTGCTCCCCTCCCAGTGGGGAAAGGTCTTTCGAGAATTGGTTGTTACACACCAAATAAAATGAACGCGTGAGATTTCGTGTTTGAAAGTGTCTCCCTAATAGGGTTGTAGTAGCCTCCATTTGAGATACACCAAGCGGAGTGATTAATAAAATAATCGTAAAGTTAAATATTCCCTTTGTTGATGCTCTTTCATATCTGGACTCTATAACCCATTTCGCTAACCAGCTACCTGAGACAAGATGAGACAAACAAACAACACCTTCACCTTCCCAATGAAGCATACACAATATATCTATTTGCTGGGCATTGTCCAGCTTCTTTCCAACAAGAAAGGTCGCAAGAGAACTGGCGTCTGAGCCCTTGGCCTTGGGTCACAGAAGCAAATGACCAAGAAGAGAAAAAGGGTTGTTCGGTATTCTGTTTTTAAAAGATGTTTGTGAACCGTGAAATACTGGTCAAAATATTGTTGTCAACGTTAATTCTCTTTCGGGAATTGTATATATGTATGCCAGATGCTTCATGTAACCGAGGCCCAATGAACATTGATTGATGGGTTTGTCTTTGATTTCATGTTTTCTTTATTTTTACTTCAACTTAGGCGACACTGTTTTTCGGACATGACACAAATTCCTGGATTTTTAATGATTTAGTAGTCAAACGTCTACAATATGCAAATTTTATGCAGGTAAATTGTACCCTGACCATTAGATTTGAGTATCTTTACCATTCACTGCGAAAACGTATTAAAATCCTGAAGAAAAATGCATTCAAAAGAAGTCATCAGTTTGGTCCAAAAGAAGAGAGAAGACGGGCTCAGCATCCGAAAGATCGCCGCTGAGATGAAGCTACCGAAGTCAACAGTTGAATACATGCTAAGCACAGACTATGAGCGGAAGAAGGAGAGAGGACGTAAAAAAACAATTTCCAAGAGAACAGAAAGAAGAATGAAGAGGAGTGTTACGAGGTTGTTATCATCTGGAGGAAAGTTGACAGTGAAGAATGTAAAGGAGAAGTGTTAACTTGACGTCAGTGTTCGAACTGTACAAAGAAAGCTACACGAAATTGGACTTAAGTATGCTAAAAACAAGAAAAGAATTGCACTAACGATAAAACACAAGGAGGCAA
>OZ010583.1:13524992-13539992 GCA_963932145.1 Acanthosepion lycidas
AGCACAGTCAATCGTCGCAATGTGCGCATTTGGGGAACAGAGCACTCACATGAAACTGTTGAGCATGAAAGAGATTCCCCTAAAGTGAACGTCTTCTGTGCTGTGTCTCAAGACAAGGTCTATGGTCCCTTTTTCTTTGAAGGAAACACCATTACAAGACAAACCGAAATGCTCCAAAACTGGCTATTCACTTTACTGCAAGCAGATTCGAATGACTTCATTTTTCAGCAAGATGGAGCACCACCCCATTGGCATCTCGGGGTTAGAGCTTATCTGAATGAAAACATGCCTCAGCGATGGATTGGAAGGAGAGGTGCTAAAGACCCGGACCTCACTGTGTGTGACTTTTTCTTGTGGGGGTATGTTAAAGACCAAGTTTATTTTCCAGCACTTCCAGCAAGTATCGACGACTTGAAAGATCGAATAAGAGCTGCAATCAATACGGTGGACCGTGGCATGCTGAGGCGCGTTTGGGAGGAATTCTCATATCGGCTTGATGTTGTCCGCGCTGTCGGTAGTGGCCACATTCAGCGTTTATAAAACATGAAATGAAACTTGATTACATATGCAACACATGTGTTCATGCTTAAGGTTTGTATTTTTTTTTCGTTTTTGACACATCACCTGATGATTTTGGCGTATTCTTTTTGAAACACCCTATATATATATATATATATATATATATATATATATATATATATATATATATATATATATATATATACAACCAGTCATATTAGACATTTTTAATTTTGTTTTCAATTAATGATAAACCATTATTACAGTATTTATTACAATCATTAATTTATATCTACCAAGAAATTTTCATTTTGTTAATGGTTCTTACGCAACGACTTACAAGAGAATAAGTAAATGTTGTTTTCTGTTTGTTTGTTTTTTTGTTTTTGTTTTTGTTTTTTGTTTTTTGCTTTTCTCATATCAAGATACTGTTAGTCCACATTAAAGACACTGAATTTCACCCGATGTGAAAACATTTAACAATGCGTTTAAAACTTAAAATTCTTACTCGCCATTATTTTCTGTAGGGCCCTAACCGACTAAATATAAAGTGAAAATATATATCGCTTACATATATTTACAAACCATTTTAAACTCTATGTCACATACCTTTTATACGCAGTCTTTGAAATTACAATTATAATTTTACTAAAAATACCAAAATAGTATTATAAATATATTTTCTGCCTTGTAATTGAAAACATTAATTAATGAGTAGTGATATTGTAGAGCATACGAAGAAAGAACTTATGAACCTTGGTCAGTTTCTTGATAAATTTGCTCCGGAAGGGCGACAAGTAATTGCGGAAAATTTAATAAAGTATCCTCCATGTTCCCTGATTTCAG
Source organism: Acanthosepion lycidas (assembly GCA_963932145.1). Classification (NCBI taxonomy): domain Eukaryota; kingdom Metazoa; phylum Mollusca; class Cephalopoda; order Sepiida; family Sepiidae; genus Acanthosepion; species Acanthosepion lycidas. The sequence continues at coordinate 13,526,358 of OZ010583.1, forward strand.
TAAATACTTTTGAAAGTACAAACAGAATCTGACATTATTAGCTATTTCTTCTTATTGGAATTAAATCTTTTCTGTAAAATGGCGGCAGTACTTGCGCAGTGATAAGGAAATCAGTGTTGTTATGCGCTGTTCTTAACAAACGGCATCAATTTGTCTGAAATGTCCTGAATATCAATGTTTTAAATTAATAGACATTCTGCTAGTTGGACATTTTAAATTGAGTCGTTAGTATAATTTGATGATTTTTAATTAATTTGGAAAAGTTAAAACGACCCTGAAAAACTGCAAAAATGACCGACAGCTCTCAGCGGAATGGGAAACAAGAAATTCCGTGAAGGATCCTTAAGAATTCTAATGCAAGTCTGAGATCAAGAAGAATTTATTTCATGTGCACACGTCTTGAATCGTCACAGCGAAGAGGCGATATTGCATAACAGAATATACTAATCATTTTTCTAATCTGTTTTATTATATAATTCTATATATTATTGATAATATATGATTGTATAGTTATTTTCCAAGCGTAGCTTAGATATGGCACAAGGCTAAAAGTATGGGGCACCCAGTGAGGATCGAACTCACTACACAGTCGTAATTGTTCTAGCGAGACACACTTGCTAAACATTACACCATCTGGAGGAGCCCAAATATATGATGATATATAATGTTATATATTACCTTATATAATTCTTTTATATATTAATTTATATTGTTTTAATGGCATCTCCTTGGTACCACAGACGTATGAATTTAAGCGTACTGCTAGATTGGCAATTAGGTTTCATCGTTTGACTGCTGAAATAGCTAATTGCAACCGCAAGTTCTATTCTAATAGTTTCTTTTCTCGTACTTCTCACCTGTGGATCTCTCTTTTTTTTTTCTTTTTTTTTTTTTTGCGTGCAATATTCCCAGATTTAAATGCAACATCAATCGTAATCGTTTGCCTTTTTGAAACCTTTTCTTTTATTGTTGTTTGCCTTCCGGAAAGTCTTCTCATTCTCTTCCATTCAGAGAAACCCATTGCATCATTGTGGCAGTAGCTCATTGTTTGGGGTGAAATGATTAAAAGCAATTATGATATAGTCTATGAATTTGTCATATAACACTATTAATATATTAGAGTCCATAATTATATATTATGCAATATTATAAATAGATTATTCTAGAATATTATATATTATGTAACATTAATTATGTATTATTATACTACATTGGATAATTTTAAATATTACTTAATATATTTATTATCTTATATAATTTTATATAGCATATTATTTTAATATAATGCTATCTACTTTAGTTATATATTATTTCTCTATTTCTGGCAAATGTTTTAGATATTATATTAACACCATCAAATATTATCCTGCATAATTTTACGTAATATAAAATATTATTTCATTGTTACTTTTATAAGGCATATTTTATTTATTATATAACATTATGTCTCAATTATATTGAACATTGTATTACATTTCAATTTTTCAAAGGTTTTCACTTTTCTTATTTTAATGATTTTCTCTTTTTTTCGCCAATTTTCTTTTTTTTATTATGTATTTTCTTCACTTCAACGATATATGAGCTTTTATTTTCTTTACTTCTTTTTGCCTTGTCTTTCTCCCGTTTGTTTTCTTTTTCCTTCCTTGTTTTTCTTTCTTTCTTTTCTACTTTGTTCTTCCTTTTGTATTTCTTTCTTCTTTCTTTCTTTTCTCTTTCTTTCTTTTTCTTTTTATTTCTTTCCTTTTTATTCCTTTCTATTTTCTTTCTTTTATTCTTTCTTTATTTTTTCTTTTTTCTTTCTTTCTTTTCTACTTTGTTTGTTTCTTTCTTTTTTCTTTCTTTTTTCTTTCTTTCTTTTTTCTATTTCTTTCTTTTTTCTTTCGTTTCTTTTCTTTCTTCTTTCGTTTCTTTTCTTTTCTCTTTCTTTATTTCTCTTTCTTTCTTATCTCTTTCTTTATTTTCTTTCTTTTATCTTTCTTTTTTATTTATTTCTTCTTATTCTTTTCTTTCTTTATTTTTCTTTCTTTCCTTCTTTTTCCTTTCTTTCCTTCTTTGTTGTTTTTGTTCTTTTTTCGCCACGCTTTATTTCTTATTCTTCTTCCCTTTTCCGCTAGTTTTCTTTTCTTTCTGTTTTGTTTTCTTCCTTTTCCTTTCTTCTCCATTTTTCTTTTCTTTTGCCAATCCATTGTCCCTTCATTTCATATTTTTCATGTTTTTCTTTCTTTTGTTTTCGTTTTTATTCCTCTCTGCTTCTCCATTATTTACATTTTCTTTACACCGCTCCTTCATCCCTCTTTCCTTTTATCCTTCCTTTCGTCCTTCCTTCTATCCACCCTTCCTTCTTTCCTTTCTATATACCTTTCTTTCAGCCACCCTTATTTCATTCGTCCTTTCCATCCACCCTTCCTTCTCCCCACCCTTCCGTTCAACCTTTCCTTCTACCCTCCATTCCACCGACCACTCTTCCTTCTTAGATCTACCCACCTTTCCTTCATGCCTTTCTTTCACCCTTCCTTTCTTTCACCCTTCCATACATCCTTTCTTTTCTTTTTTCAACATTTACTTCCACAATTACTGTCTTCCACGAATCTATATTTATAATCACTCACCCACTTTTCCGTCCTTAGTTCCTTCGTTCCTTCCTTCGTTCCTTTCTTCCTTCAGCCTACATTTCATTCCTCCTTTCTTTCTTTCCTTTCACTCTTCCTTCCTTTCAATCTTTCCGTCCATCTTTCCTTTCTTCTTTCCTTTCTTTCAGTCAATTTTTTCCTATTTTTTAACCTATCCTTCATGCCTTCCTTTCTTGCAGACATCCAGTATTATTTCCTTATATAGAAACAACCACACACCCACCCACCCACCGTTCCTTCTTTCATTCCTTCAACCCTTTTTTCCTCCCTTTCAAACTTTCATTCTTTCTTTCATTCCTTCGTTTCACCTTTCCACCGCCTTTTCTTTCTTGCACGCATCCACTTCCTCTTCTCTATAACCATCGACCCAGCTTTCCTTCCTTCTTTTCTTCCTTCCTTCCCTACTTCCTTCTTTCCTTACTTCCACCCTATCTTCCCCCTTTCAAACTTTTATTCTTTCTTTCATTCCTTCTTTTCACCTTTCTTTCGTCTTTCCTTTCTTCCACGCATCCACTTCACCTGCTTTATAACCACCTATCAATCTTTCCTTCTTTCTTTCAATCCTCCCTTCCTTCCACCCTTCCTTCTTTCCTTACTTCCACCCTTCCTTCTTTGCTGCCTTCCACCCTTTCTTCCTCCCTTTCAAACTTTCTTTCCTTCTTTTCTTCCTTCTTTTCACCTTTCCTCCGCCTTTTCTTTCATGCACGCCTCCACTTTCCCTTCTCTATAACCGCCGACCCACCTTTCCTTCCTTCTTTTTTTGCATCTTTTCACCCTTCCTTCTTTCCTTCATTCCACCCTTTCTTCCTCCCTTTCAAACTATTTTTCTTCTTTTCTTCCTTCTTTTCATCTTTCCTCCGCCTTTTCTTTCATGCACGCATCCACTTTCCTTTCTCTATAACCGCCGACCCACCTTTCCTTCCTTTTTTTCCTTCCTTCCACCCTTCCTTCTTTCATTCCTTCCACCCTTTCTTCCTCCCTTTCAAACTTTTTTTCATTCCTTCTTTTCACCTTTCCTTCGTCTTTCCATTCTTCCACGCATCCACTTCACCTTCTTTATAACCACCTATCAATCTTTCCTTCTTTCTTTCAATCCTCCCTTCCTTCCACCCTTCCTTCTTTCCTTACTTCCACCCTTCCTTCTTTGCTGCCTTCCACCCTTTCTTCCTCCCTTTCAAACTTTCTTTCCTTCTTTTCTTCCTTCTTTTCACCTTTCCTCCGCCTTTTCTTTCATGCACGCCTCCACTTTCCCTTCTCTATAACCGCCGACCCACCTTTCCTTCCTTCTTTTTTTGCATCTTTTCACCCTTCCTTCTTTCCTTCATTCCACCCTTTCTTCCTCCCTTTCAAACTATTTTTCTTCTTTTCTTCCTTCTTTTCATCTTTCCTCCGCCTTTTCTTTCATGCACGCATCCACTTTCCTTTCTCTATAACCGCCGACCCACCTTTCCTTCCTTTTTTTCCTTCCTTCCACCCTTCCTTCTTTCATTCCTTCCACCCTTTCTTCCTCCCTTTCAAACTTTTTTTCATTCCTTCTTTTCACCTTTCCTTCGTCTTTCCATTCTTCCACGCATCCACTTCACCTTCTTTATAACCACCTATCAATCTTTCCTTCTTTCTTTCAATCCTCCCTTCCTTCCACCCTTCCTTCTTTCCTTACTTCCACCCTTCCTTCTTTGCTGCCTTCCACCCTTTCTTCCTCCCTTTCAAACTTTCTTTCCTTCTTTTCTTCCTTCTTTTCACCTTTCCTCCGCCTTTTCTTTCATGCACGCCTCCACTTTCCCTTCTCTATAACCGCCGACCCACCTTTCCTTCCTTCTTTTTTTGCATCTTTTCACCCTTCCTTCTTTCCTTCATTCCACCCTTTCTTCCTCCCTTTCAAACTATTTTTCTTCTTTTCTTCCTTCTTTTCATCTTTCCTCCGCCTTTTCTTTCATGCACGCATCCACTTTCCTTTCTCTATAACCGCCGACCCACCTTTCCTTCCTTTTTTTCCTTCCTTCCACCCTTCCTTCTTTCATTCCTTCCACCCTTTCTTCCTCCCTTTCAAACTTTTTTTCATTCCTTCTTTTCACCTTTCCTTCGTCTTTCCATTCTTCCACGCATCCACTTCACCTTCTTTATAACCACTTATCAATCTTTCCTTCTTTCTTTCAATCCTCCCTTCCTTCCACCCTTCCTTTTTCCACACTTCCACCCTTTCTTCCTCCCTTTCAAACTTTTTTCCTTCTTTTCTTCCTTCTTTCCACCTTCCCCCCCATTTTCTTTCTTGCACGCATCCACTTTCCCTTCTCTATAACCACCGACCCACCTTTCCTTCCTTCCTTCCTTCCTTCCTTCTACCTTTCATTTCTCCCTCTTTTCAACCCTTACTTCCTTCCTTCTATTCATCAGTACATTTCTTTATTTCCTCGTCTTCTTTATCATTTCTTTCTTAAGAAAAATCTTAATCTTTTCTTTTTACTTCCATTTCCCCCTTGTTTCTTGATCTTTTGTCCTTCGTCTTTTTTTCAGAAAAGAATTCCGCAAACAATTAATCGACTCAACCCATCTTTCTTGTATTTTGAAACCGAATTCTCACAGTAACGTTGCCATCTCCATTGCACTGAAAATAACACTAACGCCAAAACTATTATAGAAAAAAAACTTAATTTTCAATTCAAATGAAGCCCCTTAAATCTATTGAGACGCGTTTAACCCAATCCACGGGGAACTTGCGTTCATTAACAATATATCCATTGATTTGTATACATTAAATCCTTTGACAGAAATCAGTTCTAAAGAAAAGAAAAATCCATGTTCTTTTTGCTCACCAACTGCAGATCTTGAAAGCTTATTCAATCAATTTCTTTAATCAGTTCCGTAAATGCAAAGGTAAAAAAATTGTTTGCCTTTTATTAAAAAAAGATTTTCTAAACCTGATATCCTTTCAAAGGGCATGAAATATTAGGAATAAAGTTTCAAATACGAAGGATTAATGAAAAGAATGGGCGGGAGTTTCTAATATTTCTTTTAAGCTGACCTTGTAAGATTTTTTTTTTTTATTGAATTCTTATCTTTTGAAATTATCTAGAATATCAGACTTTTGGGAATTATTATTTGCCGAAGAAAATCTTTGAAAGCTGATATAAACGGGAGAAATCATTTATTTTCTACTTGTATTTAGTACGAATTACAGTAAATAAGTGACATTAGACTGGTCTCATAGAAAGATATACTTTAGAAAACCTCCACACATATACACAAATAACACACACGCACACACACATACGCATATATATATATATATATATATATATATATATATATATATATATATATATATATATAGTCATCCACAGACAGACTGTTTCGCTGTATCACAGTTTATCAATATCGCGAGATAACCACCGCTTCAGACCGGGACCGAAACCCGACCGATTCGGTGTCACTCAGAGATTCTAAACCCTAGGCAGAGGGAAAGGCAAATTTTTGCGTATTTATTTTTGCATAAGCACATCGGTTACTCGGAGAACTCAGTTGCTAAGAGAGTCTTGCATCATAAGCAGTAATAGTGACTATTTATAAATTCGTCACTCCTAGAGTACTCGACCGATTAAATAAATTTAACGAGAGCTAATATATATATATAATTGATCTTAAATTACAAACAAGTTCTAGACATGAAGAAACTCCAAACCCAGACCGCCTCACCCATCCTGGAATAAGAGACGTTACGCTCCCGCCAATCGCTAACACAAACCCACTCACGTTAAGAAGGTGTCTGACTTGGAAAATAAATTTAAAACAATGTTCCGAGGCAGTCACATAGAGACTGATGATATAGCCTCATACAGAACGGCTTGAAATAGACTATATCTATGTTAAGGTAATATATATATATATATATATATATATATATATATATATGTATATAAGTATAGGATTGGTGTATACGGAATAAATTCCAATAACCAACAATTACTATTCTTAAAAGAATGACAATACAGAGTAGAGCAAATATATATATATATATATATATATATATATATATATATATATATATATATATATATATATATACACTCCTAGAAATATACAAAGCCTAGAAGTAAAGTTGAAAAGTGTGTCACACGGACGCCCTGACATTTATTATATAGATGATAAAGGGGAAAGGTTTTCTTTACATTATTCGGACTATTGCCCTCATCTTTGTCGCCATATTTATTACAACGTTTCTTCAGGTGGTTGGTATGGCGAACTGAACCCTTTATTTCACTCACTGGGGTAGACTTTTCTAGATCTACGTGCCATATTTAATGGATGTCAGTTATCAGTTATCTCCTGTTCATTTCCATCTAAAAGTTCTCCACTGCCTTAACCGGGTATTGAACTCACACTTTTTGGGTCCTGTCACTGGATCTAACCAACACCTTCATCTACTGTGCCATGTGTCCTTGAGTTGGCGTTGGTTAGATCCAAAAAGCGTTAGAATAGACTACCCACAATTCACTACTGAACCATATATAAAATTAGTCGAGGAAAACTCCAACTCATATATATATATATATATATATATATATATATATATATATATATATATATATATATTAATAGATACATAGATAGATAGATATTTGTGGGTGTGCGTTCTTTTTTTTTTTTTTAAATGGATGCTCAACACCTCTTGCCCTAATCAAAATGCACTTACACAACATATTATGTACGGTCATTTATTCAAAGTTTCTGACGTAATTCGAGACATAAGGCCTTGCAAATAGACGCTGTTGTAAAGTTCCTCATGAACTGAGCAATGACCAGTCTCATATATTCTTTCTGGCAATCCTAGCGTTTGATAGAGTAAATTCATACTTTAAGTTTCATCGAAAGTAAGTTGATTGCTTAGGTAAAATATTTTGAAAAGAACTATATTCGACAAATTCTAAGAAGCTACATGCCATCACTTTATTAAGAGGCAATACATTGGTAATCCAAAATTATGTTTGTAAAAATTGTTATTATATGTAAAATAGTGGTGAGTGTATCTTTATTTTTCAGTTATTGTTAGAGAGGGTTTATCTTTGATTGCGTTAGATGCTTTTTAAAGAGATTTAAGCATTTTTTTTTATCCGGGACATTAGTGTAAATTAATTTTATACAGGGTGTTCATAAAGTTCGTGTGCACTTTAGAAAATTTATAACTTTATTTATATTTGCGATAGAAATAATTTGTAAAAAGGATTAGAAAGAAGTAAATCTATATTTTTTAAGGTTTTATTGAAATTTTATTTAAGTTTCAACATGTCCTCCATCATTAGCAATACAAAGGGTAATACGATTTTGCAGTTCACGGAAAACATTTGTCATCTTATTTACAGTAATGCCTGAAATCACATTATTCATTTTAGCTATACTTAAAACTAGGTACGTTAAACTTTATAACATTTTTTACAGATTATTTCTATCGCAAACACAAATAAAGTTATTTTTTTTAAATGCACACGAACTTTAGGGACACCCTGTATTTAGACTGGCCATGATTTTGTCAGCCATATTTGTTTCCTTTAGTTTTTCAGCAAGTTTACCATATATATTTTTTTATATATGATGGAATTATTATTTCAAGGAAAGGGGTTAAAATTTTAAGTATGGCGCTATCGAGTTTGTGGGCGACGCTGCCTATTCCTAAAATGTTGTGGGTATATAGAAACACCAGCTTTGTAGGTCTTAGAGAGTCTGTAAAGTTTGAGTGTTGTAGGGTGATATTCTATGAGTCTATACCGCCATTTGTTTTCATTTTTTAATTAGTTTCCCGATTGCCTTGTGGATTTTTTTGCTTTTTAATAGTTATTTTTATTCTTTTATTTTTTCGTATGCATCGGTATGGTTAGATTGCAGAAAGAATATTTTGCAGAAACCTCAAGAAGTTTAGGCAAAATACTATATGAACACAAAAGAGACGTTTAAAAAAACAAAAAAAAAACACAAAACGCATTGGTTGTTCAGCTTAATAAACTGAACACCATTTTGACATAAGAAATGCAACTCTAATTAAAAGAGAAAATAATTCATTAAGACGAAAATGTATAGAAAGTGCTTTAATCTCGTTCTTTCAACTGCCAAGATACACTCAACCACTAAATGCCCTAACCCCACTATTTTCAGCCATATTTTCCACGGTTACTGTAATAGAATTCAGACTTCAGTGTAGGCAATATTGATAGGTTAATAAATATTCAAGAATAACTGACTATTCCGATTGATTTTTATTAGGCTCGTTATACAAATTTATGCCGCTAGCCCAATACCCGTCCTACGAACAGAGAAAAGTAAATTGTAATGGAAGTGCTCTTTATAAAATTTCTGCATAAACTACTAAATTATTAGAAGAAAGGTTAAACATCTTCAGCCATAACGTCGATATCCGGCTCTGATGTCACGATTGATTAATTGATTTGTTTGTCTAACGGCATATCAACACTTTATGAGTCATTTAATGCCAAAATTTAATTTTCTTTCATATATTATATATTATTCTGCTTTCACACTTGTATACATGGTAGATGATACGCAGCTTTTGTGCATATACTTGTTTCGTAGTTGATTTTGTTTAGTGACATATCAACACCTTATGAGTCATTTAAGGCCGAAATCTACATATTTTGAACGTAATGTTATATTTTCATAGTAAAAGGTATGTTTTTTAAATATATAGTTTGTAGATTATCAAATGTAGTGCTAGTAATTTCACTATAAACAAGGTTTTTGTAATGTTTTTCTAAAAAGTTGTTTTGCTATAATTTTCCTATAAAAAGATATTGTTGGCCATTTTACTATAAAAATGTACTGTTGATTTTAGTTTGAAAGTTAACTATTTGCTCATAACTGGGGCCCTAAAAAGTGCTAACAGCCCGGGTCAGGGTGAACCAACAGTAATTAAAAGATGCTTCCACGCTACTCAAAACCTCCAATCTGCGATCCGAAGCCTTGCTGCCGGATAATTTTTTCGTCATACCCAAGACGATAGCGTCAGGAACCAGCATAAAAGTTGGTTTTACTTTCGGATCATCCTCGCAAAAGGGAAAGAATGCATGTGTATATCTGTAAGCAGATTAGTTTTAATTTATTTTATTAAATGAAAACTGGCAGCCATTTTGGACCGCTGTAGAATTTAAATCAGTCCTCATAAAATATATGAAATGTGCCCGTCTCCATCTTGAATTTTTCTAAATCTCTAACAAGCGACCTTGAATTTGAGAAGTTGGAGAGTGGCTATATAACATTTTCAGTAATTGGAAATTAAATTAAAATAAAATTAAGAAAAGCGTCAATGAATTTTCAAAATCTCAAAGATGGGTTAATATTGGATTTCACGATATGTAAATAAAAAATAATTTAATCTTAAAATTTATTTGTTTTGCTCTTTGAGAATTAAAGGATGTCAGGTTGCATTTTCTCAAATGAAATCAGTTTATATTTTGCTGATCAGCAGTCTGTGATTTTCTAATATTAATGTGTTACTTTTTGTTTTTTAAATAAAAAAAAACAACTTTTCTTTTAAAGAAAAAATTAAACAGAAGGAAATTTCTGAAAAGAAATGAAATGCATTCTTTTAGATTAAATTTGAGAACTTGCGTGTTGGCCGCCTTTGATTAAAGAACTGAAATTAAATCGCAAGAATTTGGGGGTTTGGAGGTTTTTTATAATTTCGAAAAACATTTTTTTGTGTTTTTCTTAATTTTCGGAAGATTTCCGGGTTTTTTTTTTTTTGTTTCTTTTTTTGTTAATAAGAAGAGGAATGCCTGATGTTGGAATATTCAAAGAGAATTGGTAACAGGTGAAATTTAACAGGTGAAAAGCAGTAGTACAGTGTAACCCGGATATAAGAGAGACAGATATAAGGCAAACCCGGATATAAGAGAGGTTTTCTCTGGTCCTAAATTAGAGCCATACTTTCCTAAACAAAATAGACCAAACCCGGATATAAGATAAATCCAGGATATAAGAGAAACCCAGATATAAGAGACTTCTTCTCCGGTCCCGACAACTCTCTTATATCCGGGTTACACTGTATATCTTGCCAAACAAATGATAAGGTTAGCTAAAATATATTCCATACGGTATCGGGAATGTTACGAGATTGATCTTAAAGCAAAGCTTCCTATTACGTCAGCGGCGTATTTACATATTGCTGTACAAGTTTAATCTTTTTACCAATAACCAATCACTTTTATCAAAGTATATTATTTTCATTTACTTATTTGTTTTACAATTATTATAGATAACAATCGACAGGTAGTCTGGCAAAATGCTGTTTGACATGAAAGTGAGTATTGCTCTATACGAAAAAGTTGCATCCATTCAGTTTCTGTCAGTTTACCAAATACTAGACGTCAGCACGGTTACTGTAGAGAAAGTAATGTGTATGAAAAAGCGGAGATGGATGCTGTGACGCGGATTTTAACTGGTGTATCATGTAGGTTCTTGCTTATTGCTAATGGAAATACGAAATTAATAATGCTGACTATATAAACTTGCTCTATCCAGTGGTGCAACATTGCTAACTGTCTCTATTGTCGGTTGATAATTCCGTGGAAATAAGCAGATGTTATTTTCGATTTAAAGTCGTTTTTGTTGTTGTTTATTTTAATGAAGATATTTTAATTATAAAAATAAATATAATTTGCGGTACGGTGGGATAATTGATTGCAGCTTGGACATAACGAATCGGAGAGCCGAGTTCGAATCTCAGTCGAGTTCATTACAATCACTTACGTGCTAATAACTTTGAGAAATGTATGTATCCGTTTGTTTTTCCCTATCTATGGCTAAATAGTAGAACAGACTATAGCCTTGGGTGGCATCCAGTCTAGGAGAAGGGAAACTTGAACGCACATACTTAGCAGCTTAGAAAAAGATCGTTCGTATTGACACGATGATCCCAACTAATGTCGAAAGAAAAAATTATCAAAAATTAAAATATATTTGAAATTAGTAAATAATTTTGAAACTTAATTCGAATTGTAAAGAAAACTATATATATATATATATATATATATATATATATATATATATATATATATATATATATATATATATATATATATATATATATATATATATATATATATATATATATATATATATATATATATATATATATATATATACCCCCACAACGTTTCAATTAAATTTTAAATCTTATGCGTCTTTATATTTCAATTACGGAAACAATACCTTACATCCATTTTCAATCATGCAGTGGATAGTGATGTCAAATACACGCACAAACACATACATACGTATATATATATATATATATATATATATATATATATATATATATATATATATATAACAAATAACTTCCACGTTCCCCGGTCCCCTCCTTTGTGCATTTCGTCTGACTGAAACATTGAAATGGATAAATTCTGTATTAGTTTTTCAACTTTTTTTTTTAGCTTTCACAGTTAAATTTCTACTTCTGATACGAAGTCAGTCTAGACTGGGTTGTGTTTTCGAAATAGGCAATTTCCCATTTCAGGTAATTTGGGATTCCATAATTTATTAATTATTTGCTCTTTATAAATACATTGAGCTCTTTTTGTGGATCAGTTTTAATAGTGTTTTTATATTACTAGAATCGACTTGGATTATATACCAACGGATTTGTTAACTTCACTATATATATATATATATATATATATATATATATATATATATATATATGATGGACTCTCCCGTCGGTTTCGACGTATGAGGTTCCGACAACTTTGTTTATTTAACCTTGTGTGTGAGTCGCAAGTGACATTTCAGTTCTTCTAGTGATTTGCAAAGAAGTCCACAGATTGTGCAAGAGTGTGGATTCTTGGAGTATATGGCTGGAACATATATATATGTATATATATATATATATATATATATATATATATATATATATATATATATATATATATATATATATATTGTGTGTGTGTGTATTTAGGCAGTAATTTTCATTGATAGATGTTTCATTAAATAATATAGACAATTTTTGAGTAAATTCCTTTCATATTGGCTAATAAGCTTAATAATATTATCATTGAAAGATGAAAGAGAATCATAATATTGATACATGATTTTTTTTGTTTTTTTTTCATTTTAGCCATTTAAAAGAACATGCCTGACCGCATACACAATTCCGGAAAATCCTTGTTGAAAACACAACTATCCTTAAACGTGAAAACAATAAACAAAAACTTACAATTCTTGAAGCTATATACTTCAAACTGTTGAAACCTAACCTGAACAAGATAAATTATGAAATCTCCGAAAATATTCTTAAATGCCTATAATTGATAACAGAAGCCATTGGTTTATACCAACGGCTTCTCATACTTTATAATTCTCGTTTTCACTCTCGCGGGTTCATGTGAGAGGTCACGAGCTGCGGTGCGATTTTTGCTTCCGCGTCTCATATACACGAGTTTGTCGTCGCTTGGAAATCTTTCATACAACAAAAACAGACTATCATTATTGTTTCGTCCGTGTATTGTTTGATATGTTGAAATGTAATTTTCATCTTTAATAATGGCTTATGTAAGCCGAAATCTTAGATAGGATTAAAAAACATGTATCAATATGGTGATTTTCTTTTATCTTTCAATGATAATGTTATTAAGCTTATCAGACAATATGAAAGGAATTTACTTAAAATAAATAGACAAAACATGTCTATATTATTTAATGAAACATGCATCCATATATATATATATATATATATATATATATATATATATATATATATATATATATATATATATATATATATATATATAGTTTAGCATTCGCTAAATTTATATGGGAAGAGCAGTCAATATTTAAACAGTATAGAAATCGACAACGTAGACATAGGAATCAACACTGGATTGTAACTGTTAATTTCACACTTGAATGCGAAATTAAAAGATACCATGTTTATTATGGCGGCTTTCAACTTGTTGTCGATTATGATCATAGGAAGATATTATTGCAAGACCCAACTGTA
>OZ010583.1:13544992-13614992 GCA_963932145.1 Acanthosepion lycidas
TTAGGGGTTTTTTTGTTTCTTTTTTCATATTCTCTAAGACTCCGTAACCTATTGCATCTTAGTGGCTTTATTGCCTTGCTTGAGGTGAAATGATTAAAAAAAAAATGAAATTTTCAGCACGGTTCCAACTCGCAAGTTTTTTTGTTTTTTTTACTCTTTTTTACTCGCATGTTTTTTTTTAGTTTGCTCGTCCGGTTGAGTTTTTATCATTTATTTTCGTCAATCCCTAGGCGCCATATTTGAAACTGTTTTTATAATCTTCTCACAGATAAAGAATAAACTTGAAGCAACAAAAATGTGGCTCTACAGAAGGATGCTGAGAATACCACGAAGCGAACATATGACCAGCAGCGAAGTTTTAGAGAAATTAGAAACAAAGAGAACTTTTAATTATACAGTTGAAATTTCTAGAAGACATAATGAGGAAAGAAGACTTGAAAAATTTGATACTCAGAAGACTGTTGTCCTCATCTGTATTGTCATGTTTATGACGTTTCGGTCGTTGTACGCTTCGGCCTTCTTCAAGTGACTGGAATTCGAACTAAAACCTTTATCTCGTCCTCAAGGACACATAGCGCAGTGACTTGAACCAAAGGGTTGTGAGTTCTATACCTGGCTACGGGTGAACAAATAAAATAAAATAAAATAAAATAAAATAACTGAAGAGTTGAGGTAAAGGGAGATAACTGAAACATCCGGAAGAGGCATCGCACATGGAACTAGAACAATCTACCCGATGGACGAAATAAAGAGTTCAGTTCAAATTTCTAATCACCTGAAGAAGGCCGAAACGTCGTAAACATAAAAATAAAGATGAGGACAATAGTCCAAACAATGTAAATAATATAAATAATTACAATATCTCATCTCAGAAATATAGACAGATCCTGAAGAAGGCCGGGTCGTACAACGGCTGAAACGTCGCGAATATAGCAACAAAGATGCACAACAGTCCGAACAATGTAAATAATTTAAAGAATTGCAATACCACATCTCAGAAGGATGCTGAGAATACCATGAAGCAAAGATATAAGCATCTGCGAAGTTTTAGAGGAAATGGAAAAAAAGAGAACTTTTAATTAACACCAGGAAGAGACAGTTGAAGTTTCTCGAACACATAATGAGGAAAGAAGGCTTGGAAAATTTGATACTCAAACGACAGTTTGAAGGCAAGAGGGACTGGAAAGAACGCATAACGTAGTGTTATGATAATTTACCCACGCACGCATGGACTCTTCCCCACTCCAAAAAGTATTGCCTTTTGGAGGGGGAAGTTTCCATCAGTCATCTCTAACTGTCGGACCGAACATTCTTGCTGTAACACTCTCGTTTTTATATGTTTGTATTACTGTTTCTGTTAATATATTTGTTTAACTCAATTCCTCTCTTGTGACTTTACTTCTGGTCCTAAAAAGGCCACAGGACGTAGTGAGCTTGAGTAAATTGATAGCGAAACAAGGTTTTGGAGAGATAACAAAGACAAAATTTATTAAGAGCAATAAAGGACAGGGAATTGTGGAGGGCCGTCCTCAAGAGACACGGCACATAGAAGAAATAATAATAATAATAATAATAATAATAATAATAATAATAATAATAATAATAATAATAATAATAGATTGCCTTGAATTTCTTATTAGATAAATCTGTGAAAAATATTAATATTTTTCTAGCATTTAACTTACTTTTGGTTACATTTTACCGCATCTAATCTGTCAGCAGCTGTTTGTGAATAAACTTTTGTATCAGCCGTCTAGACAATAGACGTCATTTAAAGAAAAACATAAAAATCTGAAGATAGACTGCAAAAACCATCAAAATCTTTGTTTATTTTCATAACACTGGGATACGAATACCCATCATGATAGGCAGTCTATTAAGCAGAAAAAAAAAAAAAAAAAAAAAAAAAAAACAGCGCATCATCTTGGAGGCAGGGGATTGTTAGAAACACCTTAAGATCAGTTAACGCATTTCGCCCAGTTTCTGACTGAGGGCGCTGACAAGTATCTGAAAGTGACGCCGATGTCGCCTTGAATGCTTCATCGTTCAAACTTAAAAAAATAATCCGCTTAACACACTGCCCTGATGATCCCAAACTCAATGAACTGTGATATCCAGTGCGTCAACCCCTTGGAAACATACCCAATTGGTTACGGTCAGGCAATTGACAAAGCTGATCTGTGGTATTGAACCGGCTATTTGCTATAGTCAGCCCCTTATGCGCCATGCGTGATACACGCTTAGGTGATCGTGTATCATTCGATACATGATTGGCGATGCAGGTTTTTTCGTGCAGTAGGTTGTCATTTCTTTCTGCGGTAGACTAGTTGCCATCCAAGGCTATAGAACCCATTCTGTCCTGCTATTTACCCATAGCTGGGGAGAGAAGAGGAGGATTCATACCTTTCCCAAGGGTATTAGCAAGTAATTGAATGTAATGGATTCGACTGGAATTCGAACTCGGCTCTCTAATTCTCTCTATTTATAATAGCGGAACTTTATTCAAAAACACAAATCATGGACATGTTAACAGTTACAATCCATTAAGATTATAAGCCACGAGAGCTATGAATGGTGCAGCACCCGGGCATTTAACATCCGGGCATTTATCATTATTATTGTTATTACTGTTGCTGTCGTTACTAAATTTGTTTTAAGGTTGTTTGTTGTTGCAATTGTTTTAATTTTTGTCCAGTATGTTTCTCTCTTTCGCTTTTCAATGTCACATAGAATATGGGTAATGACTATCAATGCGAAATCTGTAATCAACGAGCCGAGTTCATGCTTGGTCGTAATTTGTTGCGTTTGAGAAAGAGCATCATTCTTAGAACATTGTGGACTGGCGCTACAGAATCACACGCAAAAAACTGTACCAAATAAGAGAAACCACATCACTTGATGACTAACAACAGCAGCAACAGCTAAAATGGATAGCATATGTGACTTGAAGAGAAAATAATAATTTAATCAAGATGTTGTATTCCACACTACTTCAAATAAAAGGTTAGGAAGGAAACCTCTGTCAATACTTGAAAGAACGATAACATCTACTGAACCCGATAAAAACTGTTTCCTGAAAAACTGTTACAAATGAAATATTTTATAAACTTGTAAACCAGTATTGGCGGCTCGGACAATGAATGCCTAATGTTTCCTCGTAGGGAAACGGAAAACATTACAATTATAGTTCTTTCTAATACATTTAGGGAAGCCTTCGATCCATTTCTCATCCTTTAAATATAGGGAAAATAATAGAGGAGACTGGTCTCTTTGGTTTCGGGTGGCTGACAGTGTTGGAAATTGGATAAAACTGTGGTGAAGACAAGGGGAAAACACACGCTTTCCAAGAAGTTATAACAATTCAGAAAAAATCAAGGGATTTTTGAAGAGCCATGAACGCTTACAATCTGTTACGAACTATTACAAACTATTGCTTACGATCTATTACGAACACAGTACAAAAACAGAAATGGCTCGTTCCTGATATGTGATCTCCACTTAGTCCATGTTGTATCCAATGATCCTTAGAAATCGATCTGTGTGTAGCCTTGAAGGAAAAACAACCAAAAATCATGTAGGATAAACGGGCGGGGTTAAGCGAAATTGACAAAAAATTCAATAATAATAAGAACAGGAAGAAGGAGGAGGAGGAGGAAGAAGAGGAGGAAGAAGGAGAAGAGGAAGAAGAAGAGGAGGAGGAAGAGGAAGAAGAGGAGGAAGAAGAAGGAGGAAGAGGGGAAGGGGGAGGAAGAGGAAGAAGAAGAGGAAGAAGAAGAGGAGGAAGAGGAAGAAGAGGAGGAAGAAGAAGAAGGAGGAAGAGGAAGAAGAGGAGGAAGAAGAAGAAGAAGAGGAAGAAGAAGAAGGAGGAAGAGGAAGAAGAGGAGGAAGAAGAAGAAGGAGGAAGAGGAAGAAGAGGAGGAAGAAGAAGAAGAGGAAGAAGAGGAGGAGGAAGAGGAAGAAGAGGAGGAAGAAGAAGAAGGAGGAAGAGGAAGAAGAGGAGGAAGAAGAAGAAGAAGAAGAGGAGGAAGAGGAAGAAGAGGAGGAAGAAGAAGAAGGAGGAAGAGGAAGAAGAGGAGGAAGAAGAAGAAGAGGAAGAAGAAGAGGAGGAAGAGGAAGAAGAGGAAGAAGAAGAAGGAGGAAGAGGAAGAAGAGGAGGAAGAAGAAGAAGGAGGAGGAGGAGGAAGAAAGTAAAAGAACAGTGAAAAATAATCCGAGACAATGCATTATATCATGCAAGTCAAAAGTAAAAAAAAAAAATAAAATGTTCCCAATAAATAAATTTCATACTTATAAGGAATACAGCCAAAATATTATAGCCTTCTATTCTTCTCGGTATCAAAGAATTGTGGGCATCAAATCTAGAACTGACCAATTTCTTTTGGCTAGCAATTATTCCTGATATGCATCTGAAGAACTTGTCTATAAATTTCGTGAGAGCAAATTTTAACTGTCATTCCTGGAAATCATAACCAAAAGACGTTTACATTGGTTACATATTATTTTATTTATTTATTTATTTTAAGCATTTCCCTCCAAGCAAGACGGGAGCGCCACTGGCACGCAAGGGGTTACATAAAGTGGGAGCAAGAGTAAAAAGACGTGATAGAGGAAAGGATGAAAAGAAGAACTGGGAATAGATATAGCCATCTGGAGATGTCGATTGACATTGCATTTGAATATTATTGATTATATCTATCATGGAAGCAAGTAAGAGGAAGGTAGTTTCACAGACGGGATGGGCGAGGTATGAAACTATTGGAGTAGAAGATACGACTAAATTTAAACATTTCGACACTGAAAGGGTGGGACTGAGATGCCAACCTAGTAGCACGTTCAAATTCATGCAGTTTGGGAACTAGCGAATGTAGCTCGTCGGAGCAGTTACCTTGAAAATATTTGTAGAAAAGACAGAGGGAAGCGAGGGCACGTCTGTGAGCAAGAGCCACTGTAAACGAGATGCCAGATCAGGGCCAATCATATTGCATATCCGTGTTTAGATTTTGTCGAGGACCTTAAAAAGAACAGCGGGTGTTCCAGACCATATATGGCAAAAGTATTACATGCAATGGCGAATGGTTGATTTATAGATTTGAAAGATGGACTTGAGGCGAGAAAAACTTTCTGGCGCGACATTCAAAGAATCTTAACAAAGAGACAGTTAAATTTCGTTAGAAACACAAAAAAGACCGAACTTCAATGTAATAAAAATCTAGTGCGGGGAAAAATCTGCCTCGTCATTCATGTATCGAAAGATACATACTCACTTAACCGAGTATCACACACGTTGACTGCTGACCTGAGATGGAACAAATACATTGAGTCAATTGCATCGTCCACCGCGAGGAAAGTTGGCTCTCTGTGCCGCGCCAGGAAATTTTTCTCCCCTGAATCGATACTTCAAATATACAAAACGACCATTCGCCCTTGCATGGAGTGTTGCTGCCATATATGGTCTGGGGCACCTTCTGTTTACCTCGGAGTTCTTGACAAGATCCAGAGACGGATATGTAATGTGATTGGCCCTGATCTGGCGTCTCGCCTGCAGCTACTATCTCACAGACGCGTCTTCGCCTCTCTCTGTCTCTTCTACAACTACTTTCATGGTAATTGCTCCGATGAGCTGCTTTCACTGTTTCCCAGTCTCCATGAATTCAAGCGCCCTACGAGGCTGGCATCCCGCTGGCATCCTTACACTGTAGAAACTTTTAAATGTAGCCGTCTCTTCTACTCCAATAGCTTCATACCTCGCACCTCTCGCCTGTGGAACACCCTTCCCAATTACTGTTTCCCTGATAGCTATGATCTCCAACTATTCAAATGTAATGTCAATCGACATCTCCAGTTACCTTGATCTACACACTATCCTTTCCTTTCATCCTTTCTTCTATCACTCCTATCTGCTCTTGTTCCAAATCTTCTGCAATCCCCCTGCATCCTAGTGGTTTCATGCCTTGCTCGGGGCGCAATGCTTAAAAAAAAGGTACATAACTGACTGACCTAACCTATTAAATAAGGAAAAAAAAACAATATGAATCATTTATACCGAACTGCGTAATCTCAAATGCGAAATATTTGACTAAGACACATCATTAATTTCCAGCGTTATATCGGGTGTCCACGAGGAACATAACTAATAAAACAAAAGTATTGGGATATTAACGACCGTCTATCTTACACCTTCTGGTTTGTAAGACTGAATCCCGGATGATCTTTGCCTGCGCGCGATTCGTCATCATCGTGTTGGTCTCTTATTAAATATAAATTTCAAGGTTTAGAAGTACGTCAAACTGAGCATCTGCAATCGTGCGTTGCAAACGAATTACCCATGTGGAGTGAATTCGTTCATTAACAAGAACTCCCAGGCTGCAACCTGCAGTTGATTAATAACTCTGAAATGTTTGCAGTGAAGAAATGATAGGCACTCACACTACATACGCCGATTCATTAGCGTAGTATCTTCGACCTTCATTGGGCAACAAAATACTCTGATCTTATGTCAAACGATGCTTAAAGTTTATCTCGGATTTGAAGAAGAGATAACAATAAAGTGAACATTGAAGTCAACACTCAGAGGCGACAGACTGTTTCATGCAAGACGCAATCGTCATATATATATATATATATATATATATATATATATATATATATATAGTGTTGACTTCAATGTTCACTTTTATATTTACACACGGTCTATCTCTGGTATTGAGCACTTTATCCCATAAATATAGCACAACTTGAGAGTATATTTCTTCATATATATATATATATATATATATATATATATATATATATATATATATATATATATATATATATATATATATAAATAATAATAATAATTATTATTATTATAAATATGTCCCCATAGAAATTACTACGTTTCGAAACCGAACCAAATCTCAAAATATAACTTTAAAATTTAAACTTAAATTTCGGAACTCGGTGTCATTCTCAAGCGATGGTAAGAAAAAAATCGATTTAGTCTATTTTTAAGTTAAGTTGGTGGTGTTAAGAGAATTCCCAGTTTTTATTAAGACGGTGTTGGATTTTTACGGATGAAGAAAGCATGTGTAACCTTGTGTGGCAAATTTAAAGTTGCTTTTGTTTGGATTGGGTTTTAAGATTTTCGTCTGGCTACACTGACTTTCTTCAAAGCTGTCAAGTGATTAATGCCTGGTTTATCTTATTGAGGTTCATGCTACAATATATTTGGCATTATTTATTTATCTATTTATTTATTTTTTAAAACAACATCGAGATTTACTTAAAGGCGTATTCAACTATGATTAAATCATATATTTATATTTTTATTTAGACATATCTAAAATACTATATTTAATTTATTAATAGAGTAGTACTGCAAAATTAATATATTAAAATTTAATTACATATTTATAAATTATTTGATTTAGGAACAAATAACAGATTTAAATATGTGAATTATTTTTTATAATATAAGTATATCAGACAGTACCTACAGGTAACAGCTATTTCATTTCTTTAATTTAATAATTTTCTATTTCTCAGAAACTTATTAATATATAACTTTTCATGTCGGCATAAATTTAAGTTTCGGTTTCGAATCATAGTAATATCTGTGTCGCGATGGAGACATCTTTTGAAAAAATAATTATATTATCGTCTACTTTGTATCGAGCACTATTTTTTAAAAATAAATGCTAAAGAACTTTGGTCTATAAATCTGACATTTCTTCCCTATTATTTGAATATATATATATATATATATATATATATATATATATATATATATATATATATTAAGAAATTTGTATGTTTATACATTCTTTTTTATAGATACAAATATTTAAACAAATGACGTCACACATTATGAAATTGACAAAGTCCGACAATTATTTTAAAACATTTTAATGTTTATACATTCTTTTTTATAGACAAACAAAATGTCTTAAATAATTGTCCATTTCATAATCTGTGACGTCATCTGTTTACATTTGGGTACGCATCGTGCAGATATGAATATACGTGAGAAAATCATGGAAAACTGTAGTTTAAAAAACAGTAAAATCGATCTTGCTAACCGAACGCTCCTCTGTGGCTCAATAAAAAGAAAGAACAGTAAAATATATAATCCCGCGTTCTTATTGGTATTTTTTATTTTTACAAAATATTGCTCAATGTAAATTTACAGAGTATTATCATTATAAATTAGCTGATTTAAAATATGTTCTTTCGCTACATAGTATTAACCAAGTTTCAAAAATGGAATCTGAAAGCTTCGAATTTAATTTTTCCATTTCACTCTAAAGCGAATTGTTTTAATTAATTAAAAAATTAAATTCGAAGCTTTCAGCTTCCATTTTTGAAACATGGTTAATACTGTGTAGCGAAAAAAAACATATATATATATATATATATTAAAATAAAACCATTTTACATCGCTACACAAAAACTTTCATTTTCCGGAACTATAATGGTTCCTCTTGGGGTGACGGTAGATAACATATGATAATAATGATTTATTTTGGAAATTTAAAACAAAACATTACCTCTTTTGAAAGTTCAAAAGTGTAGGAGGCCTAAGGTCAGAAAAAAATTTAAATTTCAAAAAACGGTAATAATTTCGTTTTAAATTTACCAAAAATTATTTTTATCATATATTATCTACCATCGCCGGATGAAGAACCATTATAGTCCGAAACATGAAAGTTTTTATGTAGCGATGTAAAATGGCTTTATTGTAATTTATTATAATGAGAAAATTATAATAATATTTTGCTTTACTTTGTATTGAGCACTTTTTAAGAAAAGTAAGTGCTAAGAACTATAGATTCTTTCTCCATCTGTTCTTTCTCTTATTTAAGATATATATATATATATATATATATATATATATATATATATATATATATATATATATATATATATATACGCACACACATAGGGTGAGATGGATAAATTGTCGTTTAAATTACGCAATAACTAAAATAATATGATATCTCATTTTAGTAGATATATTTATCAAAATTGCACAAAAAATATCTTGAATTGCTAGAGTAAATATATTCAATAAAATCGCCATTGGTTTCAAGCACGTCCTCCAGATGACTTCGGGATCTCATTGCGACAATTTAGCCCTCGCACCGTCTACTACTACCGCAACAAATAGTAATGATAATAATAAATTCCCTGGTGGTATAATAGGCATCGCTTCCAGTTGATCTAATCTGATTGGTGTTATCGTAGATGATTTTCAAGATTGAAACTTACTAACCAGTTGAGTGAAACACGTAGGAGCAAAACATGTGCATCTCTGCTCATGAGCGGGAGCGGTGAGTGAGTAATTTCCGGGTGCTACCCGAGGTATGGCCTTCATTGTTTAACACCTTGATTCATGTATATATTTTGTCTTGTTGGATTAAAATGGCCTCGTGTCAATACCACGTTCAGTTGCACATATTTGATTGCCAATTGCACAACCTTAACAAGTTCGCCTTGTGCATTTATCGTTAACACACAATGTATCTCTATTCAAATAGGCGAATTCGCTTTCCGACTTTGGGACGCGGGTACGAATCTCATCATAATCGTTTAATCAGGAAGGTGACTCCTTATCAGCATGGGGAGGTGATAGCTGCGTGTGCACCTTTGCAAATTGTCTGAAAACCAGACCACGAGTGAAATTGAGTAGACGGGACTATTTAGGCGCCGCCGATGATTATGTTGGCACGGAGTCACAAGTCATCGTGACCGAGGGTTTGTGCGTACTGGCCTTGCTCAGACTATTGATCACATTAGATTATGATCCCTCTCCCAGAAACTTAACTAAGGTTCGCTCAGCATAATTGAAGTATGAACCTCGGGTGAGCTCTGTGGGGTTTTAACAAACTGATGGCTGCAATGGGGATTAGCCGTCTGAGTATACAGACATACTAGGAGAACTTGGGGGTTACATAAAAAAAATGGAAACACCTTCAGTAGGAGACCGTGTGTGTGGACTAGGTCGCTGATCTGAAGATTTTTTAACAGGGCTTGACCTGCAAATTTATACGATGATTATATCAAATCTTGTCAGGATGTTGGGTATATTTGACATGTGCCCTTATCAGAATGGTTGATGGGTATATTGGACTTCGTATCGGAGAGCCAATTCGAATTCCAATCGAATCAAGTCATTCACTTACGTACTAATACCCTTGGGAAAGGTATGAATCCGCTCCCCCCACCCGAACAGACCGAGTTATATAGCCTTGGATGGCAACTGGTCTACCGCAGAAAGAAATGGTTACCTACTACAGGAGAAAAATCTGCATCGTCAGTGATGTATCGACAGATACATGATCACCTAAGCGTGTATCACGTATGGCACATAACTGGCTGATATTTGCACCACACCATTATCTTGTTGGCGTCCCACTCCCTCACTAAATAATAAATAATAATATATGCATATTGAAATAAATGATTCAATAGAAATATTATGCGTAGATTTTAATCCCGTGTGAATGAACAGCGGGACACGGAAAAGCTGGGATCGGTCCATTGATATATCTGTAAGAAATCATCATGGCTGTAGCTAAGGGAATTTTATTTCTTATCTTATTCAGGGCATCTATTGAGGTTTGTTCAAGTCCTGCAAATTGGTGATAAATCAAACAAGAGTGGGAGAAGATTGAGAATAGTGACGATTGCGGAAAGGACAAAAGAAGATAGAAGATGGCGATTGACGTTGAGTTTTAATTTTTGAAGATTGCAGTTATTAGGGAAGGAAGGAAACCGAAGTATCTTCCACAGGTAGGAGGTGCAACAAAAGTAACTGTTGGAGTAGAAATTGCGGTTGGATTTAACTATTTCAACAGTATACGGGGATGGGGCCTAGACTTTAATCTAGTAGCACGCTTAAATTAATGTAGTCGTGACACTAGGGAAAAAAAGATCGTCATGAAAATATTTATAAAAAAAGAGAAACGATTAGCCAAATTACGTCGGTGAGAAAGTGACTGAAATCGAGATGCCAGGTCAGTATTGATTACTACACACACACACACACACACACACACACACACATATATATATATATATATATATATATATATATATATATATATATATATATATATATGTTTGTGTGTGTAGGACACTCACAAAGCATATAACTTGTTTAACATTTTGTTAAATTACTACTCTATCTCATTTTGTCTTAGAAAATGACACTGTCTAGTGCATAAAGAATGTATCCATCAACATCCGCTCCTCTTTAACGTGCTGCCATTGATTTAAAATCTAAGGGTCATGCTCCATTTATAGAACATAATTTCTTCGCTTAATTTAAATTTAACGTAGGTGATGTTCGATTGGTTGATCTGAGTAAAGCCCACAAGCCACCCGCTTTTTTCTTGTTTCCTAAAGAAACAGTGTATTTTGTTTTTAAATCTAAATAAATCTTTTACTCGCCAGTCATTTCCAATCGACTGATGAGATGCATTGATGTACTTCGAAACACGACTGCAATTGTGTAGCGATTTTTACATGTTTTTGATGTAATATCCTAAAATAAACAATATTGCTCTACTTTGTATGGAGCCCTCTTTTAAATTAAATGTTACGAATGTTGGAATTGTATTATATTAGTTCTCATCTTACCTGGATATATATATATATATATATATATATATATATATATATATATATATATATATATTTGCTTATATATATATATATATATATATATATATATATATATATATATATATATATATAACTCATCCACGCATGGACGTACAACCATTCTCAGATAAAAATTGATTCAGAGATATCCACAATTTCCAAATGACCCTTCTATTTTATGTTCTCATGAAATATAAAAGAAAATCAATGTCTTTTCTTTTACGCAGCCGAAGCAAATCTAGACATTTGAAATATATATATGATATTAACATGAAAATTAAAGAAGGTTTGTTTTACTTTAAATGTGAAAATTACACTGATATAATTTGCTTGACAAAATATCAAGAAAAATATGTAACTGTACAGATGTCCAAGTGAAGGAAAATAGCGATGATTTTATTTCTGGAAGCGGGTACTGTACAGATTTGATCCTGTTCAAACATAATGTTAATGCTTTCTTCCTTACAAATGTGTGACATGGAAAAATTCAAACAACTGCATAAAGAAAGGCATCGACAAACATACAAACCAAATCGTTGTTTGGTTCTTCGGAAACCATAAAATATTCCTCTTTTCAGATATCCAAAACCAATTCCATTAATTATCAACTTGCCTCATCTTTATCAAAAAACAAATTAAAAAAATAAACATTAATAACCTCTAGAGACGACCGCTGATCAGAAAAATAAATGAAAACCTGACTCATTTATCAACACTAAATTTTCACAGCCCGATGGTCATGGCATCTGTTAGCTGAGAAAACCAATACTATATGTCTATATATGAAGTATTGTATTATCAAGGATATATAGCTCAGTGGATAAAAATGCTGGTTAAATCCAGTGATTTAACCAAAGACTTCAATACCTTATTACAGAAGACGTGAAAAAAAGGTTGAGTTACTAAAGAGAACTAACTGATAGTGATACGCCCGGAAGAGGCATGACACGTGGAAGTAGAACAATCTACCTCAGTGAACGAAGGGTTCGGTTCGAAATTCCAATCACCTGAAGAAGGCCGGAGCTTGCAACGTCCGAAATTTCGTGAATATGGTAACAAAGGTGAGGACAGCAGTCCGAACAATGTAAATAGTGTAAATAATTTTGCCGCGCTAATAATTATATCTTTGATCAATGAGTAGGTAAATCCATGGAATGCATTGTAGATATTCGAGTACATTCTGCTGTAGAAGCGTTTAATTTGGATGTGATTTGATGCAAAGGTCGTATCAGCCGATGAGGAAAATGTACATTCATCTCCAGTCTGCACACTAGCAATATTCATGTGCTGTTGATGCCAGTCAGGAATTCATAGGCTCTTAGAACGTAGATTACTCACAGACGTTGCCGCAGTAGTCAGATCCTCATTGATGTCATTGCTACGCCCTAACAGCTACACAACCTACTTGCCTATTATGTTATATATGTAACTGTTATACAACTATTTTGCCTATTATATATATATATATTTATTTGTTTACATTTATCTATATGGGGAAGGACAAAGGCATTTACGTGAAACCAAGGTAGCGGAATCGACTGATTTCCTAAATATATATATATATATATATATATATATATATATATATATACATTGGTTTCAACCTTTCGGTATCTTCAGATGATTTCGGTCAATTGACTACCTAACGCTTTATTTTTAAAAATTAAAAAAACTATGAACAACCGAAGCGCTAAACTGTGACTCGCCCATGTAGTTTTGTCCTCCCCAACATGGAGAAATAAAACAAGTACACATATATACATAATAGGCAAAATAATTGGGTAGCAGGTACATATATAACTTAACAGGCAAATAGGTTGTGTGGCTGTTACCATATATATATATATATATATATATATATATATATATATATATATATATATATATATATATATATAGTCTTAGTGGTACAGAACTTGAGTTTTGGTGTAAAAAACAATAGGCTGCATTCAGTGTCGACTGGTTTACTGTTTTGTTCCAGTCACAGTCTTTTCATCTAAAAGTACGAGAGTCACTGTATATTAAGTCACGCAAACTGTATCTCTGTAAACAGCGTGATTGCTTGCTACGGCTTGCTATCATTAGCCTCTAGTACTCCCTTTTTTTTTTCTTTCTTCTCTACTCAATCATTCTCTAATTTGGATTTTTTTACTCGTTTTTTCTCCCGATTAAAACTTTGTAGAGCCGGAGCGAAGCCGTTTGTTTTCCGCTTTCATTTTTCTACCATCTGTTTTTTTTTTATTATGCCAAGTAATATTCAACTTAATGTTTTTACACCAATATATATATATATATATATATATATATATATATATATATATATATATATATATTAGGTAAGGTTGATCTTAATATTTTTTTCAAAATCAACATTGGACAAGTCAAGATAGATGGGACTTAATGAAATAAAAACTTACACCGAATTTTAGATTCATAACCTTAACCTTGTTGAGGAAATGCAATCAAAAACTGGCTTTGAAAATGCGTTTAAAAAGCCATTCATTTTAGCAAAATCTGATTGAAAAATGTTATTTCAACAGGAAATCAAAAAAAAAAGTTTGGTATTTTAATAAGTAAATTTCACATTACATGAAAACTCATTCAATCCAAATATTTATATAATCATATCAAAATTTCCAGTGTAAGATCCTTTAGAAACAAAGGCAGATCTTAGTTGATGACAAGGATTTTACAAGAATGTGTGTCTATGTCTTGCTTCAAATCCATAAACAACATTCAAATATCGATTTAACTGTTCTTTCAACACTCTGCTAATGTGAAGGATAATCAGGCAACTCTAATTTTGTGTTATTTAAAAGAGATGCTTGGATTGCATTTTCTAAAAATGTTTCAGTGGTTGCAGCTTTACAAATTGCGTTTTGGGATAGATTGATTAATTCTGACCAATGCAAAGCTTCAAGGTTGATAGCTGGTATTTTATTCAATCATTTTTTTTTTTTTTGGATAGCTTTCTATTTTTGAAAGGATAAAAAAAGTCAATTTCTATTTTAATTAAGCAATTCATGCGTATTCTCTTCTACTTTTTAGTGAATAAAACTTAAAGAACTATACTTTAAATCCAGATAAATTAGTCTAGTTCCGTATAGTTGCTTACCTAATGAACATACATTTTTCAAGCCCTACTTTTTTCATTTCAAATTCATCTGACTTCATCATCGAAGTAAAACAATTTTATTGGATGGTCTTGAATGTAATATTTTGAATTTATTCAGAATCCTTCATAATACTTTCGATCATATTGAATATATATAGTTGCTGGATATGGAATTTGCTACCCTTCTTAATCACAAACCAGCTAACTGCATAAACTTCATTAAATCTATTAGCTCTGTAATTTCGTGTGCGTAATATGTTGGGTTTTTCTCCAGACATTTTAATAAAACTATCGCATCCACTAAAATAACTACTGGCTAATTAGCTTATTAATTAATTAATTAATTAGCTTGATTAAAATGTATACCTTTCTTGCTAATGTACTATCGGGTTACCTTCTAATTTTCGAAACCGATACTTGGGGGGCGGGGCTCTCCAACACTATAAATACTCTGCGATAATTATTCGCAGCCTGTTCTTACTTTACCGCTTATACGACAACATGTAAATTTCTCGCAAAAAATGCGTTACCTTGTTGGGAAACGCATGAACAATATATATATATATATATATATATATATATATATATATATATATATATATATATATATACACACAGAGGAACTTACGCACATTCACTCATTTCACATACTTTGGAACAAAGAGATTCCACATCCGTTTGTTGCACACATTATTGTCTTTATCCCTTGTAACACTTTGTTAATACATTTGTTTGTACATATATATCAGTTCCTGTTGTTGTGGGTATTTCAGGAGACACATTATATCTCAACGCGTACACCGGCCTATACACTATAAAAACTCAGCGACACTTATTTGCAGCCTCCTCTTACTTCTCCGCTTATACGACAACATGTAAATCCCTCGCGGAAAATGCGTTCCCTTTTTGGAACACGCATGTACAATATATACACACAAACAAATACGAGAGCACATTCACTCACTTCACATAATCTGAAGCAAATAGTTTCCACATTCGTTTGTTACACGCATTGTCTTTGTCACATGTAATCTTTTGTTGTTAATACATTACATTTATTTGTACATTGTTGTAACCTATAAAAAGGTTACTGAATGAGGAATAACCAAAACGGAGGTTGCAAATGAAATGGTAATCTTTATAACATCAAGAAAATAAAATACTCGTCAGCGGCATGAAGTAGGTAAACCACTTCTAGTGGTGGACTACTTAGACAGCATTTCCACCCCACAATTACAATAGTGTCCAACCTATTTATGTAGATTGGGACACACCCATTAGTGTTCATAGGTACGATATATAACATACATATATATCGGTTCTTGGTGTTTCTTTACATTATTTCTTTTGATGGACTCGTACTCTGATTCTGCCATGTTTGTTGTGGGCATTTCAGGAGACACATGTGTTTATCTCTGAACGTGTACACCGGCCCGCAAGAAAACATTTGAAAAAATATTATTACTTTAAGAAATAATAATAAATGAAACTACATTGGCAATGTATAGTTTACCGAAAATATTTGCAATTAATATTCATTTTTTTACCTTAAATTTCTTAAAAGCTTCCGATGTAAATAAAAACAAGACGCCCGCTGATATGACGGTGTAAAGGCAAATAATAACCACAACATTTATATCCAGTTCAATCAAAATGTTTTTTTTGTCTTATTTTTTCACCGAAATAAAACCATCGCTTAAAAATGTTGGGATATATTTATGATTTATGAATAGTTTTACTGAATTCATTGTAAAAAAAAATTCTTTCTGAGGGGAAAAAAAAAATTTTTAATTGATTTTAACATCACCTGTTATTTGAATACATTTGATATTGACTTTTTTAACTAGACGTAAATAATTTATTTTAAAGCACAATTTATAAAGTATGTTATTTCCTATAACATATGTGTACTGTTTTCATATGTTTTATCTTTTCCCCGTATTTTAAAGAAATATTAAACCTCAATTTTAAATTGATTTTATATCCACTTAATTTCTTACCATGGAATAATCCGATCTGGTTATTCACTTCCGTTAACACCGTAACAATCTCCAAAATAATAATTAATTTGATTTTAATTGCATTTCCTCGAATGGAATCGAAATTTTAACGTAAAATATTTTGTGAGTGGTTTTAACTCAATTATCTTCACTTGTCCAAGAGTCTGTTTAAAAAAAAAAAAAAAATACTTACCCTAACAGTGGACTGTTTCATTTTCGTTTTTAGTGGGGATATCAGCTTGAATTATCTCTGCGTTTTACCTCCTTAAACAGGGACAGAAATATCAACCATGTTTTTTTGAAGTAGGACTTCACAATAGAAAAAGGTTGATTTGAATTTCACTGTTTTAGAAAATAAAACCTGGGACATCAACTCTGACATGTATAGCCACATACACAAAAAGTCAATAATAATAATAATAATACACACACACACACACACACACACACACACATATATATATATATATATGAAGAAATATAGCCGTAATATGTGCTATATTTATGGGATAAAGTGCTCAATATCACAGATAGACCATGTGTAAATATAAAAGTCAACATAGAAGTCAACACTTAGAGGCGACAATCTGTTCATGCTAGATGGCCTGACGATTACATCTAACATGAAACAGACCGTCACCTTTAAGTGTTGACTTCTATGTTCACTTTTATATATATATATATATATATATATATATATATATATTTCATTAAAAATGAGAGACATGGTATTACGATTAATCTTTTTATTTAATTTTTCTTGAGTTCGAACAAGTGTTTTCTTTTTTGCACCCAGAGTATGTAGAAACTGTCAAAATGTTCTATAATTCCGAGTGCTTTCTGCTATACTTTTAGCCATTTTCAAGGATGATTTTATTTATTCAGTTTAATTAAGTGAGTGAGATATGTTCATGTTTTCGTTTTATAGAGGTGTTTTATTTCCCGAACATGGCACATCGTGGCCATGTTTGTAGTCAATATTATTAAATGTTGGCGTTTTCTGTTTTTTTTTATTAAGGCTTCCATTATTTTTATTTTTTTTTTTTTTACAGGTGGATGAGGCTATCATATTTGTATTTTCTAAAAGTATGTTTCGGATGGAGTCTGGTAAGTTTGTGTGCGATTTAAAAACATAAAAAAAGAACTGAAAAATAATGGAAGACTTAATAATAATTGAAGGATTGCTGCCTATATACACAATATATATATATATATATATATATATATATATATATATATATATATAGCCATTTCATCTCAAGTAGTAAGATAATGTTACTACAGTGTAACCCTGATATAAGAGACCCGGATATAAGAGAAACCATGATATAAGAGAGATTTCTTTGGTCCCAAATTAGAACCTGGGTTAATGTATATAAATTAGACCAAACCCGGATATAAGAGAAACCCGAATATAAGAGACTTCTTCTCCGGTCCCGACAACTCTCTTATATCCGGGTTAATGCAAGGGTTTACAGGAAGCGAAAGTGAATGAGGAGACTTTAGTGAGGATGATTGTGGAAAGAACAAAGAAACACTGTTTAAGAAGACAGAAGATGCATTTAAAATTTGGGATATTGTCGTTGACAGGGAAGCAAGAAATCAGAAGGGATTCCTACAGTTGAGAAGTGCGAAAAAGTAAACTGTAGAAGTGATAGATGAACCTAGCTAGTTCAACAGTAAAATAGTGATGCATAGTTACCAATCTAGTATCATCCTTAAATTGATGTATTTGGGGCACCGGAAAAAGGTAACTATACTCCTTTCGAAAAACCCTCGAATTTTTGATTTGCCAATAATCAAATCAATCTCGAGGGAAAAAAAAGGTTTTAAAAAAGAAAGAACTAGAAGCATGAAAGTCTGTCGAAAAAAATCGCACAGATAGAGGTTTGAAGCCCAAAGAAAAAAAACCCGATACGAGTAAAAAACTAACAAAAGAGCTCAATACAACGGTAGAGCAGACCTAGATAAACCTAGTGAGCCAGACAAACCTACCCAGGTTTCACCTAAACGGATTGTCAGGGAGCGCATCCACTACCGAGAATAAAAACCGGACAGTTACGTTATCAGGCAAACGTCATACCAATCGTTCCAATCGGCCTCGGTGGCTGAGAGGTAGCGAATCAGACTCGATATAGCACCACTCGATAACATATTCCGTGGGAGAACACATTCGAGTTTCTCTTTTACCCACAGAGCTGTGCCCTCACGAGCCACGACTACTATCCCCATGCCGCTCCACCCAGAGCATTAGAAGCCGGTTCAAGAAAAGATATAAAAGTGATAGAAATTAGAAGGCGTTGACATAATTATAATTAAGTGATTCCTCCAGTATAGGCCCGTTTAAACAGTTGGTATAACGTTTGCCTGATAACATAACGGGTTTCAATTCTCGGTAGTGGATGCGCACTGTTTATTAGTCCCAAATATAAGACGAAATGGCCGTCTAGTGCTTTCTGCGTTCTGTTGAGGTTTCTTCTAGACTCGATGAATTACTTAATTATAATTATCTCAAATGCTCCTAATTTCTAATATACAGTAGCGGCCATAATATAAGGAACGGAAACAACAAAGACATAAATATGTGTATTACTTAAAAAGTAATGCATGATTAGCAATGAAATTTTTACCGAATAAAGATTATGGTGTAATGCATAAATATTATACAAAGTTACAAAAATTTACATAATAGTTTTTTTTTTAAATAAAGATTAAATGGAACAAAGGAAATAAGCTACTGGACAAAAGTTAAGGAACGATCTTGTTAATACTTGATTGTAAACAAAATATCAACAAAATTTAATATTTGGTAAACATCCCCTTATTTTCAATGACTTCTCTGTATCGTCGACCACATGATCTAATTAGTATAGGAATAACTATTTTTGAGAGTTTTCCTATTAAATATTTTTTGTAGAAATTGTTTCTAATTACAAAAAGATTTCGATCTGAAGAGATGAATATATGGTGATATTCCCGAAATAAATTATAATCGAAATGAATCTTTAAAGTCTTCCTCTTGATTTTTATTATTATTATAATGTTCTGTAGTTTACATTGAGATCTCGATGGATTATTTATCATCGTTGGAATTTTCTCTACCAATCACAAATCGGACAGCATTTTCTGAAGTAAATAAATAAAAATGTTCACAAAAACAACCCACTAATATCTTCAATAGGAAAACGATCGAAATAAGTTATGCCTGCACTAATAACATGTACAAAATTAACAACTTTCATACTAATTATATTTTAAGTAAATTTCATTGGACTAACAATAAACTTAGTATCCCCCCCCCAGGTAATTTTATAAATAGTGAAAACTGTCCAGTTGAGGAAAAATTCAGATCTGCCAAGGTGAAATACCAAGCAAACATTTACCCCCCGCCCCCAAATAGGCTAAATCACAATTTTTACATAGGAATTTCCGTGGGAAAATGGAAACAAAGACTTTACACCCATAAGCAATTTTATATCAACCGTAAATTAAAATATCAGACAGCTCTTTCCAAAAAAATTGGGAATTGAGAGAGAAAGGTCTGAAGATTATCTGGAATATTATAGGTTCCGCTCATACTCCTAATAATCTTAGGAATCTGTGTAACCTATGCTTAGAAGAGAAAATTAGAATAACAAAATTCAATACTCAAAACAAACTATTAAATTAAAGGAATTAATAAGTTTTCCAATGCCGTCATAGAAGTAGGTATAAACTTCTATAATATTTTTTTTTTATCTTACTTTAATTTTAATTATCTAAACCTTATTACTATAGTTATTTCTATATTTTTTCTTTTCTATATCAATCCTATCTTATAACCTTCCACTAATTTAAGAATTCCCTTTTCTTGATTACTTAATTTTATATCCTTATATTTAAAAATTTTTTTTTTTTTCATATTACTTGGTATGGTTTATATTCTTAATAATTTAACTTATCTTTAAATTTTTAAGTGGTCAATATAATTATGTTTATTTTTATTCATTAATGTTCTAATACATTTTTCTTAATATAAACTATTTAAAAACATTTATTATTAATCTTATTATTCCTGTTTGTAAGCGATTTTCGTAATTTTTAGTAGGAATTAATTTTTTATATAATTAATAAACAATTGCGTTTCATAAAACACCTTTTTTTGGCCTTCTTTTAGTTTCACTTCATTTTTCTCATAATTACAATTTTAGGTTTTAAGGTTAATATCTGGGTTGAATTTGCGTAGCTTCTTTCTTTTTCAGATATATAATTCTGCCCTCCCTTTACCAGCACTAGGACAATCTGTCCTGTCTGGTGTGTTATGGCCTGGCTCTGTATCAAATTTTCAACTGTTTGTATTTGTTAAATATTAAATTTTAAATCGCTAGTTCCAACACTGAATACAGTCCACGATCTTAGTTGTATAAAGCTGACGCATTCGGCGTTAGTTGATATAGTCTATACTCATAACGTAATTTTAATTTTCTCTGTTATGTAATTAATTTTTATATATATATATATATATATATATATATATATATATATATATATATATATATATATATATATATGCATATTATCCCTCACCAATATATCGATTCTTAGCTTCACGCACGACGCAATTACAGTTTTTGAATTTCAAAAAGTATATATTTGATTTTTAAAGTAAATGGGATTATATATATATATATATATATATATATATATATATATATATATGTAAAAATTATATATATTTTAGAACTGTGAATATTATTTTTTTATATTAAGCATAAAGAGAGATTATTTGTTCGTAAAAAACAACGATAAATTACTTTAAAAATAATTTGCATCAACGTATTTAAGTAGATATTAATATTTATGTCTACATTTAACTACTAATTCATTTCTCGTGGTTAATAAGTTACGTTTTTTTAAGTATTTTAAGGTAAATATGTTTTGAGGAAAACATAAATTAAATCTCTTGCCTTTTCCATTGTAAGATTTGGTTCAATATCTCAGGTAATAATTGACGTATTTTTAGAACTGGAATTATCTGAAAATCTTCAGGATATATTTGTGATAAATAGGCCATAATACTTTCAGCTTATGTTTTTATCGTAAATGTTTACTGTGTGAATTTTTTATATGGTGAAATGACTGAAGCTGGGATGCCAGGTCGGAATCGATAACATTGCAGATTCTTATTTGGATTCTGTCAAATCTAGAAATACATAGCAGAAGCATCAGACCACACAAGACAAATACGATATCATTTCTGTTTCCACTGCATTCTTTTTCAAGGCAATGAACATGAGGATAACAGTCTGAATAATATATATAATGCAAGTAATCATAATACCTCATCTCAAAGATATATACATATCTTTAAAGATATGTTCTGTAATATGTAAAAAATATCCACTGCCCTTTGATCATTTCAAATGTAGACTGATTTATACTTTTCCCCGTTCTGTGTATGACGATAAACTACCTCCGCGTCCTGGGTAAGACGATAAACTACGTGCAAAAGGAAGGCCTCATGAGGTTTGAGGAGCGTTGAAGCACCTCTTCATTAGTGATGTTTCCAGTTTCACCCTGACCCGTGGTGGTAGCACCTGTTAGGGCCCCAGCTATAGGCAAATAATTAACCCGAAATCTGTGATAAAAACACTATGAAAGTGTAAAAATAGGTTTTAATACCAGAAATACTTTGTAAAAAATTATTACCAGCAATAATTTTTTGAAGAAAAAATATTACCTGCAATACGTAGATATTAAAATTTAATTGTAAGGACAATTTTTTCTCTAATAAAAAAAAGCAAGAAAATTCATGATATTTTTGAAAAAAAATATTACCAGCAATACGTTTTTGAAAAAACAATATTACCAGCTATACATTTTGGAGGAAAAAAAAACATTACCAAAAATAAATTTTTGACAAAACAAAATATTACCAGCGTTAACAAAAATGTCGGCATTAATTAATTCATTGAGGTTGATATACCGTAAAACAAAACAAACCAAAGCAACTCATTCTTTTCCTTGACACAATTTAAGGATTTTTTATCACAACTTTAAATTTGGAGAATAAATGAATAATCTCTTTACATATTCGGAGTTATGATTTTTATTTTTATTTATATATATATTTATTGATTTATTTTTGTTTCTTTGCAACTTCGTTAGGAACAAAGAAAAGAGAGCTTGACCCTACTTTGATCTTAATTTTCATCAATGATCCTCTTGATGTCATTAGTTCTTGACTTGCTATATATGCTAATGACACTACCATTTACTCCTGTATCGATAGTAAGTGTCACCAGTTCGAAATAGACAGCTTATCTAAAAAAAAGAAAAAAATGACCTACTGTCTGTTGTTAACTGGAGGAAGTAATGGTATAATTAAAAGGAAAAAAAAAACTTTAAATTCAACGAAAGATTTATTTTTTATGGAAATATTTCGGCTAACAGTTGCTAGTCTTGGTCACTCCTTAATTTAACTGCTCAACAAGTTGTGTGAATGACTTCAAGGTCATTGAAAGAACGACCAGATGAATATTGAAGACTTTGTGATAAAGTAATTTCAAAAGACAACGAAAAACAACAATTGGAAAAAAAACTTCAGAGATTGCATTACATGCCATTACAGAAGGTCACATAATTGACTTCGAACATCCGGAAATAAAATTGACGAACCAAAAGCATTTCAATCAAAGAAGAGTAGCTGAGTCAATGGTAATAGCAACTATAAAAAATGTCTGCAATAGGATAGATGAGGCACAACTCCATCCTGTCTGAACATCTCTGCTCCAAAAAAAAATATAATATGACAAAAAAAAGCAGCAATTTATAGAGTAAAACCAAAAATCATTTTTTTTACGTCTCGCCTTCTTATTACGTTGTAAACGTCATTAACTCGGTTTCTTTTCCTTGATTTGAATTCTTAAACGTTTCGAGTTTCTTTAAACTGTTCCTCAAATTAAGCAGTGTCCAAGACTGGCAGCTGCTAGTTGCAATATGTCCATAAAAATAAATCATTTGTTGGAATTACAAGTTTGTTTATTTTTTAATTATGCAACTACATCCTAAGTACATTTTTAACTTTTTGAAGATTCTTTTAATACAGAGAATTACTATAGTCTGTTGTTACCTGGAGGAAGTAATGGTATGTTAATTTAAACGCCTCCAAAACGAAACTTCTTTGTATTAATCTTCTGGAAGATCTCTTTCTGCCTTCAATCAACATGGCGGATGCCAACCTCCAGGAGAGTGACGCGTTGAGCCTATCCCTCTAAAATTCTCGGCTAATATTTTTTTTATTTTAAGCATTTCGCCCAAGCAAGCCAGGAATGCCACTAGCACGCATAGGGTGCAGAGAATGAAAGTGAGAGAAAAGACTCGATGTATGGGGTGGGGGGATTGAAAAAAGGATAAAAGATGAACGGGGTTCAAGACAATAGAAAATGGCGATTGACATTGCATTTAATTTTTTTAAGATCTTAGTTATAAGGGAAAACAGTAAAGGAAGAGAATTGCACAGTCTGGACCTGCGAGCGAATAAAATCTTGGAGTAGAAGTGGCAGTTACATTTAAATATTTCGACAGTAAAAGGGTGGGACCTAAATGTCAATCTAGTAGCACGCTTAAATTCATGTAGTCGAGGCACCAGGAGATAAAGCACGTCAGAGCAGTCGCCATGAAAATATTTGTCGAAAAGATAGAAGACCACATTCTTCAAATTTACAAATCAACCATTCGCCCTTGCATGGAGTATTGCTGTCTTATATGGTCTGGTGACCCTTCTGTTTGTCTCAAGGTTCTTGATAAGATCCAGAGACGGATATGCAATGTAATTGGCCATGATCTTGCATCTCGTCTGAAGTTGCTCTCAAACAGACGTGCAGTCGCCTCCCTCTGTCTTTTTTACAATTACTTTCACGGTAAGTGCTCCGAGGAGCTGCTTTCGCTGGTTCCCAGACTTCATAAATTTAAGCGTTCTACTAGGCTGGCATCTCACTCACACACTTTCACTATCGAAACTTAAATGTAGCCGTCTCTTCTACTCCAATAGCTTCATGTCTCGCACCTCTCACCCGTGGATCTCACTCGCCTCTTCCTGTTTCCCTGATAGCTATAATCTCCAACTATTCAAATGTAATGTCAATCGACGTTTCCAGATGTCCTGATCTATTTCCTATCCTTCTCTTCATTCTTTCCTCTATCACTCCTATTTGCTCTCGCTCCAACTCTCTGTAACCCCTTGCGTGCTAGTGGCTTCCCTAAGTTGTAATAATAAATATGGCGACAAAGATGAGGACAACAGTCCGAATAATGTAAATAGTGTACATAATACCTCATCTCAGAAGCAGACATATACTGAAGAAGGCCGGAGCGTACAACGGCCGAAACGATGTAATAAGAAATATGGCGACGAAGATGAGGACAATAGTCCGAATATTGTAAATAGTGTACATAATACCTCATCTCAGAAACAGAGACATATACTGAAGAAGGCAGGAGCGTACAACGGCCGAAACGATGTAATAATAAATATGGCGACAAAGATGAGGACAATAGTCCGAATAATGTATATGCTTTCCGGCCAACTTTGATCTTCAAAAATTTAAATGCAATGTTAATCGCTGTCTGCTGTCTTCTTGATTACTCTTTTATTGTTATCTCTTTGTAATAATGTTTCTCTTTTTTTTATTATTAATTCTCACTCATAACCCTTAGCGTCTTAGTGGCTTTATTACCTTGCGTGGAGTGAATAGGTTAAAGAAGAACTAATATCTAATTTCTTATTTACATTAATCTAAGTCCGTGCGTGTATATAGGAGGGTGTTATTATGAGTACCTGAATAGGTCTTTTAATTTCTTAAGAAAAATATCCAGTGTTTATCACCGACACGCAAGTCAGAAAATACTGGTCATTTCTAAACTACTGCGATCAGGCAATTCAAATCAAACGTGCTTACGAAAAGAAGCGAATCGCTAACTTTCCTTCCCGGAAGATAGAACTTGATTCTTTTGAATGAAGCTTTTGAATAAAGCTAATTCAACCTGTCTTCTCGTTTACTCAAATCTTTGAAATTCTACGTCGTTTTTGCTAGAAGACATTTATTGCGGGCCACGTTCTCACAAACGTTTCTTTGAAGCTCTCAACTTTAAAAATAAATAAATAGATATTGAAGTTATGCGGCGATCATGTGACGTTTTCGCTTATTCTATATTTTTGATGGTCCATAGCAGACATCCTCATCCTTTTTCATCCCATTGACCCTTTTTTCGCTATTTTTAGAGGTCATCATCCATGTCCATTTGTAAAAATATAAATTTAATTATTTTACTTACATTACTTTTTAATGTGATTCTTGTCGTTGATGATTTTCTGCTAGACATTTAATATTTGGTTTGAAATTTATATGTTTTTTAAATTCTTACGTCTCCTCGAGTGCAGATGCCAATTTTATTCATTTGCTTTGGTTATGATTTTATTGATTGCAACGAATCGACATTTAACCAAATAAGAGGTTGAAAACCATAGCAGTATTTTAGCCATTTCAGACGACATGTTCGGATGGTATCCGGTAAATTGCTAGAAATCAATTGCTGGACAGTAAATTGCTCGAAATCAATTGCTCGAAAAATAATTTCTCGAACTATCAATTGCTCGAAAGTCAGATTGCTCGAAAACTGTGGTTAAAAAAAAATGAAACTAAATTGTTTCTAATATTTACTATAAGATAAAATAATACCACTTTATTGTTGTTAACTGAACAGTTAAAATTAAAGAACGAGTATATTTATATAGCAGGTCTTATTTTTTTCTACATTGCTTTCTTGTCATAGTTTAAAATAAAGGGTACATTTTTATTATTACTGTTATTCTTTGTGATTTAAAAAAATAAAAAAATATAACTATTGTTGCTAATATTTACTCTGTTAGTATGAAATATTATATTCAACATTTCTTAAATATTCTTCAACATTGTTTGTTGTGTCATAGTCGGAAATAGAAAAGAAATATAGAACAAAATCAGGAAAATAGTCAGTAATATTGTAGATTAATTCAATACCAACAATAGACAAACAGTGATGAGTATTAACAATTAAGGGAATACTGTAAGACAAGTCTAATGACTATAGAAATGGTTGCTATGGGAAAAAAGGGAGAAACACACGTACAGAGAGTAACCTTGCCACCGTGTATTCAGCAAAGCCAAGAGAGACAGTCCTAGATGACTGACTACTAAAGTGAATGTTGGGGCTCCTTTTATATCCAGCTCCGTTGACGTGTCGTGAGACGGTACAGTTTACGTGGTACTTCGAGATTCGAAATTAATTCGAGCAATCTGCCTTTCGGGCAATTGACAGAGAAATTATTTTTCGAGCAATTTACTGCCGAGCAATTGATTTCGTGCAATTTACCTCGATCCTGTTCGGATACAGATGTTTCACTGTATATGAAAGCCATAATTATGTTATTCCGTAGCTTTCAGATTTGTACTTGCATTCATCATTGTTTCAATTCAATAAATTCTTGCTGCATATTTTCACTGACTGCTTCTATGTCATAACCGAACGGATCCATCATCTACGGAATGACCTCCAATGAAAATAAATCTGAAAAGCTTCTACTTAATTCATCTTTCAATTTCACTAAATATTCGAAACGGGGGAGGAAATCTGGATAAATTAGTATGAGTTAATTTTTAGTGAATGGTTTCGTAAATTAAAATTAAATTGGGGATAGAAGTTATGTACGTGTTTCAATAAATGTGTGTGTGCGTATTTACATTTATGTGTGCATGCGGGAACGTACATGCAGATGATTTTGCGTGTGTGTGTGTGTGGTTTTGTTAGAATAAGAGTATAATGTAAGTGTTACAGATTAATCTGATAGTTAGAATAGCGAATTTCTTTTTAGAAAGTGATAGTATAGGATAGATTTGGGTTGGATACGCGTGTGGGCTTAGTGAAAGATATAGTATAACTATGGGATTAGTATCTAATATGTAAAACATGGGCTTAAACAATGCAATAAAGATACCAGCTGACCTCGTTATGGATTCCAGAAGTAGTAGATCAAATCTAAACTGGATGGAGTAAAAAAGACAACACTATATATTAGAGGAGCGTGAAAAGCCCTGTTTTCATTGGCTGACGCTGACTGACGTATGTCAATATGAACAGTCGATGTCTGGCCTTCATTGTTTTTGTCATTACTGTTTTTGTAATATCGCGTTGCGTAGCACGACGCTTTCAAGGAGGCGGCCTGACTCGTCTAGAATAAGGTCGGGGTTGCTGTTGGAGACGATATGATGCAAAAACCCGAAATCGGCGATGAGAACAGTGCATCACTGAAGACGACCCTTGATGCATCTAAAATGGATGATTTAACTGCGTACTTTCTTCTAGTTTGTTCTGAGAGGTGTTCTCTTGACTAGGGCATATTAAACTCTTATTCTGTATATGAACTCGAAATAAAATAAATTTTTCAGAAAAGGTTTTCAGAACACGTTTCAATCTATCAATGTGCAGAATTTAGCAAGGATCTGGAGTGAAACTTCATTGAAATTTTGAAAAATTCATGTAAAAAATAAAATTTCACATTTATGATGCTCGATTTTCTCTGAAAAATTTTCCCCACACACATTTTCCAAGAAATTAAGTATTTTACAAAATAGGTTTACAAATCTGGCCAGACAGTTCCCTTTCGAAAGCCAAAACGGACTTCCGTATGGATACTAATTCCTATATGCTGTTCTTCAGTATAAATACAAAACTTTTGTAAAGTCTGTTTGCTCTGAGATTTGATTTTATTAACTGTTTTAATAACTAATCTCAATGACTCATGAAAATCAGGGTTGATATTTTTGGCAATTAAATGCTGACGATGCACCACGCAATACACAGCAAGAATAGGACATATATATTTTTAAATGCGTAATAAATCCCTTATGCTTACCAAACATGAATGGAGTACTGTCTGTTGCACAGGATACCAAGTTTTTAAAGGGAACTTGATTTACGCCAAACCAATATTCAAAAACCCAGTGACATCAGTTTCTAAAAGTTTCACGAACAACTCCTCAGAAAGTTTGCAGTAATCTGTATAACGAACATATGCCATAGCAATAACTCTGTTATTGCTTTCCGTCTATTTAATCTGAATTAAGAAATAATTTTTTTTTAATTTCTCAGCTAATGGGTTTCTACATCTAACATTTCATCAGTTATTCTCCAGACTGTATCATTGATCAGTGGCAATTCTCTTAAGACATTTGCCGCATCTCGCTGAAACATAGTTTTCGTAATTTCAAAGGAAGGTTTAATAACATTTTCAGAAATTGTATGTACACTCCTATTTGTTATAATTACTTACACTATCTCAGAAGAAGCAATCAAGCCCCTTTCCTTATATTTTCCAAATAAGATGAAAGAGTGTTCCCTTGGTTAATGTTTTTGTTTAAATTCTCAAAATAAACAATGTGTTTGTTCACTTTGTCTAGATGTTTTCTTTTTAAATGCTATTTCTTTTTTAAGCGGTTTCATCGCTTCATCAGAGAATGTTGCAAATATGTCACATTGGTCCCTTTTGATCAAACGGGTTTTTCTACAAAGCCATAACCCAGATATTCCTCTATATACTCTCTACATTTCTTTTTTCTACTCATGATTAATGAAAATAAGGCGAAAAATATAGGCACCAGGACAGCCCAGAACCGAGAAAATTCGCCGTCAGGAATTCTTAACTTTTTAATTTTTTTTTTTAATTTTAAAATAAATGTAAATAAAATGATTGTAATTATTTTTCTTAATTTTTAAAATCAATATAAATGTAATGATTATATATTGTTTAAATTAATACAAATAAAATAACTTAATTTAATTTTTTAATCTTTAAAATTAATATAAATAAAATAATTATAAATATCTTATTTTAAAAATGTTTATAAATAAAAAGGGTAAAGTGAAGGCTTTTATAATTTTACTTGATTTTTCTATAGAAATTAAAATAATTTAATAATTTAATCAGGTTAAATTCCAAAAATCCAAATTTGAAAATTCAAAAACGCTGTGCAGTCTTGGTGCCGAGTTGACGATGACAAGTTGCTCCCCCCCCCTTGAAAAATATAACACAGATATAATATTTTCAACTGAAAGTTATTGTCACTTACATTTGATCAAATTATTAATATTATCACTGTGACTCTATCAACATAAAAATCGGACATTATCCACTTCTCACGATTAGTGTTCAAATACTGCAGCGCAATGCGCATGTCAATGAATGACAGCAGACGACGATTGCCACCACGAAATGTTTGAAAATCATTAGTTCAATTGAAACATTTAGAGATGTGTAACTGTTTTTATGAAAAAAAAAAGTATTTCTTTCGGACACAGTATGATGAGCTATCATTAAAAATAATTTATTTTGTCCTTAAAGGGCTAAAGACTTAATTACGTGAACACGTAAGAAAGCATAAATTTAAAAACGTTTACTAAAACATAAACTCGTAATGGTTATTTACGAATGGTTCCACGGAAAATGAAAAAAAAAAAGGACCTGTTTATGAAAACTTATCGCCCCACTACCCTCAGAGGAACAATCGCCTCTTGGTGGTGGGGGGCAAATATCGACCCCGCTGAGTATGCTTGCTCTATAGTGACGTCTTCTGAGTGGCTGGATTTTTCGCATTGCATCATCATCATCACCACCATCATCATAATTATCATCATCACCCCGACCATCACCACCATCATCATCATCACTATCATCATCATCATCATCCCCATCATCCTCATCACCACCACCATCATCATCACAATCATCCTCAACATCACCATCGCCATCGCCATCGCCGTCATCATAAGCATTACCACAATCATCCTCACTATCATCATCATCAGCATCACCACAATCATCCTCACTATCATCATCATTAGCATCACCACAATCATCCTCACTATCATCGTCATCATCACCATCACCACCAACATCATCATCATTATCATCATCATTATCATCATCATCAGTCTCATCTCGACCAGTTTCCGCCATATATCCGGCTTGGAAGCTGAGAGAGCTAGCTATTCAGCATGTCTTGGGAAATTGGACCTGTCAGAAGCCATCCCTCTCCATGACGAACGCCA
The DNA here is from genome assembly GCA_963932145.1 of Acanthosepion lycidas. NCBI lineage: Eukaryota > Metazoa > Mollusca > Cephalopoda > Sepiida > Sepiidae > Acanthosepion > Acanthosepion lycidas. Next base: position 13,575,878 of record OZ010583.1, read on the forward strand.
TCTGATGTTCTCCAACTTGAAGGATCACCCTGATCACAGAGACGTGGCCGTTGCCTCCGTCTTAGTGAGGAGAACCTTCCGCCCTGGCTGTTGACTTCAGTCTCGTAGGCTAGATCCCTCTCCCATCGATTCCTGGATGTATACACTATTGGGGCCAAGTCTACCCCATTATCCTGTATATTCGTTGGCCCTACAAGAAACTTTATTCACCGTTTGTCAGATCTTGATTTAATCCTGCAGGCTGCCTAGTAAGTCTCCTCACCAGGAAATCTTGGCGAGGAAATCGTTTTAGTCGCCCTTGACCTAACCATGCTGCAGATATTTCTGAGCTACATAATACCAATAGCAATCATAGTGTACCCTAGCGGAACCATTCTATATAATCTTCAGACTATTTGATCTATAAATATTGTCTTTAGAACAACATTTCCACCCATACATTTTTCTGTCTAGCGGACTATAATTTTTTAAAGAAATGTATTTCCTCTGACTTCCTTATTCTTACTTTTGAGGTCAGTTGGTAGACTAAATATAGGGATGTCGATTTTGATTGGCTGAGCCGAACGTGGGCATGTTAGATAGTGTTTTCAAGTTTTACACGTCGAAGAGATCAGACGTGGTTATTTCGTGTGTCGGGTTAACTTGCTTCCTAGTGGGGGTCATAAAGAGACGCCCCACGGGCTAGTTAGAAATATACACGTCGACGTGTTTAATAAAACAGATAAGTTTAAAAATTCCTTTTGTTCAAGTTCTCATTTTACCCCCGAACAAACCAAGTAGCGATCTCTCGGCCGAGAGAAGAAAGAAAGACAACATTATTATGATTACCTCAAGACAGTCAAATAAGACCTCCCCAGAAGAAAAGTGGGTATACTAAACTTCGACATTATTAACCCTTTGAGCTCTGCGTTCCTGAACAATTTCAACCCTGAGTTCCTGAGTCAAATTCGCAATTAATTGATATGTAATGTTTCATGTTATTAGGTTAGTGCAAAAATAATGACTTAATAATGTCGTTTTTTGACGTTAAAAAATACGTCAAAAAACGACATTATTGTCATTATTTTTGCACCAACCTAATAGATATGAAAATAGTTACGATGGCTTACTCACCGTTTAACCGGTGGCTGGGCATTACGTCATTTTTCTTTACCACAGGTAACGCGGTGGTCAGGGATCAAAGAGTTAATTCAATTTTTATGGTTTCTCTTTGTTTATTATACTCGATATATAATAACTTATTTGGCAACATGGACAACTTTGTTTTTGATACGTTCTTGGAAGACTGTCTCATTTCTGTATATTTGGATGTAAATGTATTTAACATTGTCTTTTCGCGCCGTTTTATTTCATTGTAATTTTAACTGACTCTAGAATAGTAGCTAAGAATAACACTTCGACCGTATTAATACTTTTTCATCGATATAAAAAGGCTTGTATAAGAATTTTAATAATTCAGAATTTGTTCCTGCTATTTTTTGCTAAACTATTTTTTCAAACGACTTTCTTCATTTGCAACATGACGCTTCAGCTGACAAACCATTAACTCCACCGGCTTACATCCAATATCATTTTAGGTTCTATAATAAGATTGTTTAGAAAGTCTGACTAACAAGTAATGGAGTAATAGATAGTGGCTCGGATTGAGGAATCGGAGAGCCGATTTCGAATTCCAGTCGAATCCATTACATTCACTTATGTGCTAATACCCTTGGGAAAGGTATGAATCGTCTTCTTCTCTCCCCCAGCTATGGTTAAATAGCAGAACAGACTGGGTTCTATAGCCTTGGATGGTAACTGGTCTACCGCAGAAAGAATTAGCAACCTACTGCGGGGAAAAATATGCCTCGTCAGTCATGTATCGAAAGATACATGATCGCCTAAGCGTGTATCACACATGTCACATGTCACATAAGAAAGGTATGAATCCACTTTTTCTCTCCCCAGCTATGGGGAAATAGCTGGACAGACTGGGTTCTATAGCCTTGGATGGCAACTAGTCTACCGCAGAAAAAATGGCAACCTACTGCAGGGAAAAATCTGCCTCGTCAGTCATGTATCGAAATATGAGTGCATCACGCATGGCACATAAGTGACTGAAAAACAATCTCTAAAACTATTATTGAAACTTGGAATCGTCCATCCTGTCTGAGTAGAATGTCTGAACAGCGGTAAAAATTTGGGTGCAAAGGCATGTTTCAGTCGTTGTCTTGTATTGAACCATCATATTCTCAATCCATGTTCTCATGTGATTAAACCCTTTTTTATTCAAACATTTGTTTCCAGTGTTTTACTTAGTCTTACTAACCATCAACTTTGAGCATTATACGAAATTTATAACACATATATTTCTAGACGAGTATGTTCATCTTTGTATGCATTAAAACAATATTTCAGATAATTTGTCATTTCCAAAAACAGAACTTATGATTTGTAAATGGAATGAGAGTAGGGATGAAACATAGTGGGGTGTTTATCTGAAAAGTAACGGGACTGGGTTTGCTGTGATAGCCATGCGCGAAAGAGGGATAAGCAGATTGTGTTATCATCTAGCATGATACATTGGTTTGGTTTGGTTTGTTTTACAGTATATTAACCTCAATGGGTTATTTAATGCTGACGACATTTTTTTTATTGCTGGTAATATTTTGTTTTGTCAAAAATCTGTTTCTGGTAATATTTTTCCTTCAAAATTGTATTGCTGGTAATAATTTTTTCAAAAAAAGTATTGCTGGTAATAGTTAACTATTTGCCCATAGCTGGGACACTAACAGGTGCTACCACCCCTAGTCAGGGTTGACCTGGGAACACCAGCAACTAAGAGGTGGTTTCACGCTCCTCAAAACCTCCTAATCAGAGGCCTTGCTGCTGGATGTATTTTAACGTCTTACCCAGAACGCATGATACATTGGGCTACATAGCTGTAATCTTACCTTTCTACAATCATTGAATTGTTTACATGCTTTTGTGGCAGGATAATCTTGGCAGCTTCACTAAGACAATGCACCTACTCACAACGCCCTGACTATCCGGCAGTCCCTGTCCGAGAAAAAAAAACATCGCTCTACTGCAACAATCTCTCTATTCACTTGATCTGACTCTAAGTGACTTGCTTCTTTTCTCTAAAATCAAGGGTCCTATCACGTTTTAAAGGCGTGAAGACCGTCAAGTGTGCCGTAACGACGAAGCTGAAAGACATCCAAGAAGAATCTTTCCAGCAGTGCATAGAAGCGGGACAGAGAAGTATCCAAAAATACATTAGACTCTGGGGGGATGGTATCAAGAGGAAACCATGTTACTTGGAATTTAAATAAATTGTGACACCAGTCAGGTTACTTTTCAGACAGACCTCGTACACTGAATCCATCATGACAATTCAGGTTGTCCTCGGCATAAAATACATCCGGCAGAAAGGCCTCTGATCAGGAGGTTTTGAGGAGCATGGAACCATCTCTTAATTGCTATTGTTCCCAGGTAACCACTGACCTGAAGTGGTAGCACTTGTTAGGGTCCCAGCTATGAGCAATTAAAAACACTGTGAAAGTATGATCCATGATGTCCATAGCATCCATGATATCCTTAGCATCCTTCTGTACAACCATACCTCCGTAGCTTCGGGTCTCTTCATTTTTGAGGAGACCGTCAGACATTGATTGCCGTAAAGAAGGACAGATGTCACGTAGCAGTTCAGTACTCAATACTTTGTTACCAAAGAAATCATGCTGTCTCGTAATACTCTGCCTAGCTTTTCGGATGCGGCTTTGGCCATCAGTGTATTTTAATTACCTGATAAATATGACGAATTGCTGGATGTTACATTGTCTGTCAGTGTTGGTGTCTTTCCTCCATTAAATATAGGCTTGATGAATATTGTTGCTAGAAAGAAGTTTGTCTTTTATTAATGTTCCTTCTTGGTAGTTTCCGTAATGTTTTCCGGTAGTTTCCGTATTGTTTTCCGGTAGTTTCCGTAATGTCTTCCGGTAGTTTCCGTAATGTTTTCCGGTAGTTTCCGTAATGTTTTCCCGTAGTTTCCGTAATGTCTTCCGGTAGTTTCCGTAATGTTTTCTGGTAGTTTCTGTAATGTATTTCGCTAGTTTCCGTAATGTCTTCCGGTAGTTTCCGTAATGTTTTCCGGTAGTTTTCCATAAGGTTTTCTTTTTGTTAGTAAAAAGAACAGCCAAATATGAAAAATAAAATTGGAGACCGTCCTGGATAAGACGAAAAACTACGACCGCGTTCTGGGTAAGACGATAAACTACATACAAAATCCAAGCCTCTGATTGGGAGGGTTTGAGGAGCTCGGAACCACCTCTTAATTGCTGTTATTCCCAGATCCAACCTGACCGGGGGTGATAGCGCCTGTTAGGGTCCCAGATATGGGCAAATAGCTAATCCACAAAACACTATGAATGTATAAAAATGGATTTTTATTGAAAAAATACTAGCAATGCTTTTTTTAAAAAAGATTACCAGCAATGCATTTTTAGAAAAATATTACCAGTAATACGTTTAACTCTCAACAAAAACTCTCTTTACAAAAATACGTCAATGAATATATATCCTATTCATACGAACCTATCCTAAAAATCTTGCTGACATTAAATAACCCATTGAGGTTGATATGCCGTAAAAACAAAATAAACCATAAACAATTCAAAATGTAGAATTGATTAAGCTCTAAGAACTTCAAATAACTCGCTGTATTGATCTGTATTGATCTGTATTGATCTGTTATAAAAATGAATAAGAGATTGGTTGGGCCGTGGGTATTTTTTTTTCAATATCGCAAGATTCTACCAAAATATTAACCTAAGAACGCGAATCATTTTCTTGAATAGACTTGTCAGTTCGAGATTTTCATATACAAGTTATACAACTCGTTCAAAATATCGTTGTTTTCCATCTCAGATCAATAATTAAAAGTGGCTTCAAGCGGATGAAACCTGAAAGTCTTAATGAAGACAATCCTTCATAGACTGATGCAACAGATTTATTGAAAGCTTTGTTTTTTACGGCTGATCAAACTTTTGCAGGTTATTTCAAGCCATTGAAGCGAAGAAAACCGCGACAGCGTGTCGCGTGTATCCTACAATGGAAAATGTGACGAAAAAGAAAATTACTTAGCAAAAAAAGAAAAGGGCTCGTATTCCACATGACATGCTGAAGGAATATTTAAATTAGAAACAAGTTAGTCGCAGGAGTCGCTATAAAAGTATTTTGGTATGCTAAAATTGGGCGTCCTCTCCCAGTTGTCAATAAATAGAAAAAATGCTCGGTCGATAAAAGCAGTTGGTGTTCTCGAATCGAGAGAAAAGGTATAAAATTCGTGTATTTTGGCTACCGCATTCGTCGGAGAGTGCGTTATTTTTCTGGCGAGTTACCTGCATTGTAATTTGTGAGGCAGTACCTGCGAATCGAGTTTTCGGCATTTCTTTCTGCACCCGATATTCGAGTCTGAGCTTACAGTGATTTGTTCTTTGTGTTGTGGAAGTAATCTGCGACAAATATTTCCTTTGCGATCCCAGAACGCTTTATTTTATTTTAGAGTTTAAGAAATTTTGGACATAATAAATATTTACTTACACAGAACCTACTAATTAAACCATAGCTGGTCGGGGAATAGTGAATATCTATACCAAGGCTATTTGCCCGAAAGTAAATATTCCGATTAGAACACGTCTCTCCGATTTCAAATTTCGGCTCGTTATCCCTTACACCACTCGCACATTCAAGTTTAATGCACCTGGTAGTGCCAAGTGGTCATCTATCTAGATACTGAGCACACTCGATGTTGTTTAACTTCGCTGATGGTACAGGAATCGGTGTTTCAACGTGATGTGGTTGTATCTAGATTAAACCATTCGCGCATCTAATCTTACTGCACCTGGTATTCCGAAGTGGTCACCCATTTTATTACTGACTAGGCTGTGACGTTGCTTAACTTTGGTGATCATACGAAAACCGGTGTTTCAACGTGATGTGGTCGTAAATAAATGATAGTAAAAAGAAAAGAAAAGGACTAAACGTTAACCGTAAAGATAAACTGCATGCTTTTCAGTCAGAGACAACGCAAGGTGTTTGCTCTGCGGTCCTGATCTCAAAATTCGGCAAGTGTGTATATTTCGAATCGGTTGTGTAGATGCAGATATCGAAAGGCTCATAAAACCTTCGAAAGATGCCTTTCAGAAAGTAAGCCTAGAATTACGAGATATAACATATGCCCTTAAACAAATGATAAGTGGGCTAGATAATCTCATCCTTACATGATGAAGAGATTTGACGACAATTGTGATTGAGTCTTACGAATCCTTTGGATAACATAAACAGAGTATGTATATAATGAGGAGGCCTTATGTTCCCTGAGAAATCGAGAGATTTAAAGAGATTCCATTGTGATTATTTTAAGGTACGTGTTGAATATTTCGACTTCATTCTTTATAAGCAATTTGCTTTGAGTAATAAAATAATTTTATTTGTTTTATGCACGACCGTTAGATTTTACTTTTGTTTTAATCTTTGCCAAGGATCGGAATTTATTATCTGCCCGGATGTTTGTGATTTGGTGAATTTTCATTTATTGGTTGATTATACATGGTATCCTCACATGTTAGCTCATTTCAGTCAAGGAATGTTTATCTTCATACTTAAATATCTAGTTAAATATTGAGTTTCTTTATACTTAAGATTTAGTCGAGATTATATTTGAGTCTATATGCAAACATTTGTAGGCTTTATACATGAGTCAATTTGAAAACATTGGAGGGGATTTATACTTGAGTTTATAGGTACACGTTGGCTGAGATTGTATTTGGATTTAAATATTTAAATCTTTATGCAAACGTTTGTTTTCTTTATGCATCAGTTTATAGGGAAACATTGGTGGGGTTTATACTTGAGTCTATAGGTACACATTGGACGAAATTATATTTGAGTTATTCTTTATACATGAGGCAATAGGTAAACATTGGAGGGATTTATAGTTGAGTTCATGGTACACATTAGTGGAGATTAAATTTGAGATTATATTTGATTCTATATGGAAACATTTGCTGTCTTTATACATGCGTCTATAGGTAAACATTGGAGGAGTTTATATTTGAGTTTATAGGTACACATTAGCGGAGATTAAATTTGAGATTATATTTGATTCTATATGGAAACGTTTGCTGTCTTTATACATGTGTCTTTAGGTAAACATTGGAGGGGTTTATACTTGAGTCTATAGGTACTCATTGGGTGAAATTATATTTGAGTTATTCTTTATACATTAGGCAATAGGTAAATATTGGAGGAGTTTATACTTGATTCTATAGGTACACATTGAACGAAATTATATTTGAGTTATTCTTTATACATGAGGCAATAGGTAAACATTGGCGGAGTTTATACGTGAATCTATAGGTTCGCATAAGACGAAATTATATTTAACTTATTCTTTATACATGAGGCAATAGGTAAACATTGGAGGGGTTTATAGTTGAGTTTATAGGGGCACATTAGTAGAGATTATATTTGAGGTTATATTTGATTCTATATGGAAATATTTGTTGTCTTTATACATGAGTCTATAGATAAACATTGGAGGGGTTTATACATGAGTCTATAGGTACACATTGGACGAAATTATATTTGAGTTATTCTTTATACATGAGGCAACAGGTAAGCATTGGAGGACTTTATACTTGAGCCGAGAGGTACAAATTAGTCGTACTTAAAACTGATTTTTTTAGAAATTATTTTATTTGAGTTTCGGATATGATGTTAGCAGATATAAACTTCAAGGGATTTGAACAAAGGTGTGCGCTTGTAAATACCAAGTGCCGTAAACTTGGATGCGTCAGTGGTGTAATGGATAATGGGTCGGAATTGTTAGTCGCAGAGCCGAGTTCCATTTCTCGTTGGGTTATATTCACTTGCACGCAAATAACCTTGGTTAATAAAGTGATGGTTGTATTTCTGCTTCCCCCCCAGCTATGGGTTAATTACTAAGATTTTTTGTCACTTAACCATCATTATTGCATTACATGTTTTCTGGGTTTAAATAGCACACAAAGTGTTAATAATCCGTAGAAAGCGAACCTACATGCAAGCTGCTAGTGGCCCGCTGGTGGGCCGCTGATAGCAAAGTCAGCGGTCCTCTGGTGGCAGCCACCGGTAGATCATCGGCGGGTCATCAGTGAGCCTCTAGCGGTCCACCAATGGTGACATTGCCGAGACGAACTAGCCGGTAGTCCGACAGCGGGCTACAAGCGGTAAACGCTAGTGGCACCCAACCAATTGGCGGATTGGTGGCTTGCGTTTAGGGAGATAATTGTTGCCGTCAACACCCATGAAATTTCCACAGGTCACTCTAGATATTAATAATATTATTAGTATTATTATTTATAATATTTGGACTTGAAATTACAATTTAGCCAGTTGTCTAAAAATCTGAGATGAAATGCATTATTATATATACAGGGTGTCCGTAAAGATCGTGTGCATAAATCAGTTATAAATTATTTAAAGTACACACGAATTTTATGGACAGACTTTATATAATAATGCATTATATATATATATATATATATATATATATATATATATATATATATATATATAAGAATCGAAGCCGGTAATTACTCCCCCACTTTTCACGCTCATGAGCAGAGATGCACGTGTTTTGCTCCTACGTGTTTCTCTCAACTGGTTAATAAGTTTCAACCTTGAAAATCACCCAAGATAATACCAATCAGATTAGATCAAGTGGGACCGATACCTAGTATATCATCAGGGAATTTATTAATATTATTATTATTATTATTTGTTGCGGTAGTAGCAGACGGTGCGATGGCTAAATTGTCGCCATGAGATCCCGAAGTCATCTGGAGGACGTGATTGAAGACAATGGCGATTTTATTGAATATATTTACTGTAATAATTCAAGATATTTTTGTGTAATTTTGGTAAATATATCTGTTAAAATGAGATGCCATATTATTTTAGTTTTTGCGTAATTTAAACGACAATTTAACCACTGCGCCATATATATATAGATATATATATATATAGATATAGATATATAGATATATATATATGTGTGTGTGTATCTGTGTATGTATGTATGTATGTATGTATCAACTTTTGGATAATAAGTGCGACATTACTGTAATTATTGAACAATATAGTTCATGCCACTTTGACGGAAAATTTCTCATAGCATTTTTCGGATTACAACCTTGTTTTCGTTTGTCCATTTATTACTGAAAGTATAAACAAGAACACAATATTTCATACCTGAGGATGTCTGTAGGAACAGACGAAAGCTTGTAAAATAAAAAGATCTAATGCGACAGAAATTTATAAAACAGGATCTTTTCATTCATAAACAGATTCGGGGTTTTTGTATATTATTGAATTGTTCGCGAAGATGGATTTCTCGCCATTTAATCATTAACCTTTGCATTTGTTTTATGTATGAATAATTCATGAATATGTATGTATGTATGTATGTATATATCCTGGGCAAATAGATAGCATTCCAGTTACATGAATGTTTTGGTCGAATTATGGATTATTTCTTAAGAATATCTGTCTTATTTTAAAATAATTCTTACTTTTAATTTATTTTCTCAGTAAAGTCGATGATTTTAAATCGTCATTCTAGTTTTAATATTTATGAATAAAATGTATTTTCCATAAAATATAACCCAGGGCAGAACCCGGCGATGTTTTTTTTCCTGTGTAACACCTTCTTTTAAATACTGCGAATCAAGAACGCCCACCGATCAATAATTGCAGAATTAACGGATTTAAATAGTCTTTAAATTATGTTTAAGTTTTATCTCTAAACGAAAATAAATGAAAGCAGAACTTCGTTTCTATGGATACTCATTTACATGTGCGGATTATAACATACAGATTACGACAGATTAGGAGAAAAATAAGTAAAAAGTGGAGTCTATTCAATGATTTCCCTTAGCTTCATATACTTTTTACGAGAGCGAAAACCTTTGAAGAAAGATTTTGTAATTCAGAGAAGTATATGTCTATATCCCTGAAATGTGGTATTATGATTGTCCTAATACCTCATCTCAGAGATATAGACATATATATAGAGAGACATAGATATAAAGGCCGGTGCGTACAATGGCCGAAATATTGTGAATATGGCAATGAACATGAGGCTAACAGTCCGAATAATGTAAATAATGCAAGTAATCCTAATACCTCATCTCAGAGATATAGACAGATATATAGAGAGACATAAACTTAAAGGCCGGGGCGTACAACGGTTGAAACGTTGTGAATATGGCAATGAAGATGAGGATAATAGTCCGAATATTGTAAATAATGCAAGTAATCATAATACCTCAGCTCATGGATATAGACATATATTCCTTTTTTTGTGAAATAATTTAAAGTCTGGAGTGTGCAACGGCCGAAACGTTGTGAATATGGCAATGAAGATGAGGATAACAGTTCGAATAATGTAAATAATGAAAGTAATCATAATACCTCATCTCAGAGATATAGACAGATATATAGAGAGACATAGACTTAAAGGCCGGAGCGTACAACGGCTGAAACGTTGTGAATATGGCAATGAAAATGAGGATAACAATCCGAATAATGTAAATAATTAGAGAAATATGTATCCCTTTTCCGTAACGCTGAGACAATGTGTTATTTTTTTTTAATATGTGATTCGTTCTGGAAAACACTGTTTTTGCAAGACATGAATAGTCCTGGGTATGATCATAAACTTCATTCGGCAGCATGGCATCTGATCGAGATTCTTTGTGGAGATTGGAACCACCTCTTAAGTGTTGTTTTTCTCTGGTTCACTTTGACGAAGCGTGGTAGCATCTGTCAGGGTCCTAGCTATGGAAAATAGTGAACCCCAGCACTAGGGTCAAACCATGAAAATATAAAATTACATTACAAAAGATTACTAGCAATACATTTTAGGAATTAATGAATCTCACACGAGAATAAAATTTCGGCATTAAATGACCCATAATTAGTTCATATACCGTTAAACAAACCTGTCTTTAAGTTTACCATTTTCAATGCTTAGAGTATTGGTGCCAGTATGGTCCGGTGCCCCTGCTATTTACCTTGAGCTCCTTTATAAGATCCAAAGAAGAATCAGCAATATTATCGGTCCTGATCTGGTGGCTTGGCTTCAGTGACTTCACACCGTCGCGAGGATGCCTCCCCTCGCCTTTTCTATAAATATTTTCATGGTAACTGTTCGGATGAACTTTTCGCTATGCTACCTAGAGTTTTTTTTAATTTAAGCGCAGCCCTAAACTGGCGTCGAGATCTCACCAATTTACAGTTGAACTGGCTAGTTGTAGCCGTAAGTTCTATGCTAACAGTTTCTTCTCTCGCACTTCTCGCTTGTGGAACTCCTGCCCCATGCTTTACAGCCAACTGCAGAAATTTAAATGCAATATCAATTGCTGTCTGTTGTTCGCCTGTTTACTCTCGTCTCTTTCTGCTCATCATTAATGTTTCTGTTTTTAATTCTTCCACACCCTGTAACACGTTGTGTTTTACTGGCATTACTACTTTGCTTGCGTGATTCCGATTAAAAAAAAATACATGAATTTGGGAAGATGACCAGTAATTCGAGTTTTGATCACAATTTCGTATACCTTGTGAAAGTACTCTTTCTTATCCACCTCGTTTGTCTGCGATTTTAACTTCTTCATCATATTGCAATTTGAGAAATTCTTAAACAAAAACATGGATCCATCATCTGATCTTCATCAATAAGGAAATGATCAAATATCCGATCATGTTGGTCACTAAAAATATTACCAGTGAAGCTCGACGACTACCCACCGACCTAAAATATTTGACGCCCACTACAGCCAGCCAAATGTTAAATCGTTGGGTGCCGGCGACGAGTTTGCCATCACATAACGTATGGATGAAATAGCATGAAGAGGAAATTTTAAATCTTTTATTTTTTTGATGAAGGTTAATTTTTCAAAAATAATACAGATTCTTGAAAAAGTTAATTATTTTATACGTATTTGCTGTAAGAAAATTATGCATATTTATAACATTATTGGGGGTCACAAAATGGACGGTTTCCTTAGTACCTTCAATAGGTACTGATAATTACCCAAACATTAAAAGAAAACAATTAGTAATAGTCGTAAGTACGTAAATTGAAGTTTTATATTATGCAACGAATGCCTGCTAAAAATTGTATAAATTAATTAAATGCCTTCTCCCAACTCGGAAAAACAAAAACTAGCGAATATTATAAAGGTCTATTAAAACAATTTGTAAGAAGTTGTAAGAACGTAAATTGAAGTTTTATTTTATGCAACGAAAGCCTGCTAAAAATTGTATAAATAAATTAGATGCCTTCTCCCAACTCGGAAAAACAAAAACTAGAGAATATTATAAATCCATGGAAAAGTTAGATAGAGGGAACGATTTTTGTTGAGCTCAGATTCGGGGTTTTCAGATTATGCGAGGCTAAAAAATATATATTAATATATTATACTAGCCATTATCGTTGCTTTCATTATTCAAGCGGTGTATGTCTTATTTTTCTCTTGTATCCTAAATTGCAGCTAGCTTGAAATTTTAAGGTAGCTTAAAAGCACCTCTATCGGAAATTTTCTTAAAAATTTCTTAAGATTTTAACAATTTACGTACAAAAATCCTAGGATTAATTTATCGGAATAAATCGTCTATTTTTCATACAGTTCTTAATCTAAACATTTAATGACGGACAGCCTTCTTCTAATCATTACTAATCCTTTTTTATTTAGATTTATTTTAAATGAAAATTATTTTTTTATCATATATTTAAAAAAATTATTTTGAAAGAAAATATATTTTTATAATATAGTCACAATTTTGAAGGATCATTTTTTTATTAATCATAAAATCCTTATATAATATGCGTGATTTCCTTTGAATGAAAGCGAGATTTTTTTTCTCATAAGACTACTATGGTTTTATTCTAGGTTTGTTTTGAATGAAAAATTGCATTTATTTTTATCATCTAACATTTTAAAAGATTTATTTTCAAAAGAAAGTATATTTCTATCATATAGACTTGATTCTTAAGGGGAAAGAATCTTTTTTTAATCATAAAATCCGTATTTAATATGCGTGATTTCTTTCGAAGGAAAATGACATCTTTTTTTCTCATAAAAAAAAAAAAAACAAACTCTTGTTATGTTATTTCAAGAAAATATATCTATTTTTATTCTTTAACATTATTAGCTTGTTTTTGCTTTCACAAATCTCATTTCAAACTTATTTTGTAGTTACTCGCATCTCGTCTTCGTCGTATTATAAAAAATATAGTTTTATTTTGGACGAGAAAAATTACTTGGCGTTACCCTGGTTCCAAAATATCACAAAATTATGATAATGTAATAGTTACAGTTTTCACTTGCTCAGGTTTATAGTGATTTCCTAAGCGTGGCTTAGATATGACACAAGGCCAAAAGTGTGGAGCAATAAATGAGGATCGAACTCATTACTCAGTCGTGATTGTTCTAGCGAGACAAGCTTACTGACTATTACTACGAGCTTCTTGTTACATTTATTATCATTTCATCAGAAAAAGATTATTATTATTATTATTATTTCGTTTGATTTCTGGCGTGTACTCATTTCTTGCCGGGTCCCTACCAGAGCATTAATGTCAGTTATTGGTTTATGACCTTTCCACTGAGCAATTAAAATAAATAAAAAAACAGCACACATAATTTACAAAGATAAAACTCTTTCATAGATAAAGTAAGGTGTGGCTGTACTCGTGAGAACATTTGTTTGTATTTCTTTAAGGCATGCCCTACCAGGAATCCCTTCAATGAGTACATTGGAATCTTTTCGAATCAATCCCATGACTCCAACTACAACAAGGATTCCAAATGTAATTTTTTCTTGTTTCTATCCCTTTTTTAAATGAATTCCTTGACAGCTTTTCAGCCAAACTGTACCATTATTATTATTATTATTATTATTATTATTATTTACAGACGCAAAAGTGGTCCCGAGTCTCGTGTGGACATGTCTGTCAAAGACAGTTAACCACATCTAGCTTTCTCCGTCGGCTGCAGAACAGATTGGAATATCCAAATACGAGCCTCCCTGCAACTTGTCCAGATCCGGCTCTTTGTCAAACGTCTAATATCAATAAAAGTGACGGGTAAACCAGCAGTGGATATTATGCTTTTATTGAAACTCATTTCGGTATCGTCGGATATCTGATGCCTTGTAAAGACGTTCCCTTGGCACATTTTGTTCCTGCAATTACGTACCGCCCGCCGTGTAGTGGTTTTTGAGGCAGAAGCTTCACTCGTTATTGTTCATTTCTTTGATTTCTTCCCCTCTCTCTCCTTTCTCTGTCCGTTCTGCCTTAATTGTTAAGAAAAGTATATGGAGTATTTTCTTTTTCTTTTTCTTCTGTGTAAGATGTCCCTTGGGGACGTAGACAAACATGGCACACCTCAGTATATTATATTTTATAGTTCTAAGCAATATGTGTCCCTATTAACATCCGTCCGGATCTCTCTTGTTCATTTATACAAGCGTGTTAGGCAGGTTGCTTTCTCTTTTCCTTTGTTCATCTTTCATTCAACATCTTACCCCTGGAATATAAACTTTCTTTTTCTGATTTTTCGCACAAGTCCCATTTGGTTCCCATTTTCTTAAAAAATTCCTCCCTGTTCACATTTTTCGTCCATGGAATTTCTAGCACTCTTCTGTAGAGCGACAATTTCTTTGTCGACTCAAAGATTTTGGTTTCTTAAATTTTCTAGGAAAACGCTTTCCAAAATACAGTTTATACGTGAATTGATTTAAAAAAAAAATTCTTTCACAACTAAGCGTATTATTTATTCTTCATCATGTCTTTCCCAAGGCCAATATTGCGAAAGGAACACATGTTATCTCAGCCTGGGTTTGAACGCTGAACGCTGATTTCATTTTCTCCCGTCCTGGGTATGACGATAAACTACATCCAACATCAAGATTTCTGATCAGGAGGTTTTGGGCAGTGTGGAACCGCCTTTTAATTGCTGGTGTTCCTAGGTTCACCCTGACCCGGGGTGGTAAAACCCGTTAGGGTCCCGACTATAGGCAAATAGTTAGTCTACCAAAGTGGGCCAAAACACTATGAAAGTATAAAAATAGGTTATAACAATAACAATACTATTTTCGAAAATTTTTTACCAGCAATACATTTAAAAAAAAAATATGTATATACATCTTAGCAGCAATGTATTTTTGAAAAAATATTCCCGACAATATATTTCTGAAAAAATATTACCAGCAATAAAATTCTTGTCGGCATTAAATAACCCATTAAGGTGTTGATATGCCGTAAAACAAGACAAAGCAAACCATTCATTTTCCTTCTGCTGTTTGTCACTTCTGAGAATTTTTATAAATATATAAATATTTAACTTGGAGTGCCTAGACTTAGTGTAATGGTTAACAAGCTTGTTTCACTGGAGCCATTCCGACTGAATAGCAAGTTCGCTGGGCGCCCCATACTTTTGTCCTCGTGCCAGATCTTTGAATTAACGTCTTTAATTAGGATGCTATTTACGCAATCTCGTATTGCGTAAAAGTGCTCCATTTTAATGTCTAGTGGGTAAGATATTTTTTATTTTTCATTAATTTCACCAAACACAAGGCACAAGAGCCACTCAAGTCTTAGGGTTACTGAATCAAGTGGTTTTATATACAGGGGGATTGAAAAGTAACTCCATATTTTATGCATGAGTGGCCAGCCAGAAGTCCTGATTTAACACCCTGTAACTTTTTTCTTTGGGGTTGGTTAAAAGAGCAAGTCTAGTATACCAAACCAAAGAAAGTATATCTTCGATACCACAAGAATTCCTGGTGAGATCAGATGACGCGATTCCTGTGCAGCTTGAGAAGCTGGTAGCGAAATCAGTGCCCATATCGAAATTTAAATATAACTCCATGCTAAACGCTTTCTTTTCATATCCATTTCTTGTAAAAAAAAAATATAATTATTTTAAAATAGGGAGTTAATTTTCAGTCATCCTGTACATACGGGTTGATTCCAGATTTGTATAGGTTAAGACTCTAATGATCGCAGAAGCAGACTCTCTGGAATCTATTTCACAAAGCAACGTCTCTTGAAAAGCTACTACTCGAATGGAACTTCCTCCTCACTAATGGAATACGAAGAAAATAGAGATGATTCACTCCTGTGTACGTGGCATGGCCGGGCTTTGCTATAAAGATTTGAACTGGTGGAACTAGAAAGTGTAGCTATTCAGAATATTTTCTATGGAAATAGCGACAGAAAAGCGAGAACCTTGCGTCTTTTTGTCTGTGAGGAAATAAGTTGTAGGGTGGAAAATAATCCGTTATCTATAAGTGGATATTGGCGTTTTTGAACTCAATGAACGCTTAAAGAAGTGAAGATGGAACAGCTTCGGCCTAGATATGGCATCAATATTCTATTTCTGCTTTGATCTGGATCTTGTAAACCTAGAGATTTTAATCTGTAGTGTGACCTTTTCGGACTTCAAATTCCATGTACTTATACACTAATTTTTAGTTTCCAGGACACCGCTATTTGACTGGACATAAGAAGCATAAAACCAATCATCGGATCTATAGCCATATATGATACAGGTGTTAATGAGCACAGTGAAGTTTTTACAATCGATGTTAATTGCTCAAACCTACTTGTTAATTGTTCATTAATTTCTTTACTTTTTACGGTTTATCAACCTTTTGTATGTTATTTAAAGCCGAAATACATTTTGAATTTTAAGAATTTTTTTTTTCCGAAGGAATATTGATATTACAATTATTGGGAGGTTATAATGATTTTTCTAGATACAAGTCATAACATTTAACCCTTAGTTGGGGGAGAAGAAGGTATTTGCGAATACGTAAATATAAAGATATCTGTCGGAATTAGAACTCGGTTCTCTGATTTGTTTTATACTGAGCCGGTATTCATTACATCACTGGTACAACCAAATGTTCAAGCCTACCTAAAAGGTAGGATTTAGAATGTTGATACTTAGCACTTTGAGCCACGTCCACCGCTTTATCGGTGGTAGAGAAAAATGACGTAATGCCCAATCAACGGTTGAACAGTGGTAGAGAAAAATGACTTAATACCCAGACACCAGTTCAACGGTGCGTAAACTATTTTTATATCTACCGTGAAATATGACATACATTTTGACTCAAAAGCTCAGGCAGAAGATTTCAAATTGTTCAGAAACGCACGGTTCAAAGGGTTAAAGCAAGTAGTCTCTCCCGATATGAAAGATTCTTCCAATACAATCTTTTTGTCTCAATTTCCCACAAAGTTAGTATTAAGCTTCATAATAATCGTTATTGACTTGTAATTTTTTAAAACTGCAATCAAGAAATTCATTTCATTAAACAAATCTAATCAACTCGTCTGCCGATTACACTTGTTTGCGACTAAATAATGTCCACCCCGGGGCGACAATTATCAGACAATCTTTTAAGTGGCACAGACTTCCTTGTAAAAGCCGGCGGCCACTCGAACAGATTTAACTAGAGAAAAAAGACGACAAATATTAGAAGCTCGAACATGACGGTGTCTCCTTTAAGTGAAGTAACTATTTAGAGTGACATGATATCTGCAAAGAATGGTCTAGTCTGGTATGTAAAGATGACTGTGGAACAACTATGAATAATACTATAGGAGATTATCTTTTCAACCTCACACTTAAGGAAGCCGATCTGAGATTGGATCGTTGTACGTCAATATTAAGTATTGTACATCGTGGTTCAAATAGTGGCAGAGACGCTGAGAATCGAACTCGTGGTCGATGTATTGAAAGATAAAATTGTGGTAGATGTAGCGTTTACTGAAAACGTGCGTGTACCTCGTTTCTGAAATGGTCAGTTTACACGTTGGATGGACCTAATGATATTTCCGTCTCTCACGCACACAATCACCTTCACACCAACACACCTAAATTTTTATCAAGCATTGCAAACCTTAGCAATCAATTAAGACACAAGCAGACGTGTGTGAGGATTTTCTTTTGCATTAAGGCCTTATAAACAGAAGTAAAAATGTCGTTAGAAACTTGAGAATTTCTAACTTTCAGAATACTCATAAATATATACTTCAAATTAACTGAAAGTCAAGGTAAATTATTCAGGATGCTAAGTGATATAATTTAATGTATAATAGACGAAGATGACTGAATATTGTCATTGTTATTGTCGAATCTTTTATAACATAATTGTTACTTGTATTTTAATTAAAACATTCTATTATTTAAAATATATTAATTTATACATTAATTTCTCGAACGAACCTAAAATAAATAATTCCATTATAAAAAAAAATCAACAATAACAGCATTTAGTCTCTTTAGTTTATTAAAATGCATCATTTACTATCCGCCATAGTTTATCTTGATTTTCAGTTACCTTGAAGTATATTTATAAGCTTTCTTAAGCCTTTGACCCCGGCGTTCCTGAATAATTTTAACCCTTCTGCCTGAGCTCTTGAGTCAAAATTCGCAAATAATTCGTATATAATGTTTCACAGTAGATATAAAAAGAGTCACGAGTGTTTACCCACCGTTCAACTAGCAGCTGGGCATTAAGACATTTTCCTCTACCACTGTTCATCCGGCGTTTGGACATTACGTGATTTTTTCTACCACCGGTACAGCGCTGCTTATAAATAATTTTGCGAAATCAATTGCTTACATTTGGCTTTAAAAAATGGCAACACTTTAAAAGGTAATATTTCTTTTTTATTTAACAAACAAGATGATAACTTATGGAAGTCAGATGTTTGGGCACAGGTTACATTTTGGATATTTTGTGTGTCTGCAGCAACTCTTGCTTGCAGAATGTCTTTCGTAATTTTTCAATTTATTCGGTATAAATACTTGTGACGTCACACATGAACACACGAGAATTAAAACGAGAAGTATTAAGTATGAGAAGCCGTTCGTATAGACCAGTGGCTTCTGTTATCAATTATAGGCATTTAAGAATATTTGACGAGATTTCATAGTTTATTTTGTTTAGGTTAAGTTTCAACAGTTTTATGTATATAGCTTCAAGAATTTTTAGCTTTTGTTTATTGTTTTCATGTTTAAGTATAGTTGAGTTTTCAACAAGGATTTTCCAGAATTGTGTATTCGGCCAGGCATGTTGTTTAAATGCCTAAAATTAAAAAAACATCTATCAGTATTGTGATTTTCTTTCATCTTTCAATGATAATGTTATTAAGCTTATCAGGCAACATGAAAGGAATTTACTTAACATAGAAAAAACTTGTCTATATTATTTAATGAAACATCCATCAATGAAAAAATACTGCCTAAATACACACACAATATATATACATATATATATATATATATATATATATATATATATATATATATATATATATATATATATACACTATAATTGAAAAAATAGAAATAGACAGAAAAGATAACATTAGAAAAATATTAGAAGAACAGGAAGACAAATGTATTTTGCGCCTCAAAATACTTCGTCCAGATCGTCTTAACAACAAATTTAACAACATAGATGGAATTAATATATAACCATATGAATCAAGCCTTACCCACATTTCTTAACCACACAAGACAGACATGTTTGCGGAGGTGCTGATGTCTCTACATGAAACTGTCGTCCTATAGTCTGATTTGCTATACCATTCTAGCTGCAGAGGAAGGATTCTATGAAAATAACGTATATATATATATATATATATATATATATATATATATATATATGGGGAGAGAAAGAGAAGGGAATTTTTTCGAAGTTAAACAACAGCGGAAAAATATTTTCAAAGCTGGATCTCTCGGAAGCGTATCTATAAATTCAGATTGAAAATGAATATTCAGAATAAATTGCCTATAAATGCGCACAGAGAGTTATATAATGGAAATTTTTTTGAATAAATTTACTCTTTAGTATTTCAAGATATTCTGATGTAATTTTTGTAAATATATCTTTTAAAATGACATGGCAGAGCTATATTCACTTTTGCGCAATTTAGACGATCCAGAACACGCACACGCGCGCACACACACACACACACACATACATATATACATACATACATATATATATATATATATATATATATATATATATATATATATATATATATATATATATATATATATAGTAGAACTAGTATAATCCTAAGGAGTCAGGCAAACTACCTAGGTAGGTAGCCTGGCTCCTTAGGAATATTCTACTTCATCGTTCTAATTAGCGTATATATATATATATATATATATATATATATATATATATATATATAGAGAGAGAGAGAGAGAGAGATAATTTTTTTCGAAGTTAAACAGCGGAAGCATATTTTCAAAGCTGGATCTCTCGGAATTAGCGTATTGAGGCACTCTATGTTTAGTCTCTCTACTCGTTTGACGGTTTTTTTTCGGGTGGGGGGTGGATTTGGAGCTTAAGCACTTGACGATTGATTTCGTCTTGTTTTAATGTTCTTGGTTCTTTCTTTTTTTATTTCTAATTTTTTCCTCGGGTACCAATTTCTTCTACCACAACTTGAGCGATCCGATGTTTTTCAAACGAGTATTACCTTATATATATATATATATATATATATATATATATATATATATATATATATATATATATATATATATATATACTCACAAGAGACATTCTATACATTTTGAGACTTTTCTTAAGGAGATGCAGTTATAACTGTCCAAGATTAATGTAATTTATTTTATCATTCCTTTATAGAGATTTTGCTGGCCTGCCAAGTTTTGTTATTCCTGCTCTCTGACCAAACCCTAGTAAACTAGTTTGCAGAATGCAATCGGGATGCGAAGAAAATGTGGAAGTTCGCTATGTAATGATGTGTTGTGTTTACAGAGATTGACATAAAATCTCTTCCACCCGTTTCCTGCTGTTCAAACCTTGCTCCTTGTGACTTTTGATTATTCCCCCAGCTGAAAGAGAACATTAGGAGCAGTCGTTTTGGAGACATTGACAAGATGAAGAAAGGGTTCGGGAAAACATTTATTCTGGATAACTTCCATGGTGCCTTCACTAAGGGGACTGGAGCATTGCAACGAGTGCATTGAATTCACGGGTTTCTTCGTTGAAGGTCATTACAGTTTGTTTTTTTTAATTCTTTTTTAGTAATTGATAAATGCTACTCCCGAAAACTACTTGTATGCACCTTCTACAGCCGGCTGCCTGACGGTTGTTTGAAATTGGGGAGGACTTCTGATAAGGCACAAGAAGGAACTTAATCAAAAGCCCAAATCTATTCCTCCGTATTCCAAATGCAAGAAAATTTAATTCAGACCGTTTTCCCAAGAATTTCTCTTCGTCGAGTATTGTCACTAGCTTCTTTTACATTTATATCATCAGTTCTTCATTATTACCATTCTAACAATAACTCTCTACTTTGAGTTATTCACTTGCCTTGTATCGGACGAATTTTAATATATAAAATATTTCCTCTAGACAATTTCATGATTTCTTACCTGAGAAATTTACCAGAAAGTTAGTTACTCGTTGTCGGGTTTATTATAAGTGCAGTAGCTGAGTTCCAGGGGTTTTTATCTTTTCTCAGCGGCGACTTCGCATTGATCCTTAATGGATATGGTCAGGGTTTATATCTGAGGCCTGAGGTAACAAGGAAGTTGAGCATTTTCGTTTATTTTGTAACAAAAACGAGCAAAGTTCTCAATTTAACAAAATTTCCTTGTGTCAGACACTGTTTTCCGTGGAAAAAGGGTTAAGTATTCATATATTGTAAGTATTTCTGGTGCTGGGTTGGTGAGGACCAAAGCTAATAATAGAGAAAATTACCCCCAACAACAAGAATTTAGAAAGAGATTAATGGTTTATTCTGGAAAAGAAATGGTCTTAGACTTTATAGAAACCAGACATACTAAAACAAAATATCTGTCCAATCTTTTTTTATGCTCTGGCCTCTCAGGCTGTAGACACGATTCTGCTTTAGATAAATATATACCTCCTGCGTTATGGCTACGACAAGCTATCATTTACATGCCTGACAGTCGTTGGAGTGACTGTACACTACGACACGGTTCAGATCTGCATTCTCGTCACTGGCCTAAGCCAAGTATAGATATTTACAGGATTTCGCAAAAGTTTTAATAAAACCTTTATTTTTTAACTTTAATTCCCAATACCAGAGTATTATACAGAGTAGATATAGCAAATAAATTTACACTAGTTGAATAAAATTACAACATTCCAGTGGTGTCTATCTTCAGCTTCGTACGAATGTACACCTTCTGTTTCAGGCTCTAGTACTTTGATGTCTGTCTGAATGTTGTTCTTGAGTTGTTGGAGAGTCCGAAACTCGTTGGGATAGATCTTTTCCGCATAGGGAAAATCCAGAGTTTGTCAGATCAAGAGAATCTGGTGGCCAGTTCTTTTCCAAAAACGCCTGAAAAACTGGATTGACGTCCTTCACGTATGACCTGTTGACTCATCTGGTTGTACGGAAACAGGTTGATGTATTTGTAAATTCCTTGAAGAGAATGTCCAAGAGATCCAAACATGTCGAGAATCGCCTTCAAGATGAGGCGTTCGGATCTTCTTCGATACTCTGCCTTACTCTGCCTAATATATATATATATATATATATATATATATATATATATATATATGGAAGCGGTTATAGTTGTTCCAAAAAGAGAAAAAGTGTTTATATTTTTAAAAAAAAGAGGAACTGCAATATATATATATATATATATATATATATATATATATATATATATATATATATATATATATATATAAATATGTAATGAAAAACAAACCACTTTAATGTACCATTACGATAATTTATTTCACCTAAATCCTTTTTTAAGGATTCAGGATCATCAGGTAAAACTTCCAACAACGAATTGAGAGAAAAAATAGGATTAGAAATTGGTGGGTAGTGTAATTTTTGTAATTTAATAGAGGGAGTTGAGAGTGGTAGTTAAACAGACAATATAAAGTATAGGGAGGGGTTAATTTTATATCTCTCTTAAGTATGTTTTATATTGGAGTAGGAGGAGTGACAGAAACTTGACCTCTTTAGATGGTTAATAAAACGGAAATGAATTGTAGAAAATGTATACAAGTGAGTCTTATGGTAAAGAGAGAGATAGGGGGAGGGGGAAAGAGAGATGGAGTTGTTATAATTTTGTTTTAACAAAATTATGTAAAAGATAGTTTACAATGTTTGATAGAAAATTCGATGTCTGAAAAAAATTTTGTTATTAACTTAAATGTTTAATTTTTTAAGTAAATAGTTTCAGGACTAAATATAACTATTATTGTAATAAACATATTTATCTAGGACATAAAGAAATATTTAAAATTTTAATAGTTTATTCACCCGACTAATTGTATTTCCACAATATAAAAAAAAAAAATAAAAAATAACAATAACATCTATTTTAATATTTAAAATTAATTTATGAATGTAATTTATTTATTATATTGGTAAACTAAATTAAAGATTAGGTTTCATTATGTTTCTGTCACTCCTCCTACTCCAATATAAAACATACATTAACCCCTCCCTATACTTTATATTGTCTGTTTAACTACCACTCTCAACCCCCTCTATTAAATTACAAAAATTACACTACCCACCAATTTCTAATCCCATTTTTTCTCAATTCGTTGTTAGAAGTTTTACCTGATGATCCTGAATCCTTAAAAAAGGATTAAGGTGAAATAAATTATCGTAATGGTACATTAAAGTGGTTTGTTTTTCATTACATATTAGCTCTGTCCTAACATTGAGCTCTCAGGATTTCATCCGCTTTGGATTTACCAATTCGGTTTAACAAGTTCCTTATAACTTATATATATATATATATATATATATATATATATATATATATATATATATATATATATATATGTATGTATATATATATATATATATATTATGCTTTATTTTATATAATTTAGCAACACGGGTTTCGGGTCTCGCAACCTTATTCAGGCAAGGATGGATATTTCCACATATCATTAAAATGAATTAATTTTCCTTATGTTTTTCGATGTTAAACAATCTCGATGTTAAACATTCTCTTTTTTGTGTTATAGTGACACAAATGTCTTTCTTGGATATATATATATATATATATATATATATATATATATATATATATATATATATATATATAGCGATGTCAAAGATAGTATGAAGACAAAGATCCTAACAGCCAATGGGATATTGAGAGAAAACATTTTAGCAGTAGTTTATTAATAACAAAATAACAGGCGTAAGTGTATATGTACCTGTGTACGCACTTTTATAGGTATTATATGTGCGCATGTGGTAACCTATATACGTGCATTCATGGATGTGAATGTGTACGTATGAATAAGCGTATAAATACAGGCATATGCACATAAATTCAAACAATAATAAATATTTTTTTACTTATAAATCTAAGCTCCCAGAATTAATACTTATGATACCATCAAATTAAATAAAAACAAAACGAAATAATAGCCCAGTGAAGATATATAAGTATATGTGTTTGTGTGCCTATGTGTCTATATATATATATATATATATATATATATATATATATATATATATATATATATATATATGCAGGATTAGGTAGTTATATAAGCATTCTGGGTTTGACGATAAACTGCATCCGCGTCCTGGTTATGACGATAAACTACACCCGCGTCCTGGGTAAAACGATAATCTACATCCGCATTCTGGGTATGACGACAAACTACATCCGCGTCCTGGGTATGACAATAAACTATATCCTCGTCCTGGTTAAGAGGATAAACTACATCCGCGTCCTGGGTATGACAATAAACGACATCCGCGTCCTGGGTATGACAATAAACGACTTCCGCGTCCTGGGTATGACAATAAACGACATCGGCGTCCTGGGTATGACAATAAACGACGTCTGCGTCCTGGGTAAGGCGATAAACTACATCTGCGTCCTGGTTATGACGATAAACGACATCCACGTCCTGGTTAATACGATAAACTACGTCCGCGTCCTGGTTATGAGGATAAACGACATCCGCGTCCTGGGTATGACGATAAACGACATCCGCGTTCTTTGTATGACGATAAACTTCACCCAACAGCAAGGCCTCTGATAATACGTTTTTGAAAGAATAGCGTTGCCGGCTATATGCTTTTGAAAAAATAATATTGCCAGCTATACTTTTTTGAAAAATAATATTACCAGCTAAATGTTTATAAAAAAATAATATTACCAGTTATACATTTTTGAGGAAAAAAATATTGACAGATATAGATTTTTGACAAAACAAAATATTACTAGGAAAAAAATGTTGTCGGCATTAAATTACTCATTGAGGTTGACATCCTGTAAAACAAAACAAAGCAAACCAAACCAGTTACATGAGTTCACACCAGAGAGGCCAGGTGTAAATTCCTGTGAATGCAACGTTACCAGAAAAACCTTCGGGTTACTTATACGCAATAATAAAGCAAAGAATATTATGAATACGCCCCAAACCTAGAATAACAATAACTAAGAATTGAAAAATATACTCTAATAAAAGTAATGTCACAGAATTCTTTGTTTTTATCGTAGATCTTAGCAACCTCTCCATGAGATTTTTTTTCATTCCTTATCAAGGTAAGAATTTTACCCTTTTTACTTCAATAGACTATTTCTTGGCTTCCCTTTGGCAAATCCATGTTGTCATCTTCGCTACTTTTCCGCTTTGAACCCATTATAAACGTAAAATTACGATTTTTAATCTCTGGTTTGAACCGCGGGTAACTGAAATCACAAAAGTCGAAAGCGTGGATAAAAGGGGTAACACTGTATATAAGTATCAATGATGAACGTGTACGTAAAAATATAGCAAGGAACGTGAACATATGAATAAAAAAATCTAATGACTCCGTGCATATAAACGAGTGAATATTATGAATACGCCCAAAACCTTGAAAAGGGCGCGTTCACAGACTCCCAGCACTAATGCGCCTACATATTCAGGCGACATTTGATTGCCAGACCTTTTTGCGATCTCTTTTCTTTGAAACAGTCTCCAGACAAACACAGTATGTTAAAAAGAAAAAAAACCTAAGAAAAAGAACGAAAATATATAATCTGTGAACATCATTTAAATGAAATCCTGAAGGAGTTTATGCGATAAGACAAAACAATGAGAAAAAGAAAATCCCGACCTGATGACGATCGGCATATTCTATGATAAAGGCTATAGGCATCGTTAATTTAATGGAAACACAAAGATGTGACGATACGAATGTCTTGCAGGTTACTTGTGCGAGTTTTGTGACAAGGTTTTTAAGTCTGTTGCGGGATTTAAACGCCACATGAATGTACACCGAGACAGGCAAGTTTCCAACATAAGTAACACACACAAACTTTATGTTTGCCACGAGTGTAAAAAAGCTGGTAAAAGTGAAGCTGGCCTTATAAATCACTAAGGGACCAACCAGAGATATGTATAAATGATGGAAATAATAGAATTCAGAATAGAAAACACAAAAAACTACCAAGTGAAGACATGGTCTTTTTTTCTGTAATGAAGTGACAATCATCTTTTGTTAAGTAATATGGCCAAGTTCTATCTGTTATTATTTTATTAAATCTTTCAAATTTCCGAATAAGTTTTTCAAAATTAATATCTATTTGCATATTATATTATATTATATTATATTATATTTTTACAAAGTACTTTCGAATATTGCTGCATTAGTTTTCAGTGATTGTTCTGTCTATGGTTACGGAACTGGTTTTTAATTCCAGGGTTCTTTTGTTTGTTCGAAGCCATTTCAAGTCTTGAGTGACTTGAAATGGCTATGGTTACGCCATATAAACGGTTATCTGAAATTTTGATGCGCGTCATTGTGTTATATTAAACACACTTAAATATACGGTCCAGTAAAGTATACTCCAGGAAAGATTATATAAAATAAAATTTAATATGAATTATTCAGAAATTTGAAGAATTAAAAAAAAAAAAAATGATAGAACTTCTCCATATTATTCGATAAAACATGGTTGAGAGAATTCTTGCTTTCGAAAACATATATATATATATATATATATATATATATATATATATATATATATATATATATATATATATATATATATATATATATATATATATGGAGTATAGAGTATAGATACTTATAAATGCAGTCCCAAAATTCACAAACAGATTTTGACATTTTTATAAGAACATTTTTATAACTAATTTTAGAAAGGCCACTGTGAAATTAATCATGTAAAATTTCACACCCACACACCCACATACACACGCACAATATATATGTGTGTGTGTGTGCGTGTGTGATAAAAATCTGCCAGATTTTAGATATTATTTCTATCACTACATCTATCTATCTATCTATCTATCTATCTATCTATCTATCTATCTATCTATCTATCTATCTATCTATGTCAGTCTGTTCGTTTCTATCTATATATTTATCTCAGTATCTGTCTATGTTTCCGAGATGAGGTGTTATGTACACTATTTACATTATTCGGACTATTGTCTTCATCTTTGTTGCCATATTTATCACAACGTTTCGGACGTTGTACGCTCCGGACTTCTTCAGGTGGTTGGAATGTCGAACTGAACCCTTTATTTCGCTCGCTGGAGTAGACCGTTCTAGTTCCATGTGCCATTTATCTAAGCCTAACGAAAGCTTTCTCAATAATACAGCGATGAGTAAAAGTAATGTAATATCCATATATATATATATATATATATATATATATATATATATATATATATATATATATATGTGTGTGTGTGTGTGTGTGTGTGTTTCTGTGTCTGTGTTTGTGTGATAAAAAATCTAGTTTTAATGTATACTGTATTTATCGGTATACCTGCTCAGAGATAGTGCGCATGTAAATATAAAAGTGAACATTGAGATCAACACCCAGCGGCTACAGGCTGATGCTTAAACACAGGACTGACGATTGCATTTAAACATGAAACAAAGTGTCGACAGCTATAAATCTAATTAAGGGTTCAGCTCAAGTCAGGACCAATAAAATTGAAAATTCTTCTTTGGATTTTATCAAGAATTTCTAAATATATTTAAGGAGAACCAGACCATATGTGGTAGCAATATCCAAAGCAACCACTAATGGTAGACTTATAAATATGCAACAGATCCTGACGTGAAAAAAATTTCTTTACCTGATATAGTGAACCAGTAGCTTAAATATAGAAGGAATGTTATTATGTGATAGTTCACTAGTCTCCTCTGTTTTTAACGAAACTTTCCTGTTTCTTAATAATTAGTTTTGCTTTTGAAAGGCATCTTTTGCTACCTCAACTCAACTACAAATTTCAGTTTCGCCCTTTCCGTACTCTGTTACTCAGATACTTAAATTGTATTTGTTTAATTTATAAAATTATGTTGATTTTTAGATAGTATAGTTTGAAAATCTAACAAATATAAATTATAACGATATAAAATACGATTTATGAACTATATGACAAGCAAAATGTTTAAGCCCAATGATCTGCCATTGCTTTGTTGAAGATTTTGCTAATTAAATTGCTTAGTTATTCAAATAAACTCCCAAAAGTTGTTAGTTTTTGATCACAGACTGTCGGTAAAAGGAAATATGGAATGTATGATGGGAAGGATGCAAAGTTGATTGGTTTGGTTTGGTTTGGTTTGGTTTGCTTTGCTTTGCTTTGCTTTGCTTTACGGCATATCAGTCTCAATGTATTATTTAATATCGAAAATGTTTTTAAAATTTTTTAAAATGTTACCAGCAATACATTTTTGAAAAAAATATTATTGGTGGTAACATTTTTTATTCAAAAATAAATTGTAATATCATTTTTCCAAAAATATATTGTTGGTAATTATTTTCCTAAAATGTATTGCTGGTAATATTTTTCCCCCAAAACATTTATGACTGGTAATATTTTATTCCAAAAATGTATTTCTGGTAATAATTTATTGCTAGTGATATTTTTTCCTCAAAGAATTTATTGCTGGTAATAATTTTTTACAAAAATGTATTGCTGGTATTAAAACCTATTTTTACACTTTCGTAGTGTTTTGACTTCAGTTTGAGGGTTAGCTATTTGCCCATATCTGGGACCCTAACAGCCGCTATCACACCCGGTCAGTTTGGTTCTGGTAATACCAGTAATTTAGAGGTGGTTCCAAGCTTCTCAAAACCTCCCGACCAGAGGCTTTTATTTTGTATGTAGTTTATCGTCTTACCCAGGACGGTCTCTAATTTTAATTTTCATATTTGGGCTAACAAAAAGAAAATCTTACGGAAAACTACCGGAAGACATTACGGAAACTACCGGCAGACATTACGGAAACTACCGAAAAACATTACGGAAACTAGCGAAATACATTACAGAAACTACCAGAAAATATTACGGAAACTACCGGAAGATATTACGGAAACTACCGGAAGACAACAGAGGCTTTGATTTTGTATGTAGTTTATCGTCTTACCCAGGACGGTCTCCAATTTTATTTTTCATATTTGGGCTAGCAAAAAGAAAACCTTACCGAAAACTACCCGAAGACATTACGGAAACTACCGGAAGTCATTACGGAAACTACCGAAATACATTACGGAAACTACCGAAATACATTACGGAAACTACCAGAAAACATTACGGGAACTACCGGAAGACATTACGGAAAATACCGGAAGACATTACGGAAACTACCGGAAAACATTACGGAAACTACCAAGAAGGAACATTAATAAAAGACAAACTTCTTTCTAGCAACAATATTCATCAAGCCTATATTTAATGGAGGAAAGACACCAACACTGACAGACAATGTAGCATCCAGCAATTCGTCATATTTATCAGGTAATTAAAATACACTGATGGCCAAAGCCGCATCCGAAAAGCTAGGCAGAGTATTACGAGACAGCATGATTTCTTTGGTAACAAAGTATGGAGTACTGAACTGCTACGTGACATCTGTCCTTCTTTACGGCAATCAATGTCTGACGGTCTCCTCAAAGATGAAGAAAAGACTCGAGGCTACGGAGGTATGGTTTTAGAGAAGGGTGAGGTTCTCGAAAGGATGCAAATAAGGAGGAAGCTTAAACTTTACATCAGAAAGAGGCAGCTGAAATTTTTGGGAATGGTAATGAGAAAAGAGGGCTTAGAGAATATGATACTCACAGGGCGAATAAATAGAAAGAGAGACAAAGTAAATCAACGCGTAACATACCTAGCCGGCTTAAGCAAGTGGGCGACAGAACATGGCCTGGGGGAAGTAGCAAATAGGAAGAAGAGAGCCATGACCGCCTACGTGCTGAAAGGACACCGCCCATAAAAAGAAGATATACCCTATTTTAATACATACTCAAATTATGTTGACACTTGAACAATTAGGCACACACACAGAATCCTTGAGATATGCACGTGATGCTCCCTTAACCAATGAAGAAAAAAAATCCATTTTAAAAATTGCTACATACACACTAGCGTTGGGAACTTCGACGTGGTGTAGTGGTTACCAAGCTTGTCTCGCTAGATCTACTACGACTGAATCGTGAGTTCGATGCTCACTGAGTGCTCCATACTTTCGGCCTTATGCCACGTCAATGTTACGCTTAGAAAATCGCCATACCGTTTCTACTCTTGCACTTATGCTCTTGGTTCCCAGTCAATGGTTATATGTTTTTTTCTTTCATTGTTCTCTCACGTTTAGAAAGTTTATATTTTCTCTTTTACTCTTTCACACTCAGCAACCCCCTTGACATATTACCAGCCTTGGGGTGAAATAATTAAAAAGAAATTACATCAAATAAATACGTGTCTTTTCATCACTAACGAAAAAAATCATTTGAATTGTAAAATCAAAACGTATCCTCATATAAATTTTCTGATGAAGCTAAATAAATATCGAAACGTTAAATGTATGAAAAAAGGTTAAATGTATTTTTTAAGAATAATTAATTTATAAAAAAATGTTAAATTTATTAAAAAAATGTTAAATATATAAAAAAAATGTTAAATTTATAAAAAAAGGTTAGATTTATTAAAAATGTTAAATTTATAAAAAAGGGTTAAATTTATAAAAAGGTTAAATTTATAAAAAAGTTAAATGTATTTTTAAAAATGTTATATTTATAAAAAGCTTAAATTTATTTTAAAAAATATTAAATTCACGAAAAATAGGTTAATTTTTTAAAAATGTTAAATTTATAAAAATACTTAAATTTATAAAAAAAACAGTTAAATTAATAAAAAAGGTTAAATTTATAAAAAATGTTAAGTTCATAAAAAATGTTCAATTTAGAAAAAATATTAAATTTAGAAAAGAAACGTTAAATTTAGAAAAAATATTAAATTTAGAAAAGAAACGTTAAATTTAGGAAAAATGTTAAATTAAAAAATATTAAATTTAGAAAAATATTACATTAAAAGTTAATTTTTTTATAAAATGTTAAATTCATAAAAAAAATGCTAAATATATAAAAAAATCTTAAATTTATAAAAAAAAGTTAAATTTATAAAAAAAATTAAATTTATAAAAAATGTTAAATTTATAAAAAATGTTAAATTTATAAAAAATGTTAAATTTATAAAAAAATGTTAAATTTATAAAAAATGTTAAATTTATAAAAAAATGTTAAATTTATAAAAATGGTTAAATTTATAAAAAAATGTTAAATTTATAAAAAAGGTTAAATTTATAAAAAAAAGGTTAAATTTATAAAAAGGTTAAATTTATAAAAAAATAAATTTATAAAAGAATTTAAATTTATAAAAAATGTTGAATTCATAAAAAAATGAAAAATTTAATTAAAAAAGGTTAACTTTATAAAAATATTCCAGTTTTTCTTATTTAATCAATCAGCTGCATTTAATCCATATTTCTAAATCCCATGCGCATAACATATTTATGCTGCTTTAATTAATTATATACTGTTGCAGACTTTCCTGTTGTTTTTAGTAATTGATGCCAATATGATCGTTTCTAAAATCTATCCAACTCCAAAGACTCAGAATAATTACAAGTCTTTCATTAACGCCGTTAATTCTTCTCTGGTGTAGCCACTTGTTTGAATGATTTTGGTGTAACCACTTGTCTTCCAAATCTGTGAACACCATTACATTGAAATAATGTCTGATTTCTTTCATGACACACGTCTCTATTAAATATCAGGCATTTATGAAGTACCTGGTTGTAATTAATATCACCATATTCACAGATACACCTGGCATTTTCTCTTTTCTGTTGATTTGGTTGTTTGGTTTGTTCATTTTAAAAGATGTCAATTCTTCATGAGTCATTTAATGGCGAAATTTAATTTTCTTTGGAACAATCGTTCTTTCACAAAAAGGAATTACTGGTATTTTTTTTGAAAAATGTTTTGCTTATTTTATCTTTTTTTTCCCATAAAATTTTATTGTTGGTAATTTTTTCTTTACAAAAACGTATTATCTTTTTTTGCGGGGATAAAATTAAATTGCTAAAACATTTTTCCTTACAAAAATGTATTGCTGGGAATATTTTTTACTTTTTGTTTGCAAAAGCTTATTGATGGTAATTTTTTTTTACTATGAAAATGTATTGCTGGCACATTCACAATGAAAATGTATTTCGACACTTTCATAATGTTTTGACCTCAGTTTGGGCGTTCACTATTTGGCCATACATTGGACCCGAACAGGTGCTATCACCTTGGATCAGATTGGTCCTGGTAACAACAACAATTAAGAGATGGTTCTACGCTCTTCAAAACCTCCGAACACAGGCCTTGTTGCCAGATGCAGTTTATCGTCATACTGATTGGTACCTGATATTGAGAAGATGGTCAATAAGTTGCTTTCCCTGAACTTTGATAAATTGCAATTGTCGCACCATTTTGTATGTGTCGGTGTATACCTCTTTGTATGAATGTTTTATAAGTAACTTAGTATAGAAAATTTAATATAGAATAGGCTGTACTCAAGGTAGTTTTCCCCAAACCCGTACACTTCTACAAAAGCAGAATGTTAACTTAAACAGAGGGTTCGTCAAACCGCGACTTTTATATGGATGTTATGCGTGTCGCCAGGAATGTTTAAACTCTACATGTATGTGAATGTGTACGTAGATGTATTGAACTACTTTCATCCCAAGCAAGACAGAAAGCCACTAGCACGCAAGGGGTTGCAGAGATTTGGAGCGAGAGCAAATAGGAGTGATAGAGGAAAGGATGAAGAGAAGGATATGGGAGAGATCAGGGCATATGGATACGCCGATTGACATTACATTTGAATAATTGGAGATTATAGCTTTCAGGGAAACAAGAAAAGGGGAGGGACTTCCACAGGTGACAGGTGCGAGACATGAAGCTATTGGATTAGAAGATATGGCTACATTTAACAGTTTCGACAGTGAAAGGGTGAGAGCGAGATGCCAGCCTAGTTGAACGCTTAAATTCATGAAGTCTTGAAACCAGCGAAAGCAGCTCATTGGAGCAGTTACCGTGAAAGTATTTGTAAAAAAGACAGAAGAAGGAAACGGCATCTGTGAGAGGGCGACTGCAGACGAGATGCCAGGTCAGGACCAATTACATTGCATATCCGTCTCTGGATTTTATCAAGGACCTTGAGACAATTAGAAGGGGTTACAGATCATATATGGTAGCAATACTCCATGCAAGGGCGAATGGCTGATTTGTAGATTTGAAGGATTGATTCCGTCGAGAAAAATTTCCTGGCGCGCAAAAATGACTTCAATTGAATGAAGTCAGTATGTCTTAGTGAGAACCATCCATTCTCGAAAATTGTGCACTGGCGCTACATAATTCCAAACAAGGAACTGTACTATATGAGCAAAAACTTGAGGACTTTCAAAATCGAAATGTGATAACACATGTAATTCGAAGTGAAAATAATATCATAATCCAGATGTTGACTTTCACACTATTTCAATCAAAAGGAAGGCGTTATATGACAATAAAGTGTCACTGCCGACACTGGAGTTTGAACACAGATCGCCAGAGAGCAAACACGGGCAATCCCATTTTGAATAATTAGATTACGTGATCATAGAAGAAACGCATATATATTAGCGTGGCGTGTAATTGATCACTGTTTCTACGCTATCCTCTTTTACTATACGGATCACTATTTCTACGCTATCCTCTTTTACTATACGGATCACTATTTCTACGCTATCCTCTATCTCTATACTATGCACTATACTATTTCACTATTTGGATTGCTATTCGGTGGTTACTTTTCGAGTGAGTATTATCGAGCAAGTACTATTAGTAGGAGTGCTATTCGAAGGCGTCTAGCACCAGTATTGTCCAACGGCGTTAATATAGTTGTATCTGCGATTACAAAGTCTCTACTATAACGAACATTACAAAAGTGACAACGAAGATTCGTTGAACTTACATGACGATTCGTTCAATTTACACAGAGAAAAAATTTATCTGCAAAATATTCAGCAGAGTACAGCGGAATGGAAGAACTAAAAGTTATCATGTTTCAAATATTGGCGCTACAAAAGCAACAACAAGAACAACAGTTACAGCAATAAAAACTACAACAAGAACAAAAATTGCAGCAACAAAAAGAACAACATGAGCAGCAGTTACAATTACAACTGCAGCAACAGATTTTTTTTTGAGTCATTTACCAAAACGATGGAGGAAAAAACTTCAGATTCATTCACTCCAGATCCTGTTGCTAATTCAATCAGCGAATTTGTATACAATCCAGATGAAGGGATAACTTTTTCAGCTTATTATAGAAGATATGAAGGGATCTTCAAAAGGGATTGTTCTCATTAGAACAATGAAAAGAAAGTTCGTTTATTATTAAGAAAAGTGTCCCCTGCTGAACATGAAAAATATGTAAATTGTACTTTGCCGTAAGAAACAGAAAAGATAAATTTTGATGAGACTGTTCGAATACTATAAAAACTTCTGGTGACAGGAATTCATTATTAATAGACGGTGGCAATGTCTTAACTTAGTAAAATCCAACGATGAAGATTTTGTCATTTATGAAGGAGTCGTGGATCGACAATGTGAGAAGTTCAAGTTAAATGAATTAACACCTGATTTATTTAAATACCTGATATTCGTACAGGGTTTAACTTATAAAGACGCGGAGATAAGTTCCGGGATACTCGCTGAATTAGAAAGGGTCCCCATATTAACTCTCCAGAAAAAAGCGGAAGAGTGTCAACGTTTTGTAAATTTGAAACTCGACACCGCAAGGATTGAGGAAAAAGACACTTCACAGGTACATAGTGTCCGACCATCTAAGGGAGAAAAAAAAACTACATACGTTTTTCAGCTCCTAACAAAATGGTAAAAAAAGACTATAACCACCACCCCACACGCCTCAATACCTAATATTTGCCATGGAGGTAAACATTTTAAAAGTCATTGTTTCTTCAAGAACAACAAATGCTGTGAATATAGGAGATTAGAACACAAAAGTACGTGTTGCAGATACAAAAATGGAGAAAAAATAAAACGTAAATGAACATGATAAATATATGGAGTAACGATAAGAAGCCTAAAAGGAAAATTAACAAGACATCTCAAAAGAGGAAATTTGTTTTTGTGCAAATTAATGATGTAAAAATAAAATTCCAACTGGATACAGGATCTGATATCACTATCATAAATGAACAGACACGGAGAAAAATGGGTAAACCCAGTTTATTGACTTCTGATAAAGCTGCGGATGGAGTCTCAGGAAAGAGATAAAACTTTTGTGGTGAATTTAGCTGTAACGTTACTTTTGTGAGAATAAAGAATTAGCGTCGGTGTTTTTAATTAAAGAATACTGTTAATTTGTTTGGAACAGACTGGATTGCATTGTTTGATCTTTGGAAACTTTCCAATTAACTCTTTTTGCAACAAGATAAATATTGTTGACCGCGGTACTAATACGTCAACTGAAAAATTAAAAATGAACTGAAAAAGAGTTTTCCATAAGTTTTCTCAGAAGGTCTAGGGACACGCACGAAAGCAAAAGCTAAGTTTCAGTTAAAAGACAATGTAACACCGACATTTAAGCCAAAATGGAGTGTACCTTTTTAGATCCAATTAATAATGAATAAGGCAGACTAGAAAAATTAGCTGTGATATCAAAAATAGACTATTCCGAATGGGCATCACCAACAGTCTATGTTAAAAAAAAAGGAATAATAAAATCTGCATGTGTGCTGATTTTTCAATGAGATTAAATGAAAGTTTAAAACAACATAACTACCCGTTACCAAGTCCAGAGGAAATTTTTGCCAGATTGAATTGAGTTATCTTCTATCTTTATACTATTTCACTATTCGGATCACTATTCGGTTGCCACTTTTCGAGTGAGTATTATTCTGCTAGTACAATTAGTGTGTGTGATATACAAAGGCATCTGACACTAGTATTGTTCAACGGCATTACTATAGTTGTGTCTGCGATTACAAAGTCTCTACTACAATGAGCATTACAAAAGTGGCAACGAGTGTTCTTTGACATCACAAAAAAAGAAAAGCCTCATCAATACTGGAAAGTGCGATACAGTTACTGGAACCTGAGAAATATATTTTTCCAAAAATTATTTTAATAGAATGATTTTATAAATCTAAACCGAAAGTTTCACTATCAGATCCGACCGATGAATGTCGAATGTTTCCTTATTGGGAGACAGCTAACATTACCATTAAAGATTAGGAGAACAGATACTATACTTTGATCCGGGCCGATTGCACGGGAAGGAAGAAAAGCGTAACTCGAATAACTGTTCAATCCATAAATGTCAAATGCTCGTAATAATGGCTAATATTGACATTACCATATCAGGCTAACACTCAAATAAAATATGCAGAAAATATTCCTAATTATTTTAAGCATTATCAGCTCTTCATATGAAATGAAACCACATTATGGTATATTGTATTGATTAAATAAATTACAGACATTATGTATGCTTATTTTTAACATACCCTGTTCATACTCACAAATAACCTTCCGTGTATTGCAATTAAGTGTTGTGAGAAATGTGCTATAACATTGAAAATCGCTTTTATTTCCTAGGCTAGAAGTGCTTCAGCGTCTCTGGTTGTTTTGATTTGTTCACATTGTCTCTCTTGGCTCTACAAGACAGTGTGAACCATCATCGTAATTAACCAACCCAAATAGACACCAGTGAAGTTTTGAGGGCAACCTCACTCCTCAAGCAATTCCCGACGGTGTCCTCAAAAATCCCTAAATCTGTCAGAATCCCGGCAGCCGATGCCTTGGCTACTGCCATACAACATGTCCATGAACAGCTCGCTTGACTGGGATCACCTTTTCCTTTTGGTAACACTTGCACTCAGCATTCCTTTCAATAAGTACCCTACATCATCTGTCTCATCTATTATAAAAAATAAGATTTCTTTATTCAATTCGTCTAATATAGATACCACCGAATTTTCTAATCCTAATAGATTTCATCCTTCATCTACAGTCGACGATACTAAGAATCTCCGTGCCCTCGTCAATGCTAGGTTGATCGAGGGCAATGTCTCAGCTGTAGTTGGCCTCATCCGATACTATACTAGCTACTACACCAGAAGTTCTCACAGCACTCCGTCGAAAACATCCTGAGCCACCATCAGATGTTAGATTCGTTCAGATGGAAGACAATGATTCAAATATTGAAACCTCAAAGGAAGCGAAGTCTTTCTCGGGAAGCAGCAGTGGTGATGTGGACGGCCTACTTGCTTGCAACTCAATATTTTTAGCCAACATGACGGCTTAAGATTAAAAAGATGGAGGTATCCGCCCTATCGCTGTTGGTAACCTTTTTTTATCGGCCCGCGACAAAAACTACTTGTATAGTTGCTGTAAAGGAGATAGGGTGAGAATTGCGACCTGGCCATCTCGTGGTTGACATACAGGGCGGTTGTGAAGCCGCAGTTCATGCCACAAGATCATTTTTCGAGAATACATCACCTGTTTCTCCATGTATCTTATTAATTGATATGAAAAACGCTTTCAATAGCATCAGAAGGGATCATGCCCTGGAAGTTTGCCATCAACGGATTCCTTTATATTTAAATTGGCTCATATTTCGTATAGTCAAGTATGTTGATCGCCTCTGATAATATTATCTCTTCTGTTACGGGAATCCAACAAGGTGACCTACTTGGTTCGCTACTATTTGCGATGACTGCTGATGGGGTAGCGCGTTCCATCACCTGTCCTTTCAATATATGGGATCTTGACGATGCAACGCTGGTAGGACCCGTCGAGGCCGGCGCTGGTGACCTCCGACGAGTTATTCCTGCTTTATCTCTGTTTGGACTTGGGATTAACTCGTCCAAGTCAGAGATAATAAATTTGAATTATAGTGCAGATGATTTCGAGAGTGCTATTCGGGATATCAGACTCATCCTTGATGATATAAAAATAACACCTAAGGAGCAATTACACATTTTTGGTTCTCCAGTCTTTCCAGTGGACATTCGAGTGTTTGGAGACTGAGCATGTCATTCTAATAAGATTGAGTAAGAAATTGCAATTAGGTGATGCACTCCCGGCCCTCTTCCTCTTGAAGAAGATTTTTTTTTGCTACCGAGATTCCTCTACACACTCCGAAGAGCCCCTTTGCTACCTCGAAAAGGATGTCTTAAACGAGATGGATATCACAATTAAAAGATGTGCGGAGTTAATTTGCAACGTTAATTTCGACGACACAGACTGGAGTCAGACGATGATAGAATAAAATACGTGGCCAATTTTAATAATTTTGGCCTCTCTCAGAATCAGCACCGCCTCGCCTGCCTATTATCTGCATCACAATCAAGTAGTGGACGACTAGCTCAACATCTAACGGTACCATGTGCACTCGGGGTGGAGCCGCGATCCATCTTGGGCTCAAATTATATGAACGTCCCAGAGGCTGATGTGGAGCTTCCATTGATGAGTTTGGTTAGCATTCTTTCTCCTGTCGTCGTAGTGCAGGCCGCTTTCCAAGGCATGCAGCAATAAATGACATCATCAGAAGAGGTCTGGATGCTGCTGGGTTCTCTTCCCAGATCGAACCCGTAGGTCTCGACTGTGGTGATGGAAAGCGGCCAGAT
>OZ010583.1:13619992-13622492 GCA_963932145.1 Acanthosepion lycidas
AATAAATTATGACCATGGAATATTAGTGTTTAAGCCTTTTTATTATATATATATATATAAAGAAATATAGTCTTAAGGTGTGCTATATTTATGGAATAAAATGCTCAATATCAGACATAGAGCGTGTGTAAATATAAAAGTGAACATAGAAGTGAACACTTAGAGGCGACAGCCTCTTTCATGCTATATGCAATCGTCAGGCCACGACGA
The DNA here is from genome assembly GCA_963932145.1 of Acanthosepion lycidas. Taxonomy (NCBI): domain Eukaryota; kingdom Metazoa; phylum Mollusca; class Cephalopoda; order Sepiida; family Sepiidae; genus Acanthosepion; species Acanthosepion lycidas. The sequence continues at coordinate 13,620,203 of OZ010583.1, forward strand.
TTGCATATAGCATAAAACAGACTGTCGCCTCTAAGTGTTGACTTCTATGTTCACTTTATATATATATATATATATATATATATATATATATATATATATATGTGTGTGTGTGTGTGTGTGTGTGTGTTAGAGTGCAGATAATATTTTATATAACAAAGAAACAATTTATACAAAGAATTAAATAACAATGTTAATGTCATTAATGGCGAAATCGCTTCGCTAACTGGACTTAATGAGATATTAATTTACTATCAATTCCTTGAATAATAAGATCCTTATATTCGAGTTGTTGTCAGATGAAAGACACATGCCAAATACTTTCGACAATTTCAAATTGCCATGCCCAGGGCGCAATTTTCGCATACATAGGCAAACCTAAAGAAATATATGCAGATCGAAAGATTTTTTTTTAAATTATGCTATTTATTGAGAGTTGAGTAAATGTTTTGGAGTGTACGATGCCGCTGGTCAAATCGATCAAGTGAAAATTTTGTTTGAATTTTGAAAAGTGTCTTAAAAATACATCTTTCCCTCTACACATATTTCGTCTTAGTGTTTGCCTAGGTATGGGAAAATTGCGCCCTTGAAGATGACAATTTGAAATTGTCGAAAGTACTAGGCATGTGTCTTTCATCTGACAACAACACGCATTTGAGGATCTTATTATTGAAGGAATTGATGGTAAGTTATTGTCTCATTAAGTTCTGTTAGCGAAGTGATATATATATATATATATATATATATATATATATATATATATATGCGTATGTATGCGAGTAGTAGAATGCATAGCGGCGGAGGAGGTAGGATCAGTGAACTGATGATGCTCTGGGATGATGCGTTAATTTTTACACAAATTATTTAGGGAAAAACATGAGTTCTTTCGCATTTGAAAATGGGAAGAATGCTTCTTTATTACAATGACTATTCTCTCTCTCTCTCTCTTTCTCTTTCTCTTTCTCTCTCTCTTTCTCTTTCTCTCTCTCTTTATCTCTCTCTTTCTCTTTCTCTCTCTTTCTCTCTCTCTCTTTCTCTCTCTTTCTCTTTCTCTTTTTCTCTCTCTCTCTTTCTTTCTCTCTCTCTCTTTCTTTCTCTCTCTCTCTTGATATCTAGGACACTAATTACATCGGCTGCTAACTTTTAATATGTCATCTTCACAAAATAGCCTGGCCGGCCGTTGTTTTTGACGAAAGCCAACACAGTTTACAAATTCAAGTGCCTCCGGATTAAATAATATTTTCTGTTGGTCACACCACAAACTCCCTTTTACGACGCCTGACTCTACATTTGAATGATAACTCTAACATTTTTAGGCATTTAAAACAACATGCCTGGCCGCATACACAATTCCGGAAAACCCTTGTTGAAAACACAACTATACTTAAACATGAAAACAATAGACAAACATTCTTGAAGCTATATACATAAAACAGTTGAAACCTAAGCTGAACAAAAAAAAATTAACAAATTTACTTAAATGCCTATAATTGATAAACGAAGCCATTGATTTATACCAACGGCTTGCCATACTTAACACTTCTCGTTTTCACTCTCGCGTGGTCATGTGTGATGTCATGGGCCGCGGTGAGATTTTTGCTTCCAACGTGTCGTATGCACGAGTTTGTCGGTGCTTGGAAATTTTCGATGCAAACAAAAACAGACTATCATTGTTGCTATGTTTATGTATTGTTTAAATTATTGTACTGTAATTGTCATCATTGATGATGGCTTATGTAAATCGAAAGCTTTCATAGGATTAAAATATATATATATATTAATATGGTGATTTTCTTTCGTCTTTCAATGATAATGTTATTAAGCTTATCAGACCATATGAAAAGAATCTGCTTAAAATAGACAAAACTTATTATTATTTAATGAAACATGCATATATATATATATATATATATATATATATATATATATATATATATATATATATATATGTATTGGGGTTTACTGCAATTCAAATAGTTGAAGCCACCCCCAATTAGCTTGGAATAAATTTGACAGAAGAGTCAAAATATATGAAAAAGAACTTTTAGAATCATGTAAAAAAGAATGTAGTCAATTATTAAACTTATGCTTTGAGGAACTTTTGCAAGGGCTGTCAAACATTTGTACTGCAGTAATTAAGTCTAAAGGAGGATATTTTGACGAGAGCAAAATTTAATTAGAAAATGATTTTTCTTTTCGTCATGATTTAATTTCTAATAAATATCTTGCCTCTCTTTTTAACCATACATAATAATTTTCTCGTAGTTAAACTACGAAAAAACTACTTTTGATA
>OZ010583.1:13624992-13677492 GCA_963932145.1 Acanthosepion lycidas
TTGAAGACAGACGTGACAGTTGTGAGTTTCTTTTACCCCATGAGCAGGTATCAAATCTGTTGTTTCTTCTTCATTTATATGCCATGTCCTTTCAGGATATTTCCGACTACGACTCTCCACAATTTCCTGTGCTTTGTAGGTCTTAATAAATTTTGACTTTTTTTTCCATCTTCCCCGAACCCTGCCCCGCTATCCATTAAATCAAGCTCACTATACGGTATATGCTTTGCTTTTCTCTATCTTGCCTTACGGCGACTTGAAACTTGAAACACCGGTTACCGTGCAATCACCGAAGTTAATCAACATCGAGCCTGGGAGGTACGATGATGGATGAACGGTTGGAAATACGAAATGCTGTAAGCGTGGATATACGGTTGGTGTAATGGATAATGGCTTGGAATTGTGAATTGGAAAGTTGAGTTTCAATTCCTGTTGGGGTCGTTATATTCAGTTACGCACAAATAACCTTGAGAAAGGTATGAATCCGCCTCCTTTCCTCCTAGTTATTCATTAAGTAGTACTGCGTACGTGGCTGAATGTTTAGAACGTTCGCAATCTGAACATGGGACCCGAGTTCGAAACTTACTATAGGCGATTTGTCAGGAAAGAGATTTCTTATCGGACGTGCGGCACCTTTGGAAAATACCTGAAAACCACACCACATATTGACCCAAGCCTTGTTCAAATTGTTGATCACGCTAGATAACACGCTTTTTAAAAGAAACTGTAACTAAGGTCTGCTCAGCATAATTGTAGTATAAACTACAGGTGGGCTCTGTGGGTGTTGAATAAACACGAAAATGCGCCTCGGCAAGCGTCTGCAACAAGGATTAAATTGGACACTGAAGTTAACACCCAGCGGCCACAGTCTGTTTCATGATGAATGAATGTTGGCTTAAACATTGTGTTTAAACATGAAATATATATATATATATGTGTGTGTGTGTGTGTGTGTGTGTGTGTGTGTGAAAAATATATAGAAAATAGGAAAGAACTCGTTAGGTAAATAATCCAAAGTTCTTTAGCATTTTTGTTATTATTTTTTCAAAAATAGTGCTCGATACAAAAGTAGAGCATAAATATAATTATTTATTTAAAAATATGATTCCAACACGGTACATAAGAGAACTCTTATTCTTATGTAACGTGTTGGAATCATATTTTTAAATAAATAATTATATATATATATATATATATATATATATATATATATATAAAATAAAAAGAATATAATAAAAAGGCTTAAACACTAATATTTCATGGTTATAATTTATTACACTGGAATCGTAATTACGATCCAATTCATCAGACCTACAAATTCAAAAAGAAATCAGAAAAAATAACTCCGGGAATAAAAAATAAAATTTAGTGAGAGATTATGTATGAGAATGGGGGACGAATGTTAGAGGTAAATGAAAGCTCTAGAGAGAGGTGACAGGCGAAAGAAGAACAGGAAGGCCTAAAAGTGAAGGTGGAGATTAAAATTTACCAGAGAGAAGTTATAAAGAGAGGGGTTAAATGACGGTTTAACTGAGTGAGGTACAGATAAAATATGAATTATTTTCCGATGCATAATTAATTACTGAATCGCTGACCGAAATTAAATTAAAAACTGACACTGAAAACGGGTGTAAACATTTGTGGTGATACTACGCACAATAAAAGACGATATAATCTAAACTTAAAATTCAGAAGATGGGAGAGAGAGACGGAGAGAGAGAGAGAAAAGAAAAGTAAAAAGGGGGAAGATGGGGGCGGGGCAACTAAAACCGAAGGGAATTTATAAAAGAGCCGCTGTGCAATCAAGAAAATTTGACAAAAGTAATATCACCTATAGGTCACAAATTTAATATAAACATATAAAAATTAAGATTAAAAATTATTTAATCTAGCAAGGACCTACTATTTCTATACCCCAAAACAATACTTATATACACAACATTTTTATATTTGCACGCACATACATACATATAGGCGTGTACACACACACACATATATATATATATATATATATATATATATATATATATATATATATATATATATATATATATATATATATATATATATATATATATATACACACACTCTTGCGTATATATACATCTATACACATATACATACGGACATACACATACGTGCACATAAACTAATTTACATAAAACCGTACACACCTCCTTTATTATTTATATTGAGTTCTACCTGGATTCTATCATCTTAGAAATATATATATATATATATATATATATATTAAGAAATGGACAAAGTCCGACAATTTATTTATTAAAGACATTTTTATGTTTAACGTTCTTTTTATAGATACAAGTATTTAAGTAAATGCTCTGTTTATAATAAACAGTATTAAATAACATTTACCGGCCTGAATGTCCGAGAAATTTTCATAGAAAATATTCGTCCTTTGACAGGATTCGAGCCTGCATCCTATACGGAACCGTCATTTAGCTTAACGTGCCTAACCGCTCGGCCACAAACGATCGTTCGGTTGGCAAGGTCGTATTTACTGCTTATAAACTTCAATCTTCCATGAATCTTAATGTATGACGTCATTTGTTTACATTTGATACGCCATGAGCAGTTATGAATGTACGAGATTTGTGGCCGAGGGGTTATGCACGTCAAGCTAAATGACGGTTCTGTATAGGATGCAGGTTCGAATCCTGTCAAAGGGCGAATATTTTCTATTTTTCTCGGACATTCAGGCCGGTAAATGTTATTTAATACTGTTTATTATAAACAGAGCATTTACTTAAATACTTGTATCTATAAAAAGAACGTTAAACATAAAAATGTCTTTAAAAAATATATATATTTATATGTATGTATATATATATATGTCTGTGTGTGTGCATGTGTATTCACCACTAATATTATCTATCTATATAATTATTTTTTTAAATATATGATTCCATCGCGACACAGAAATTATTAGGTTGGTGCAAAAATAATGACGTAATAATGTCGTTTTTTGACGTTAAAAAATCGGTCAAAAAACGACATTATTATGTCATTATTTTTGCACCAACCTAATACTATGTTTCGAAACTGGTCATATGTATTCACGTTTAATTTCAATATTAAATTTTAACTGTTACATGAATGTTTCATCCTCATGCCATGTTTGGAATAAACTAAGCAACGAAATGTTTCACTCATTTATAGTTTTGAAATGGAGGTTTATTCCGGGGTTAGTTTTTCATTATCAACGGATCACTGCTTTGATTGAAGTGGGGGTGTTTGTTATATGTCAAGATTTTAGAGTCGTCTAAGGTTGATTTTTTTGTCTGGTTACAATGGCTAATTTTATCAGGCTCCGTTTTTTATGTCTGACTATTGATGTTGTAGTTACAGTCATTTTTTCGTGTTTATTTGTTGTTTTTTGTTGATGATTTCTTAAAGGGGCTTTATGGTTATGATTGGGTTGTATTTTTAAACCAATTGTTTTAATTGAATTTGCTGATAGATTTTATATGGTAATTTGTAATTTTTTATATGGTATTGTAGAAAATATTTTTTTTATTTCACTAAACCATTTTAACTTAAAAAAAGTTTTACAATCTAAAGATATTTTCTGGCTTCAAATAACCAGTAAAGTCTTGATAAATCATAGAAAACGAATCAGCCTGTCTCCATCACATTCAGTCTGTCTTGTGAGTATCAAATTTTCCATGCACTCTTTTCTTTTTTATGTGCCCTAGAAGTTTCAAATCATCTCTTGTTCAAAGTAATCCAAACATCATTTTCTCCACTTACATCAGCGATAGAAGACTTTTCTTTTCTTTTTTTCTTTTTATTTTTTGTTTATAGAAATGGGTATTCGTTTTTGTATACTCTCCACACATAGCTACCTCATTATTACTTTGGATACGTCAGACACGAACAAAAGACTTTCTGAAGAGGCTTAAGCTGTTATCAATATGTCTACCTATATAAAATTTTCACAATGCTTATCAGCTACCGACTAAGACTTTCCTGATGCTATCGTTCATCAGGGTCAGCCATTGTCTGACATTGATGAACGCTAACATCGAGCACATTTTAGTTGGTCAAATATAAGTACTGTGAATATTTTATTTATTGATAATAACAAATTATTATTATTGTTCTATTCATCTACTGAGGACTCTTATGGTGTAAATTCTGTTCGCATTAAAATATGTTATATTACACCTTTTTACGTATATAAATTGGTATATCTATTCTTATTTAATTATATATAAAGAGAGCGTGTTATCTCTGACATTATGGTTGCATCATTTATATCTCTCTTTTATTTTGTATCACACTCAATTTATCCTGCCAAATTTTATCCACCTTTCTTTCGATCCAACGGTTTCTATCTATCTTGTTACTGAGTTTAGTATATGCATATAAAACTTTAATAATATAAGTCAATTAGTACCAGCTTATTTAAATTGAATATAAGAATACAATTTTATATATATATATATAATTATATTTATAATTATATATATATAATTATATTTACAATTATATTTTAAAAAATATGATTTCATCGCTACATAAGAGTTCTCACGTTTTAAAACAGAAGCTAAAAAACCAGCTCTGTTTCATCCTGAAGCGAATTTTGGAATAATTAATCTTGAAATTTACGGAGTTTTATGAGAATATACATTCGTAATATTAATTTCATGGAATCGATGAAACCAATCATTGTGATAAGGGGCGTAAGGGTGAAGATATTGTATCAACATATTAGTTACTTTCGGAAAGAGGTTAAGTCAAGTTAGGCTCGGGGTGTCTATTTTCAAGCGACTAATGACATCAGTTTGACGCATATCGTCTGGTCTGTTTCGATGACAGACAGTTGTTGGCATTATAATTACGCCGTTATATATACATTAATATATATATATATATATATATATATATATATATATATATATATATATATATATCCAGGTAAGATGAGAACGAATAGAGTACAATTTTATTGTTCCTAACATTTAATTTAAGAGGGCTCAATACAAAAGTGAGCAATAAACTCTATTTTAGGACATTACATCAAAAACAACGCATTTCATCAGGCGATTGTAAATTACCCTTTACTTAAAATTGCCTGATGAGATGAATTGCATGTGCATCGAAACACGATTGCAATTGTAGAGCGATTTTGACACGTTTCGATGTAATATCCTAAAATAAGGGATGTATATATAAACACATACACACAAATATTTAGGTAAATTCTCTGTTTATAGCAAACAGCATTAACAGCATTAGGCGGCTTGAACTTCTGAGAAATTTCATAGACAATATGCGTCCTCCGACAAGAAACGAACCTGTAGCCTACACGGAACCGTCATACAGCCTGATGTGCTATACCAGTTTATCTACGAAGGAGCGTCTGGTTAGCAAGGTCGATTTACTGCTTTTAAACTACAAACTCCCCATTACTTCCATCGAACGACCATATCTACAACATTCGTATCTTAACGTAAACAAATGATTGCCCGATGATGTATACCTTCAATGAAATTTCTCGGATGTTCAGGCCGGTAAATGCTGTTAATACTGTTTATTATAAACAGAGGATTTACTTAAGTATTCGTATTTATAAAAACGTATAACAATAAAATATATTAAAATAATTGTCGGACTTTATATATATATCCAGGTAAGATGAGAACGAATAGAGTACAATTCCAAAATTCGTAGCATTTAATTTAAAAGAGCACTCAGTACAAAGTAGGGGAATAATTTTGGTATTTTTTGCATTTTTCATTGATTGGTTATTTTTATTAACATCTAATATAAAGAATGTATATTTAACAGTTGCATATTAATTTACCGAGTAAGTCTATACGTTTAAATTATTTACTAGTTTCTTAACGAAGCTATTTATTTATCAGCTATAATTATTTTTGTAGGAAACTCACAGTGTAGAAAAATTGTTTAGCATTTTGTTAAATTAGCCTCCATTTTTTTTTAAAGAAATGCCATTATCTAATGCAATATAACATCTGTGCTGCTATTGACAGCAGATCTACTGGTTTATTTATGGAAAATAATTTCTTAATTTTTGCTCCTTCTCTTAGTTTATATTTAACGTGGGTCATATTTGATTAGTTGATCAGATTAAATCCCAGAAACCTTACAAACACTGCCAATTTTTTTTCTTATTCTTCGTAAAAAGAGGTTGTATTTTGCTTTTAAATTTAAATAAATGTTTCACTCGCTAGTAAATTACAATCGCCTCATGAGATGCATTGATACGTATCGGAACCCGACTGCAATTGTATAGCAATTTTGACATGTTTTCCATGTAATATCTTAAAATAAATAATACATACATATATATATATATATATATATATATATATATATATATATATATATAATGCTCAAACACTAATATTCCAATCTTTTTGAATTTGTATGTCTGATGAATTGGATCTTGATTAGGATTCCAATGTAATAAATTATAACCATGTAATATTAGTGATTGATACTTTTATATTATATTATATATATATATATATATATATATATATATATATATATATATGTGTGTGTGTGTGTGTGTGTGTGTGTGTGTGTGTGTGTGTGTGTGTAGGTTTATTAAGGTATTGTGATTAACCTGTTTATTTTAATTTTCTTTATATAATTGTTTCTGGACATAAAGTGTTTAAAAATTGTCCAGATGTTCTGTATATCCCGGCGATTTCGGCTATTCTATTAGTCATTCTTAGGGGTGTTTTTATTTTAATTTTTAACTGAATGTGTATATTTTGTATATGTGTCTAGAGTAATTAGAATGTTTTATTATTTTGCCAACACCGTCAGCACATTGCCGCTGTGGTTCATAATTTATGTTATTGAGTGTTGCCTTTTGCTTTTTATTATTTGGGATTCCATAATCTTTAATCATATTTTTACATTTGGATGAGGCTATTAAATTTGTCTTTTCTACAAGAATATTGCGGGTGGAGATCGGAAGCAGTTTTAAATTTTTTTATAGTGGGTAATTAAATTAGCACAACAGATGGATAGTATTTTACAAAATTTATATCCAGAAAAGAAAAATAATTTTAGGAACAAAAGAAAAATAAAATAAAAGGCTTAATCGCAGTTCCTTTTCAGTTGTCTTTAATGAAACTTTCAAATATACAATATATATATATATATATATATGTGTGTGTGTGTGTGTGTGTGTGTGTGCGTGCGTGTATAGTACAGCCAGCATCTTATTCTTACCTACAAATACAAAGAAAAACTTCATACACAAATTTAAACCAGCATTAAACTGATCATTAACCGACACACATAATTGGGAAGAACATAGGGCCCAAATGGAATTACGTGTAACATTTTTTCTGGAGAAGCATCTCCGGGATACACAACAATATCTCTATTTTCAGGAGGGCGCCATTTTCTACAACAAACACTGCTTCTCTTTCATTGCTGGTGAGGAAATTGTAGCGCCTCATATCAGAACCTCGTCTGAAGCGTGACTCACTTCTCCTTATAGGCAGATTGTCTATTCTGTTTCTCACTTATTCTTGTTGTTCAACTGAATGCATCTTCCTGTATAATTCGGCAAAATGATTCATTTGGTAGATAACGTCACTGATTATTCTCATAGTAACAGCGGAACACTCAGAATTTTGAGGCGCATCTATCCTGTGTTGTAAAGCTTCATCCTCATCAATGATGTATAACTGGCTGTATTGAGGTTGATCATTAGCAGGATGCAGGTTTGTCGTCGTGTCATAAGTTTGGCTCTGAATGCGGAAGCAATAAGGAGGCCATGCTGAAGGTGCTGCCAATTTGACACCAAATGACGCAAAGGAGAAGGCACAATTGTAATTTCTGATACTTCTACGGAATGAAACGGATTCTTGATCGTGGCCCTCAAATAAAATTTTTAGTATCTTTCAATATGGCGGCAATGCAGGCACGTTCATTTTCCATTATGGCAGCAACTGTTATTTACATTTCTAAACCCCAGCTTTCATTTTATCGATAGATTTATAAACAGAAAATAAATTGCAAAATGACATGCAAAGTACAAATAAGAAAAGAAAGATAAACTGGAGTAGATTTATTTTTTTCAAGAATTAGGTTCTAATTAGTTAAGTGAAACTAATATTAGATAGGTGCAATAATAATGTCGTTTTCTCACATAGTAACATATGTGAGAAAACGACATTATTTTTGCACCAACCTAGTAATAAAATTAATTGAAGTATGACGCACACTAAAATAAAAAGAAATAGATAAGATAAAAAGACTTCGTGAAATAGGAATTCAGAAAAGTAAAATTTACTTTAAAATTTTGAAGGGATGATTTTTCAAAGCCTGATTAGACACAACGAAACAGAAATGAAATTAACGAATTCCACCCTTAAAACACGTGACCTTTTAACGATACTGTCATTTAGAGGCCACCCGTAAAAAATTTCTGAAGCCAATCAGCAAGGGTAAGATAAAGTGGGTGAGGGTGTTTCTATTAAAATCGCCGCTAGTGTAACGGATGGACAAATTAAGGAAGGAACAAACGTAATAATAATAATAATAATAATAATAATAATAATAATAATAATCTGCAACTTCTACGGGAAGGAAACTGAAAGAAACTGGTACCAACACCACACAGACCCGGTTACGGAGATAGGACCTGTTACAATTCTATGGGACTACACAATTCACACTGACAGAACAATCAAGGCCAACCGCCCAGATATTGTTGTTAAAGACCACAAACAAAAACGGTGCCTCCTTATTGATATGGCAGTCCCTGCTGACTGCAATGTATCTTTGAAGATATTCAAAAAGCTGTCAAAATACAAGGACCTTGAAATAGAGGTCTCGAAAATGTGGCATATGGGAACATCAACAATCCCTGTTGTAGTTGGAGCCCTAGGACTGGTTGGAAAAGATTGCAGTAGACTAATTGCAGGGATTCCTGGAAGCCAATGCCTCAAGGAGATACAAAAAATTGTTCTGACAAGTACAGCCCACACTTTACGAAGGGCTCTATCTATGTAATTATTTTTTTTTTTTTTTGTCAGTGAAAAGTGTCATGATGCCATTTCTAACCTTAGGTCCCTGGGTGGGACCCGGAAAGAAATGTATAAACGCCAGAAAGCAAAGAAAATAATAATAATAATAATAATAATAATAATATATATATATATATATATATATATATATATATATATATATAACGAAATGTATTATATATATATATATATATATATGAACCTAAAGAGCCAAGCATATAGTTAGATTTGCTCTACTTAGTGTATTGAGCAATTTGCTTGGTTATTTTTGCTTTACTCGTGTTGGAGGTGTTTCTTTCTTTGGACTCTGAGCTTGGATTCTAGAAGATTGTTTCGCCTCAATTGCATATTCTTAGCTCTTTCTTTTTTTATTTCTTATTTTTCCTTGAGGATTGGTTTGTTCATCTACAAGTTACTCCAAAATTCGCTTGAGGATGAAATGGAACTAATGTCTAATTTAATTACAAAATTAAATTCGAAGCTTTTAGCTTCCATTTTTGAAACATGTTAGAAATGTGTAGCGAAAAAAAACATATTTTAAATCAATTAATTTATAATATATATATATATATATATATATATATATATATATATATATATATATATATATATATATTATGCACTGTTACATTAGAACATGTAAATATCCACTACAAAATTGTACATTTTGTTTCAATGTTAAATCAAGTTCAATTAGTAACATCAATATGTCACCTGATGAAACGTTTATTTAACTTTGAAACAAAATGTACAATTTTGTAGTGGATATTTACATGTTCTAATGTAACAGTGCATAATATATATATATATATATATATATATATATATATATATATATATATATATGTGTGTGTGTGTGTGTGTGTGTGTGTGTGTTTTAGATTTATATACGTTTCTTCTTTACCTTATCATATTTAAAATAAATCCATTGGTATATAATCCAAGTGAATCTTAATAATAAAAACTATTAAAACTGATCCACGGAAAGAGCTCCATATATTTATTATCACATAGCAAATAAATAGTATTACACTACAAAATCTAAATTTGCCTCATATGGTGGGGAGATAGATTTATTTAAACCGACGAAAACTCTGTCAGTCTTATTCAACCCCGGTGTATAGACTGGGGTCGTGTCGAATTTAGAAGTATGAGGTAATGTTTGATTTTTTTGTGTAATACTATGCACACAGGCACACACATGCACACACACACATGTATTGTTTTCAATAAACTTCTATTGTCTGACAGTGAAAATTATTTATTAATCTGTATATTTTCTATTTGATTATTGTCATCTTTGTTATTTTGCACGTAACGTTTCACCCGATATATTCTTCGGTTTTCTTCATGCGACCGTTGCATCGGCCGATTTCTACAGATGGTTTCTGGGTGCCCTCTTTGTTTGCATCACCTCCTCAACAACTCTGACAAAGTCACATAACCCATTAGCAAAATCTCATGTCAGGTGCTTAGGGTAAACCAGACGAAGGTCGAAGGAATCAAGATGCAAAGGCTTTACTTAAGAATTTCACCTATCGTTACTCCTTATGATTATAACCGATTTTGCAATATCAGAGACAAATACTGTTTAAACAGATTTATAATAATTCGTGTTGCAGGAGATCTTAAGCTACTAATTCACACTGTACATCTTGACCTTGTCAATGTTTAGAATGATGAAAAAATGCTTAATTATAGAAATTCCTGAAAGCTATTGTTCGAAATTATCTACCTATATTTCTGAGAATTTGTAATTATTTACATTGTTCGGACTGCTGTCCTCATTCTTATTGTCGCGTTCACGACGTTTCGGCCATTGTACGCCCCGGTCTTCTTCAGGATCTGACTATATTTCTGAGATGAGTTATTGTAACTATTTAAATTATTTACATTGTTCGGACTATTGTCCTTATCTTTATTGTCGCGTTCACGATGTTTCGGCCATTGTACGCTCCGGCTTTCTTCAGGATCTGTTTATATTTCTGAGATGTGCTATTGTAATTATTTATATTGTTCGGATTTTTTTCCTCACCTTTATTGTCATATTCATTACCCTTCGGTCATTGTCCGCTCCGGCTTATTCAGGATTTGCCTATATTTTTGAGATGTGGCGTTGCAGTTAGTTAAATTATTTATATCGATCGAACTGTTGTCAGCATCTTTGTGGCTACATTCACGACGTTTCGGCCGTTGAACGCTTCGGCATTGTTCTGGATTTGTTTATATTTCTGTGATGTGGTATTGCAATTCTTTAAATTATTTACATTGTACAGACTGGTGCCCGCAGCTTTGTAACTATATTCACGACGTTTCAGCCGTTGTATTCTCCGGCCTTTTTCAGGATCTCTTTATATTTCTTAGATGTGGTATTGTAATTATTTAAATTATTCACATAGTTCGGACTGTTGTTCGCATTTTTGTTGCCATGTTCACGACGTTTCGGCCGTTGTGCCTTCTTCAGGGTATTGGACTTTCGAACTGAACTCTTTATTTCGTCCACCGAGATAGATTGTTCTAGTTCCACGTACGATACCTCTTCCGAATGTTTCATTTATCTCTCTTTAACTCAAATCCCTTTATTTGTTCACCACTGCCGTAGCTAGGTATTGAACTCACAACTCAGGTCTCTGGATCCAATCGGTGCTTTTGCCCACTGGGTTACGTGTTCTTTAAGACCGAATAAAGGGTTCGGTTCCAAATACCAATCACTTGAAGAAGGCCAAAGTGCACAACGACCAAAACGTCATGAACATGACAATAAAATACTTCGAACAACGTAAATAATGTTAGAAATTACTAGCAAAACTTTACATAGTAATTCCCTTAAAAATAATACAAATAGTTGTCATCGTATAATTAACTAGCCACCATCTTTCTTCAGTTAGCTGAGCTGCATAATTAAGGGTTATAATTATAGGAATGACTATTAGTCAGTCGCAATTGGATCAGAAAATTATTAGCAGTTTTAGTTAGAAAGTGATCGCCTGTTAGACGAAAATACACCAGACTGTCACCTTCGATAATGAAGTATTACATTTTCGGATGTTAGAAATAAGTTTGATTTTTTTTTAAATTGCTGATCAATATCTATTTGAAGCATGGATACCTTGCATTGTCTGGTTTAAAAGAGAAAAAAAATTCGACCATTATTGAAACGGATGTGTAATACTGTTGTATCGTCGGTTATTTCCTCTTCAAGAATGAAAATTAATTGGAAAAAATCGAAAAAAGAAACTCTTGAAAATCTTGAAATATCTGATAGTGCCTGGTGCATTTCTTCCACGTATATATACGCGATAGATGCGAATCGATTTCGAGTCATGTCATAGTTTTGTTCTCAAATATGGGGCACAAAGATCTGTTTATTTTAGTCCTGCTACAGCAGATTCCTAACCTTTTATATGTCATCGCCCACTTTCACATATACAAAAGCATACTAAAATTGTTTGGTAAACGTTTGGTACTTGTTCATAAACTGGCTTTATGATGTAATACCAAAGGGAAGTAACAAATAACTCTGCTGCCTTATTCGGCTACTGCTGCTATTACTACAACTACTACTACAGCTACCGTGTTAAAGAACAAACGAAAGCAAGAAAGCAAACTTGATCATTGAACAGTATATATATATATATACTAGCAGTAGAGCCCGGCGTTGCCCGGGGATGTAATAGTAAGAGAGAGATCAAGTATCGACCATCATAAAGACTGAAAAATAAAATTGACAAACATTATTATTTAAGGTTGACGGACACGCATGTGTTAATTATATTTTTGTTTTTTTTTCCAATTTTTCAAACCCAAACTCAAAAAAAAAACATTGTTTTCAATCGTTATGAGTGTGACGTCGTCCCCTGGTCGCAGCGCCAACCGTGTCGTTCTATCCTAGTCTACCACGGCACCAACTGTGATGTCCTCGCCGCGGCGCCAGCCGTTCGCTCCTCGCTGCTCCGTTCGGGTGTCGCTGCTCCAAATGTGGCGTTCTAACCTTTTGGTGATTCGGGTGGGAATCTGGTTAGATTTGATATCAGCCTCGTCGTTCCCAACTCGCTTCCAACGCCTGGTTACCGAAGTAACTACTTTGATTCCCAGTCTGCCTACCCACGTTGTGAATTGATCTAGGCAGAGGAAATCAATCAGTCGTCGGAGCCGTACTGCAAACCGAGTTCAACGGGGGTGATACCACACAAATATGCATAAAAGACAATAAAATGAAAACTCAAAAGTTCAAAGTATCAAAGAAAAAGGTAACAAACTTTATGTCTAGTTGTTCGATACATAGGACTGCATCTATCTCCCGACCCGTTCTATGGATTGTGACACGTCGTTTTCCGCTAGGCAAGTTTTAACACTTCAAGTCGTCTGCTCTCTAAGAAATTGGTGTTTCGGTGTGTCTTTGGACGAAAGTCAAAAGAAAAACTTATTTTGGTGATCTGGATCTAAGTCGCTCTTCAAAATAATTGTTCTTGGTTTGAAGATGGGTCCGGAATGGGCGTGAATCCTGGTCAGCTATCTGCGAGGCTTGCCTCAACCGAAGACTGACTCTGGGAAGTGCTGGGACTCGACCCATTTCTGCTCGTTGTGGCTTCGTTTATATGGGCGCCGACCAAAACCGGGGTGAGTTTGTCGGCGCCGGGGGGTTCCTCGATAATTCTAAATACATACCCACCTCTCTGGTTAGGAATTTCCACCTTTTTCCATTTTTGGGAACCTTTCCTCACTCCCACCTTCTCATCATACTTCAGAGGGGCGTGAACTGCCCTCCCCACATCTTCGTGGCAACAACTCTTACTCATCCTCCAGATGGGCGGCAACAGCCTCCCTCGTGCATCACGTGATCACCACTCGACCAATGATGTCTTAGTCGGGCGTGAACGAATCTGCGGCTTTGTTTCAGGAAGAAAAAAAATATCTTGCTAAAAAAAATTATCTCTTCTCTTTCCCTTTTCTTCCCCTTAATGGTTTATCATTTCTCCAGCCGCGAACGGGACAATATGACAATGGCGGTCATAACTCTTGTTCTACACGAGTTTTACGTCAGGTATTTTGTCGCTAATTATCAGAATGTGTGGTCTTCTTAACACGGTC
This sequence comes from Acanthosepion lycidas, assembly GCA_963932145.1. Lineage (NCBI taxonomy): Eukaryota > Metazoa > Mollusca > Cephalopoda > Sepiida > Sepiidae > Acanthosepion > Acanthosepion lycidas. The sequence goes on from OZ010583.1 coordinate 13,639,128, forward strand.
TCAAAAAGAAACATCTCCAAAGTTCCAGTCAGTCTGTCGCCTCGAAGAAAGAAAAAAAACACATTCATTTTCCTTCGGTACAAATTCCTGATAACAAAATTTTATTATCGCAGGCCAAGGATCTGTCCAAGTCCTTTTAGTTGCCTGTTTTTCGTCACTTAACGAAATAACATTTTCATTTGAATTTTTTTTCTTTGGCCAGCCAATCTGTAGTTGATAATAAGATGTCTTCCCGTACCAATAGTTTGTTTCCATATCCTTAGATAACACAGCCGATGCCAAAACATATCTGATTCTTTCCTTCTTTCCCTTTCTTTTTACTCAGAATTTCCCTGTCATTGTAATGACACTCCTTCGCCATTTGTTACTTATCAAAATATCCTTTTATCCATTGTCTCTTAGCTGTGTGTGTGTTCTTGCTTATCACTCACGATTCGGTTCTTAGCCTCTCCGTTTCTTCTTTTCTTTCTTTTCCCTTTCTGCCTCGTTAAATGGTGCCACATGAGTCTACCGATTGAATAGAATTTTATCATAAACAATTGTCTTGTAAATGGAATTTTGAAAGCATTGTGAATGTAAAAATAAAGAATAAAAGTGTGCAAGACAATAAGAAACACTACCTGCCAAAAAAAAAAGTGAAGTTTTGTTGAAATCGGTTGAAAAATGTAGGAAATCCGATCCCATATATAAACGAACAAACACACACAACCTAGGTTTTATAATAAGTATAACTCGATATGAGTTGTCCCCCTTTCATTCTCGTGATGCCTCTTAATCGGGTTTTCAAATTGATTTCGTCCAAAAACAATTCTGTTTTTCCAATTTTTGGCACTGTCAGAACCACCGGAAGGTAACTTTACATAGTCTTGTGAAGTTTTGTTGAAATCGGTTGAAAAATGTAAGAATTTCCCTGTCATTGTAATGACACTCCTCGCCATTTGTTGCTTATCAAAATATCATTTTATCCATTGTCTCTTAGCTGTGTGTGTGTTCTTGCTTATCACTCACGATTCGGTTCTTAGCCTCTCCTTTTCTTCTTTTCTTTCTTTTCCTTTTCTGCCTCGTTAAATGGTGCCACAATCCTCCCCTAACCGATTTGTCAATGACACCTAAACCCAAATACACCATTTAACATGCATCATGCATTTGTCCCATGCAATTCTATACTACTTTCCTACATACAACGTAATGTTCTCTTTCAAGTTCTTCTGTTCTACATGCAATGTAATGTTCTTTTTCATCTTCCTCTGTTCTACATGAAATGTAATGTTCTTTTTCTTCTTCTGTTTTACATGCAAGTGTAATGTTCTTTTCAAATTCCTCTATTCTATATGTAATGTAATGTGTGCGTGTGCCTGTGGGTGCAGATGTGGTTACTATGGCTTGTTCTTCTTGGTCAATGTTTTCCTCTCCGCTGTGGGAGGTTTTTCCGCCGCACGTGGCGGTCTCACGCCAGCCTCCTCCGCTGGTCTTCCTGCAATTTCTTCGCCGATTCTGTATGAGTAAGGAACACTGCTCGGCATCTCCCTCTCGAGCTGCTGCATGCGCATTGGATTGTCGTTCGTAAATCCCCTCTTACTCTTAATCTTCCATACTACTATACCCCCGATTGCTATAACTATGAATGTACCCATCACTATTGACCAACTTATCGCAATCTGCTCATCGCCTTCCCAAGCCATACCTTAATTTTCCAACGCACTTAACTTGTCCCTCAATTGATCCATATCGATCTTTTCTATCGGCTTCATTAGTTCTGGCATTTTATTCAAGGTAACATTGGAGAATCCCTTCACTATTGGCTCCCATAATTCTGTACAATTGATTAAGCCTCTGCCAATCATTTCTATGATTGAATCTTTCTCTTCATATCTTTCTTCTTCCTGGTAATAGGGGGGTAAGGACATAGATATCCCAAATGCCGAACATCCCATGGGTAACTTTAACAGGGATAATGGTGGCCTTACTCTTAATGTCCTTGTGGACTCTCCCCCACACACCCTAGACAAGCTGATAGGTTTCTGTGTGGCTACTGCCCACACCCCGTCTGAAACACTGATAGCTTGTGGTAATGCCGTGTTTGCTAATACCTCTACTTGGTAAGTTCTCTTAATTCCCTCTCTCTTCCCTTCAAAAAATTCTAGTATGCACATCTTGTGGTTACCAGTTATATAGATAGGGCTTAACGAGGTACAAGTCCCTAGAGCATCATCTCTACACTTTCTAGCTTCTTCAGCTGTTAGCAACATGAATTTCGTTCTCCCTGAATTTAAAGCTATGTATTCTGTTTCCACCTTGTACCTTGCTATCATTCCCAAACCTTGATCTCTTCTGGGGTAGGGAATGGGTAAATTTATAACCTGGTATATCTCGAATATACTCTATCTAACAACGGAACAGATATCACAACCAATAGTCGTCTATTTTCCAACAAGGTCACACATTAGTGCATTATAATATTTCCACAATTCTTTGGTGGGGTCCACTGGCAGCATTAAATGGTGGGGTAACTCGGCCTGTATTCCGAGTAGCACTTCCCTTAGGCGAGCCGGGTTTACTATGCTTGGGGAGAAGTGTCCCAATGACAGCATGTCTAATTGCGCTCTCACGTGTTCCAGCAAGGTCGTCAACGACTGACTAGTTTGTCGTACCTTATTCGTAATTGTGATCAGTTGGAAATATTTTTGCATGAATCCGTTCATTTCTTGTAATTCGATCATTACAGTTTCTGTATCATTAATTACCTCTTGTCTCAACCCTGCCAAGTTATCTATTAACAAATTGATTCTGGCTCTGTTTTTGGCCACATCTAACCTTGTCACATTTGATATTGTCACACTCTCCCTTGCCACTTGAGCAAGCGTCCTCTGGTTTACTTCCACTTCTCCCAGTTTCCTTCTTATGAATTTAACGTCATCTTCAGTCACTGTTCCAAACAGGACATTTAACGCTTTTTCTACAATCGGAACTACTGATCTCTTTTCCCGCGTCTGCAGTAACTCTATTCCCTTCAGGTAATTTTGCATGTCCCTCCATTGAGCCTCTATCATAGTGGCCTCTGATTCCAGGGAGTGTAGTAAACTAAGATACCCTTTTTCCTTGGGATAATCTTGCCCTACCTTCAACCGGGCTGCATCCAGCTGCGTTAGCTCATTTCTTAACTTATTTAGTAGCGACTCGTATGGTTCCAAATCTATCACGAATGTGATCAACCATTTAGACCTGGTTATTATTACTTCACTCGTCTTTTTAAAAATGGTGTTTCGGCTGTGCTTCCCAGCTTCCGCCATCGTCACCATCAGTGTGGCTATCACCATCATCATCATCAGCCCTTTCATCTTGATCATTCCTGTAAGGTAACAAAATTCTCTTGTTGTTATTCTTCACAACCATTCAGTCTTGCTCAATTCATTACTCAATTATTCCATAATTTCTTACTACGTTCAGCTCTTCCCTCCTCCAACTAACTCCTAGCAGACAGAATGGCCCGGACAGGTGTGCGTGGCGCTCACTCCCAAAGGTCGTACTTCATGACATCACTGATGGCCAGTCAGCAATGCCAATAAACTTCTTCCGTCCTTCGTGAGATGCAGCCCGCGACTCCATCCCCTCCATCCACATTCACCACAGTCAGCCAGCAGGTTTTTTGGATGAGCCAGTGTCGTTACCTGTCGACACCGAATGTTTCTATTCTGCACAGCCTTCTTTGTTCTACTGAGATTTGGGGTTCTTCACCCTTCTTGATCTCATCTTCCGAGGTGGTCCCTGCTCAACCTCTAACCTTCCCTCTGTGTTTAATTCCCGTCCAGGAGGTGTTTTGTCCTCTTCTTCCTCCCCTGACTCTTCCTTCTGTTTAGAGTCCTCGTCCTGGACGTCTTTAATACCTCCTGCTCTATGTCTAGATCTCTCCTGTTTCTTAGCTTTTCCTTGAGCTGGGAAAGGGGTATTTGATCCTCTTCCTCCCACTCGCTGGGCCCTTCGTCCTGTTCAGGGTGCCTCTTTTTAGAGCCCTTGGCTGCTTGATTGGATCTCCTCGTCTTTCTCTTCCTTTCCTTTGGGCATGGGGGTGCGGTGGCGACCTCGCAGGGTCTTCTCTGCGACGATTCAGTCGACGACTGAACACCGCTGATATCTGCCGAGGGTTCCAACCCCGTCACTCGGATCGCTTCGTCTATCTGGCCAAGTCGATCTATCTCCTCATTTTCTTCGGAATCTTCCTCCGTCTTCACTTCTTCCGGCTCAACCAGAGTTACTCTCCTTGTCCTTGTCTTCTTAGGCCTCGGCTCGCTCATTTCCAGGTTAGTTATTTCAGCCTTCTTTAGCTCATTGGCATGGACCCTCCTTGCTCGTCCTGCCACTTGATCCCATATTACATATGATACTGGACCCGTCTGCTCTACTATCCGGTAGCACGGTTCCCATCATTGGTCCAGCTTTCCTTCTCTCTGGTGGATTTTATAGTAGACAGGGTCTCCAACCTTCAATTCTACTACCTTTCTTTCAGCATTCACTCTCTCATTTCGTTTCTTCTTGGCCCTCTTTATTCTTCTTCTGGCCTGAACAAATATTTTATGTTGTTGTTCTAGCAACAGCTGATGATGATCTTCTCCCATATACTTTCTTCGGAGCTTCAATAGGTTATCAACAGGCAGGACCAGGTCTCTGCCAAACAACATAAAATAAGGAGAAAATCTAGAGGTTTCGTTTATCGTAAACCTCACGGCCGCCAGAGCCTGTGTCAAATACAAGTCCCAGTTTCCAGTGTTCTCTCTGACCAGCTTGGCCAATACATCTCCCAAGGTTCTATGAAACCTTTCCACTTTAGCATTTCCTTGGGGGTGATATGGAGATGTTTTTACATGCTCTATATTCAAACCTGTCAGCACTTCTCTCATTATGCTGTTTATATTCTCCGTGCCATTATCTGTTACCAACTGCACAGGGGCGCCATACCTAGGGAAGATTTCACTTATCAAACCGGCCACAGTTCTAGCCTTCTTGTCTGGTACTGCAAATGCCTCAGGCCAATTTGTTAGCCAATCGACAAAACTCACTATGTAGTTGTTTCCCTGCGCAGTTTCCCCATATGGTCCTGATACATACTCACTTTCTCGAAAGGGAAGTTCGGCACGTCCGTCTCCTCCAATGGTGCCATCTCCTGCCTTCTGCTATGCGACTGGCACAATACGCAGCTCCGAACATAGTTAGTGACATCTCCGTACAATTTGGCTAATAGTACTTTCTTCCTATTAGATCACATGTCCTATCAATTCCTATGTGACCCAACCTCTCGTGGCACTGTTCCAATACCTCTGGTCTTAAACTTTTGGGCACACACAACTTGGGCTTGACTTCTTCATCCCTGCCTGAGAGATAATACAGCCTTTCCTCTATTATGGCATACTTGGTGGTCTCTCCTGCCTTCACCTTTTCTCTCAGGGCAGCTATTTCCCTGTCTGCCTGCTCCTTCTCAATTCCTTCTGTCCAGTAGGGATCGGTTATTATCTGTGTGTCCCCTTCTTCGTCCGATTCTAACATAGGGCGATCTTTTAGCTTATTAGAGTTAATTACTCCTATTCTATAGGCTTTATCATCTACTCCCTGCTCTACTTTTACAGATCTTTCTTCCAGTTGTTTCGGTATTCTTGAGAGTAAATCTGCGCACGTGTTTTCCTTCCCTGCCAAATACTCTATCTTACAGTGGTAGCCACTTAACTTAAGTGCCCACTGTTGAATCTTCTTATTATTTGTCCACTCTGCCTGCAATAGGTACTGCAGAGGTTTGTGGTCTGTTTTTATAGTAAAGACCGCACCATTCAAGTAGTAGTCCAGTTTTTGGAGACCATACATGATAGCATATGCTTCTCTTTCTATTACTGGCCATCTCTGTTGTGTCTCTGAAAGCTTATGAGAGAGAAAGTATATCGGTACTTCCTCTGGTATGCCTGGCACTGGTCCTTCTTTATCGGGACACGGCTGGGTAAGAACTGCTCCTACACACTGCTCACTGGCATCGGTGTATAGCACCATGGGCTTGCTGAGGTCTGGGTACGTCAGCAGTGGGACGGCTGTCAACTGTTCTTTTAACGTATCAAATGCCTGTTGACAATCCTCTGTCCACTTGAACCTAGCGTATTTCTTCGTCAGGCTACTAGTGGTATGGCAATTCTCGAAAATGCCGGGACGAAGCGTCGGTAGTAACCTATAGCTCCTATAAAACCTCTCACCTGTCTCACTGTCTTAGGTTCTGGCATTTCCCTTATGACTTTCACCTTATCCATGTCGGTTTTAATACCGTCTCCGTTTATAACAAAGCCCAAATATCTAGTCTCCTCCTTCAGAAACTGACACTTCGACAATTTCAATTTTAAGCCGTGTTTTCTTAACCTTCCCAACACTTGTTTTAGATGGAAAAAGTTTTGTTCTACTGTCTCCGAAAATATTAAGATATCGTCCAAATATGCCATGGCAAAGCTCTCGTATCCTCCTAACACTATTGACATCAGCTGTTGGAAGATTCCCGGGGCATTAGCTAAACCGAATGGCATCACCCTGAACTGGAACAGTCCTAGGTGACACGCAAATGCGGCCTTCTCCTTGTCAGCCTCATCAAGGGCTACCTGCCAATACCCGGACCTCAAGTCCAACGTAGAGAAGTACTTTGCCTTCCCTAATAATGCCAATATGTCATTTATTAGTGGCAATGGCACCGCCAACGGCTTCGATATAGAATTCAGTTTCCTAAAATCTACACAAAAACGGTGCCCGCCATCTTTCTTACCTACTATTACGATTTGGAAGCTCCAAGGGGAGATCGATCTTTCGATCATCCCAGCTTCCAACATCTCTTCTACTGCCTCTTCTACAAGGTCTTTTATGAATAGGTGTCCGGTAGGGTTTTAATTTCACAGGGGGGTGATCTCCGGTGTCGATTTTCATTTTGACTGTGTGGGTCTGGCCCAATTCCTTGTCTGACTGGGCTACCACATCTCGATTATCCCTCAGCAGACCTCCCACCCTGGTTCTAAATTGATCCGGTGCTAATATATCTTCGTCCACTATTCCTTCTGTTTGCTCTACAAGTTTTCTTCGTTCCTCTTCGAATCTCACCCGATTCAGAGTCCGTAGGGTTAGCGCTTTCCCTATCTCTTCCCCTCTCCTAACCTTTATAGTCTTTTGGGCCTGGTTCACCATCATAATGGGCACTAATTCAGCTGCCTCCACCACTGTCTCACACAGAGTTACCTCATTCTCTTCTAGGCCCTTCCCCTCCACAGGGACCAACTGCAGGGGTCCTTTTCCTATTTTCTTCCCTGACATTAACCTACCCTTTCCCGACACCGCCGTTCTAGGGGGTAGCTTTACATCTTCCTCCACCACTATTATTATATCTTCTTCCGGTGGGCATCCCAATGGCGTTCTCTCGCCATTCACTATCAGCACAGTGGGGTTGAACTCTATCTGGGCCCTCTGGCTCCGGAGCCAATCTTCTCCCAAGATTGCCTCCGTACACAGGTCGGGGGTTACGTAAAAATTTTGGGTGCTTCTTAATTTCCCAATCCTCACAGGGAGCCTCACCATCCCTTTTATCTTCAGGGGGGCTCCATCTGCTTGCTTGACCTCTATGTCCGCTTCCCGTAACCTACTCTTCCGTTTCACCCGCCTGTATGCTTCCTCTCTCAGCAATGACACAGATGCTCCTGTGTCTACCAGAGCTTTCATCGCCTTACCCATTATCTCTGCTCTACAGGATAGCTCCTTCTCTTGCGTCAGCGAAGAGAACACTTGGGCTTTCCTCTTCCTGGGCTCCCACCCTTGGGTCATCCCAGCCATAGGCGCCGGCAGCAATAAATCACCAATAAATCACCTTCATTATTCTTACGGGGAGAAGTTCTGCGCTTTTCGCACCTGGGCGGGCCCGGCTGGACCTCTCCCAGTCTCCCGAGGCTGTTCCTAAGGATACAGCTTCTCTTCAAGTGCCCTAGTCTCCTACAAAACCAGCACCTTCTTGCCGGACAGTTCGCCGCAAAGTGGCCCACCTGACCACATGTCCAACATTTTGCTCTTTTTCTCTTCAACTGGGCTAACCTCTCGTTTACTCCCGGGGGACCTGTCCTCTACCCAAGCGGCTCGCCCGACCACTGATCCAAGCTTTTATTTCCCTTCTTTTTAACTGGGCCACCCTTCCTCTTAATTCCGGGGTGGCCCGCTGGCTTTTCCCTGGTCTTGTCTCTTGGGCTCGGCCTTCTTTGTTAATATCGGTGCGGAGCCTTTTCTCAGCCCGCACCACTTGGCCAGGTGTCCTTTCTTTCCACACCTGGTGCACCTGTCCTGTTCGAAGTCTGGGGGCAAACCCCACTTCGTCGGACATTCCGCCGCTCTGTGGTCCTCATGCCCACAGGTCCAGCAGACCAGCCCGTATCTACCCGGCTTATAAAATCCATTCTATTGGGGTCTTCTTCCTACACCTCAGGCTGATCTACTTCTAGCTTGACCCTCAGATTCCACGCGGGGGGTCTTCCGCCTTTCCCCCTTTTTCCGACCTCTTGACTTAGTATCTAGTTCCTTCCACAACTTTTTACCTTTTCCCATACGCCCTGGCTCTCCTTGGCCAGCTCTATTGCCGCCGCTAGTCTCACCGTCCCCTCTTTCAGCACGTCGTGACGAACACGCTCGTCACTTAGGGCCTCCACATACAGGTCTGCTAACTGAGCCTGCATGACCGCATTGTCTCTAACCACTTCTGGGAAGGCCAATGATGACAGCTTCCCCGCTCGGGCCCCCAATTCTCCAGGGGTTTCGTCCCGCAGCTGTGTCAGATTTAAGAGGGCCCTCATGGCCTCTATAGCCGTGCCCTCGTCGGTGAATTCTTTGGTCAATAGTCCCTTTAATCTTTCCCAAGACAAGTGGGGTTGACTCTCCAAGAGCTCCTTCATAAACTCAGAGGCTTTCCCCTTTGTGGCATCATATGCCAGATACAGGGTCTCCTGATCTGTGAGTTCATATATAATTCGGCTCTTCTCCAGGATTGTCAGCCAGTTTTTGAAATCTTTCCCACTGCCGTCAAATGCTGGGACCCTCGGTCCACCCAACAACTTTCTCAGGTCAGCTGACAACCCTTGTCTAACCCACTCTTCATCCCCCACTGCTCTATCTGAATCATAGTCCGACATATTTAAAGAGAAAGACAATCTGCGCAGCAACAATCGAGGTTGGGAAATCAAGCAAAGTGTCCTACCTTACAGACGATTCTGTTCTCGGTCCCGGGTCGTTTTGAGTCCTATTCGAAATTTCTCAGCAACAGCGGTCGATCCAGGATCCTGTCCTGCTGTCACGGTACTAATTGTGGCAGTGGCTGTTCCAGGGTCCTATCCTGTGGTCACGGCACCAGTTGTGACGTCGTCCCCTGGTCGCAGCGCCAACCGAGTCGCTCTATCCTAGTCTACCACGGCACCAACTGTGACGTCCTCACCGCGGCGCCAGCCGTTCGCTCCTCGCTGCTCCGTTCGGGTGTCGCTGCTCCAAATGTGGCGTTCTTTTGGTGATTCGGGTGGGAATCTGGTTAGATTTGATATCAGCCTCGTCGTTCCCAACGCCTGGTTACCGAAGTAACTACTTTGATTCCCAGTCTGCCTACCCACGTTGTGAATTGATCTAGGCAGAGGAAATCAATCAGTCGTCGGGGCCGTACTGCAAACCGAGTTCAACGGGGGTGATACCACACAAATATGCATAAAAGACAATAAAATGAAAACTCAAAAGTTCAAAGTATCAAAGAAAAAGGTAACAAACTTTATGTCTAGTTGTTCGATACATAGGACTGCATCTATCTCCCGACCCGTTCTATGGATTGTGACACGTCGTTTTCCGCTAGGCAAGTTTTAACACTTCAAGTCGTCTGTTCTGTAAGAAATTGGTGTTTCGGTGGGTCTTTGGACGAAAGTCAAAAGAAAAACTTATTTCGGTGATCTGGATCTAAGTCGCTCTTCAAAATAATTGTTCTTGGTTTGCAGATGGGTCCGGAATGGGCGTGAATCCTGGTCAGCTATCTGCGAGGCTTGCTTCAACCGAAGACTGACCGTGGGAAGTGCTGGGACTCGACCCATTTCTGCTCGTTGTGGCTTCGTTTATATGGGCGCCGACTAAAACCGGGGTGAGTTTGTCGGCGCCGGGGGGTTCCTCGATAATTCTAAATACATATCCACCTCTCTGGTTAGGAATTTCCACCTTTTTTCCATTTTTGGGAACTTTTCCTCACTCCCACCTTCTCATCATACTTCAGAGGGGCGTGAACTGCCCTCCCCACATCTTCGTGGCAAACTCTCTTACTCATCCTCCAGCCTCCCTCGTGCATCACGTGATCACCACTCGACCAATGATGTCTTAGTCGGGCGTGGACGAATCTGCGGCTTTGTTTCAGGAAGAAAAAAATATCTTGCTAAAAAAAAAAATTATCTCTTCTCTTTCCCTTTTCTTCCCCTTAATGGTTTCTCCAGCCGCGAACGGGACAATATGACAATGGCGGTCATAACTCTTGTTCTACACGAGTTTTACATCAGATATTTTATCGCTAATTATCAGAATGCGTGGTCTTCTTAACACGGTCTCAAAAAGAAACATCTCCAAAGTTCCAGTCAGTCTGTCGCCTCGAAGAAAGAAAAAAAACACATTCATTTTCCTTCGGTACAAATTCCTGATAACAAAATTTTATTATCGCAAGCCAAGGATCTGTCCAAGTCCTTTTAGTTGCCTGTTTTTCGTCACTTAACGAAATAACATTTTAATTTGAATTTTTTTTTCTTTGGCCAGCCAATCTGTAGTTGATAATAAGATGTCTTCCCGTACCAATAGTTTGTTTTCATATCCTTAGATAACACAGCCGATGCCAAAACATATCTGATTCTTTCCTTCTTTCCCTTTCTTTTTACTCAGAATTTCCCTGTCATTGTAATGACACTCCTTCGCAATTTGTTAATTATCAAAATATCCTTTTATCCATTGTCTCTTAGCTGTGTGTGTGTTCTTGCTCATCACTCACGATTCGGTTCTTAGCCTCTCCTTTTCTTCTTTTCTTTCTTTCCCCTTTCTCCCCCGTTAAATGGTGCCACATTAGTCTACCGATTGAATAGAATTTTATTATAAACAATTGTCTTGTAAATGGAATTTTGAAAGCATTGTGAATGTAAAAATAAAGAATAAAAGTGTGCAAGACAATAAGAAACACTACCTGCCAAAAAAAAAAGTGAAGTTTTGTTGAAATCGGTTGAAAAATGTAGGAAATCCGATCCCATATATAAACAAACAAACACACAAAACCTAGGTTTTATAATAAGTATAACTCGATATGAGTTGTCCCCCTTTCATTCTCGTGATGTCTCTTAATCGTGTTTTCAAATTGATTTCGTCCAAAAACAATTCTGTTTTTCCAATTTTTGGCACTGTCAGAACCACCGCAAGGTAACTTTACGTAGTCTTGTGAAGTTTTGTTGAAATCGGTTGAAAAATGTAAGAAATCCGATCCAATATATAAACGTACACACACACACACACACACACACACACACAATCTGTGTTTTATAACAAGTAATATATATATATATATATATATATATATATATATATATATATATATATTTATATATATATATATATATATATATATATATATTAAATAAAAACAGACCACTTTAAGGTTCCATGTAATAAATTATTTCACCACAGTCCATTTAAAAGGACTGCGGATCATCAGACTTTACTTCCAAACAAAAAATGAAAAGAAACTTTACACATTTTTGACGGGCCGTATTAAAAATATGTAAATTAACGAAGAGAGGAAGTGAGGTGGGAGAGAGAGAAGATATGAGTGAGTTAGCAGATATTGACACATTTAAACGGTTAACTTAACGGAAGTTATATATTGAAATCGAAGGGGTAGAGAAGAAAAAAACTCATAGAGAGAAAAAGAGAGAAGGAAGTTAAAAGAGAAGAGAAGAGAAGAGAAGATGTCACTAATTTTCTTTGTAAAAAAGTTAGAAACAAACGCTGTTATTTTGCTTTACTTTGAAAGTTTTATTTTGGGGGTTCATAAAGATTATAATGTTTGATATAAATTTGAATGTCTCTAGACTGTTTACAAATAATTTAATTTGATGTTTGATAGTGATTTAAATTTTTCTTTTTCTTTTAAATTTTGGGGATTTTCTATGAAATAATCGATTAGAAAAATATTCATAGAAAGTAGTATATTTTATTTTTAAAATGTAAGTTCACTTCTAGTAATCTTTTTTTAAACTCTTAAAAAAAATATTATTGATTATTATGTTGACATTTCTATCCGTTTGAATTTTGTTCATGAATTTAACTCGTGACTGTTTCTAGATAGGTAATCTCTTTTACATAAATTTTAGTTAAGTTAATGTGGGGTAATATTTGAAGGTAATATTAAAGATCTTGCTCTGTCATATACTGTATACATACCCATGCAAATATCACATATACACACGTTCCCTTACATATTCAATCACTCATACCGTTACCCATGTGCCGAAATACACAGGTAACTTCATGTATTAACATCTACCTAAATATCAAAATTTTTTCCAATTTAAATATTTCATCCTCAATAATGATTATTAAAGGGTAATATATTTCAATTTAAATTAAATTATCAATTTGAAACTTTTTTCTCCCTATTATAAAGAATTTTAAACTAACACTTCCAATTGGAGAATATTAAATGAGAAAATGAGATAAAACACTAATAACAGGACTGTAAGTCCTTTTATAATATTCTATGTATCCATAAATATACATCTACACACATATCCGTACATATACACACATACATATACACATATACACACATATACGCATACACACAAATATACATATACATATATGCACCCACATGTGCGTGCATGCAAAAAACATATCAAAATCCATATTTAATTACCTTAATATATCTATATTCTACCATATTATATATATGAACTCACAACTACTTATATTTATACTCATATACATACACTATATATGGAACGGCATACATGTACCCATCTATATATACACACCCATACCCACACATACATATATAGAAATTATAAAAAATTGTAGACATACACATCAACACATAAACATGTACCCACATACTCACACATACACATATATACACCCATATATACTTATAACTACATATTAAAAAAACAGCTTATCTATATACATACAAGTATATATACATACATATCCATAACCATACCCACCCACTCCAAAAATGTGCCCACAATACACAAAATTTACTGGAGACCAGTCGACCCCATTGTCCTAGAGAGCTATACGAATGTTTATTCGCTCTTTTGAGGGTCTTACTCTTCACTTCAGCTTCGTGTTTAGTCAATGTCTTCACCAGAAAAAGAAAATCTGCGTTTGGAGCTGGTTTACTAAGCGATGATCCAACTATTCACTTAGGTAGAAATGAGTTACATTGTAGCTGTATCCCTCGGGGAGTGGGCCTGGCATAGAATATATTACGATTACCCGTTAACGTTAAGGCGTTGATTCGAACCAGGAACGGAAAAATGAGGCTGATGAACCCAAATGAAAGCCTTGCTTAAAAATGAAAACCCTGATTTATCGACAGTAATTCGTTACAGCGTGGATAACAAACATATTTACGAGAAATGGAGTTCCCATCTCATATCTTTTCTTTTGATTTTACTCCCTTCTTTTTCAATGCTGTGACCATTCGCGACATTCTTGATCAGGTCTCTCCACAATTTCCTGCTCTTTATTTTCTGTGAATTGTTATTATTTCTTTGAAAAGATAACGGGATACATTCCTGGAATGAAAAATGTAGTTTTCCTTCTTTTAGACAGATTACCAACTAGCTTTTTATTGTTTGTTTCTTTTGTTTCACGGCATATCAAAACTCAATGGATTATTTAATGCCGACAAGAATTTTAGAATATATTCGTATGATTCAACATAATTTTTTTTTTTATTGCTGGTAATATTTTTTTTTCAAAAATGTAATGCTGGTAATAATGTATTTTTGGTCATAATTTTTACAAAAAAAGTATTTCTGATATTAAAACCTATTTTTGCACTTTCTTTGTATTTTGACCTCAGTTTAAGGGTTGACTATTTGCCCATAGCTGGGAGCCTAACAGGTGCTACCACCCCAGTCAGGGCAGACGAGGGAACACCAGCAATTGAGGTGGCCCATGCTAAAACCACCTGAAAGGAGGCCTTGCTGCCGGATGCATTTTATTGCCATGTCTAGGATGCGGATGTAGTTTATTGTCATACCAGGACGGTGCCAACTTGCTCTCCAGTTAGATTTGCTATTTAACCGATAACCTGTGTTAGGAAAAGACGGATGCATGTATTAGCCAAAGTTATTTGCGGGAAAGAGATAGTAACTGACGAGCCAAGAGTTTGAACCCCGACCCGCTGAATCCTTCATCCATAATTACATGAGCCGATCATGCTTGATTTATTTTAGAAGGCCGATGAATCATTTCCAGAATCTGTGAATATCTGCATATTTACACGAGTGAGATTTATCTGACTCTTTAAATTTAGTTGATGTCTATTTCAGTTTCTGTCTATTTCAGCTGATTCCGATTTGAAACAATATATGTCTACTCTGCTCAATTATATTCCAATCTATATATCTTGCATAGTTAATTATGTAAGGACCTACAGTTGTTCACGAAGACAGGTTTGGTAAAAGGCCATGAATCATGGCTAAACAGTGTAGACTGAAGTGACTACTCAATAGTAATTGATAGGCGAAATCAGGTTGCTAACCATTTCACTACGACGTTTGAGATGTAAGTACCATAAATTGACTCACCATTGCGCGGACTGAACGCACAAAGGTGAAGATAAAACCCCAAATAGACAGACACACGCACTCAATTACAAATACACGTCACCATCCGTTGCCCACTAAGATATACAAGAATCTTCAAAAACCTACATACACAGAATTATCCACAGTTTTAATACATGTGTCTGAACAATGAGAACTGACCCCAAACATAATTGAAAATATCGGTGTTTTCTGTCTGTTTTCACTCAAATTCTGGCGAAGCTTAAAGAAAAGTAAAACACGTTAGATTGTTTATTAAATCCAGAGTTACGTCGAGGAAGTTTACCCTTTTTAGTCTTGTACATAATTAGCATAAAAAACAAACAAACAATTAAATAATAAATGCGAATTTTAAACTCCATAGTATAAATAAAATGTTTAAATGCCATACCCAATAATAATAAAAAAAAAACCTTTATAAAGTCGTCAAAAAAACAAATGTTAGCTAATTATGACAGTTTTATATACACAAAACACTTTCAGGAAAGAAAATAAAATAAAAAAATAAATAAATCTCCATAGACACTTAACGATTAACCAGACTAGACGATGTCATCTTCCGATTTGAATTTAGACACCCTGACCATACCCTGACTTGACCTCTTTGAATGTAACTGAGATATTGATACAAATTATTAACCTTTACGCCCCTTTTTTTAAAATAATAGCTCTAGCCGTAACAGTAATAGTAATTCTAATTTTAATAATGAATATGCTTATAAAAACGTGTAAATTTCAAGAATTAGTTATTCCAAAAAATTCACTTGAAGATGGAACAGAGCTTGGCACTTTAATTCAATTTAATTCAAATAATTATATTGACATTTTCGGCTCTTGTTTTGAAACTTGAGAACTCTTATGTAGCGATGGAATCATATTTTTAAATAGATAATTATATTTAGGCTCTACTTTTGTATCGAACACTGTTTTTTTTTAAATAACAAAAATCCTAAAGAATTTTGGATTATTTACCTAACGAGTACTTTCCTATTTTCTATATATTTTCACACACACACACACACACACACACACACACACACACACACATTTATGGTCGCCTGATGATTGCATCTAGCATGAAACAGACTGTCGCCTCTAAGTGTTGACTTCTATGTTCACTTTTATATTCATAAATTTAACTTTATAATCGATAGATTAAAGGTTTTTTTTATTTTTACTCGTCAACATGTTTTAAACAGTTTTATTATGATATTTATTCGCACTCTCGGTTTAATTCGCTGTAATTTATTTATTCATTTTAATCGTATGAACGAGTTTTTTTTTAGTTTTTCTTTTTTTTTATGGTCGAATTTTTCTTATCTCTGTAAATAGCAATTATTAGCTGGTGATATGAAACTTGATGGGAAGTCGGTAAAAACGGAAAACATAATTACCTTCTAAGTATCCGATGAAAGGGTGTCCACTCAAAAATGAAAGAAAAGGAAAAATTCCCCGTATACAAATTAAATAAAGTTCACACCATTGTGATTGGCTATTGGTCAACCTCCAATCAAATGCGTGAGAAAGGGGTATATTTATAGAAGTTTGTGTCTACAAGCATTTTTTTAGAGGGCGTATCAAAGTCCGATCAACTCTGATGGGGTCGACTTGGTGAGGTCAGTATGATGTTTGAAAGACCCGAAACTGCTCAATGATCCAAAGGAGAACATCACTGATGACGTCCTCTAGCGCTAAAGAGTGTATATTCAAACCAAAAAGTATATATATATATATATATATATATATATATATATATATATATATATATATATATATATATCTTTTGCATATGGCTTATTTTATTTATTGTTAATAAATTTTTCTCAAAACAGTGGTTTTAATTTTTCCTTCTATGTTTTGATCGACAATGTTCGTCTAAATATTTCCTATAAGTTTCGTTTAAATTGATCTGTTATTTTTTGAGATATGTAAGAAAAACCAATGTGTTAAATACTTTTGCTATCCACTGTATATATATTGATAAAAATACATATTATCCTACTGTAGGCGTAGAGTATTATGTATTTTTATTAATATATATTAATAGCTCTGTTTTTTGGCATTGAGCACTGATCTTCTTACAAAGGATATATATATATATATATATATATATATATATATATATATATATATATATATACATGTGTTTCTATTTGAACACTTACACGCACATTTATTAATTTGATTATATATATATATATATATATATATATATATATATATATATATATATATATATATAATTATTTATTTTTAAAGAAAAAAAATTTATAACATAAATATGTTATAAAATCACTACAAAAATAGCCATTTTGTTTCAACACCTTCGGTGTCTTATCAAGTGATGACGTTGAATGTATGACGTTTATATATATATATATATATATATATATATATATATATATATATATATATATATATATATATATTAAAGAAAAGAAAGAAGCCGGAGTTGTTTTTGGTTATACATTTTAAAATATATATTATACTTTATTTTCCATGTTTTTGCTATACGTGTTTCCTGTTTCGCAACCTTCATCAGGCAAAGAGTGGTTATTTGCACATATTATTAAAAGGAATTAATTTTCCTTATGTTTTCCGATGTTTACCCATTGTCTTTTCTGTGTAGTAGTAATCCAAATTTTTCTTTTGACTCATGGCAAAAATTTTCTTCTACTAAAGAGGTAATAAAACAATTAGGATTGGTCACAGAATCTTTATCTTTTCATGTATCTTCTTAGACATATCTCCATTTTTATGTATTGTGTGTGCTTTTGTTAGTATGTATACATATATTCCTTCTCCATACATATATATTGTTTTATTATGAGGAATTAGTATATAAACAGACACACATACACACACACACACACACACACACACATATATATAATATATATATATATATATATATATATATATATATATATATATATATATACATTTCATATATTGTGTAGGGTTCATGTGTGTGCTTTTAGGTAGTCATGTGTTTGCTTTTGCTAGTATGTGTGTGTATATATATATATATATATATATATATATATATCATAGCCGCTGCGTGTATATATATTCGTTCATATATATCATAGAAAATGACAAAGAATTAAAAACATTGATTAAATAAAATAAGAAAATCAACCCCCAGGCCAGAAAACTACCCACGCATATAATAATAATTCATGAAGCAAAAAGACAACTTTTCGTAACGAGCATGATAACAAAACGGAGAATAATTCGATTACAAATTTGAAAATTATTTCAAATCGCTGTTTTGTTCTAAGCGACAGACACGACAACAGACTGAATAGAATTAATCATGGGCTTTCATGATAATGGCAGATATTTCATTCTTAAAGAGAAACACTGGCCACTGTTATTTGTCATAATATTCCTACTACAATGGAATAACCGATGCTAACTTAATTTGAATCTGTGTCTTGGAGGAGACACGTACTCATTAATGAGAGCAGGTGATGGGTCTGAAATACTACTACTACTACTACTACTACTACTACTACTACTAATAATAATAATAATAATAATAATAATCACTAGTTGTAACCCGTTAAAATTTCACGGGTTTCTTATTTTAAATTCTTAATGGATCTTAAGACTTCTGTTATTGATTGAATAAGCGCATGACGAGTTCTACGACATGAAAATATCCGTAGAAACTCCCCGAACGCATAGTGAAATATTTCAGCTTAACAAGTTTAACACAGTATTGTGATAATAATCGCAAATATCGATGCTGGTCGTTATTTTAAGAAGTAATGAAGTACAAATGAAAAAGATTTTGAATTGATCATTTTTTTTCCTATTTCACTGAAAAAAGAGCTTAAATACTTCTATCTCCACTTCGGTTTTTCGTTTTCTCACTGAAACCAAGTAGTGTCTTTGTCTTCTCATGCGATGAAAACGGAATAATCCATTATTTATAGGGTATCGGCAGGGTGTAACGGTCGTGTGAACTAACAAAATAATAATAATAATACCCTAATACAGTTCGATATTCCAACCACCTGAATAAGTCCGAGCGTACGACGGCGGAAACGTTGTAATAAATATGGCGACAAAGGATAATAATCCGAATAGTGTACATACATATATAAAAACTACGGGACCAGACGCATACATGTATTCATTTTTCGAGCACGCATATATACGCAATTCAAATATAATCTTATTTCTTTGTTGGGACTGGGTGCAGTTAGGTTTTTTTCAACAAGGCGAGTATTGGGGTGTGTTCTTGTCATCTCATGTTGACATACGGAACAAGACTTCTTCACACACGCATACGCACACACATGCAGGCATGTATACTTGTACATTTATTTATTTTTCTATTTCCCTGGTTTTTACATCATGACATTGCTTAAAGTGATATATGTTAAATCTATCACTAATATTGAGCGCTTTCCAGTAAGCACCGTGCATACATAATACACACACACGCACACACACACACACACACACACACACACACACACATATATATATATATATATATATATATATATATATATATATATAAATTCAATATATATATGTAAATTCTATATATATTTTATGTATGTGCGGTGCTTACAAACGAGAACAATGAAAATCCTGAGACATTTAAGTTGAATACAAGAAAATGTCCAGCTAGGTGTAAAGAAATGCTGAAATTCGAAAATATGGTCAGGAACATAAAGTTCGAAAGATACTTGGATAATTGCCAGAAAAAATTATGAAGGACACGAAGAAAATAATGAACTTGAAAAAAGTATTCACATTTGCTGAGAAAACTACAAACATATAGACACTGGAACCTACAGCCCCCAAATACCTTATAACTAACAACACACAATTATATAACAAGACAGCTTCAAGGGCAAAAATCGACGTAAATTAGGGAGCCAAAGATATAGGTGTCAAACTGAAAATAGACGAAAGGATAAACTGCATAGCGGAGCAACAAGCATTCATGAAAACAAAGGACCACAAACCTAACTTTGATACAAAACCCACATTCCACCTAACCAAGCCTGCGAAAAGGGAAATAGAGAAAATCAGTAAGAACATCTTAAAAAATATCAACACTACATTGAGGAAAATACTAGAAATAAACCAATGGAAAAATACTGAAGTCGTCAGCAGCTGGTTCACAACAATACAAAACAAAAACAAAGCTACCTTCATCCATTTCGACATAGTGGATTTTTACCCCTTTATCACTGAAAATATATTGAACGACGCTACGCAACTAGATCAACACCATGTAAATATTACGGATGCTGATATTAAAGTAACCAAACATTGCCGTAAATACCTATTGTTCCGCAACAATGAACCAGGGTCTAAATAAGGACCTAGTTGATGTAACAGTGGGTAGCTACGATGGATCAATTTTGTGTGAACTGGTAGATATCCCAATACCCACATACTAAGCCAGGGAAAGAAAGACATGGTTCTATAGAGAGATGACGGCCTAATTATAAAAAGGGAACCAAATGACCCCAAAATAGATAGATTTAGTAAAAAATAGTAAACTAAAAACAACTGGATTTAAAATAGAATTAAATGCAGGTAGAAGAATAGAACACTTCCTAGACGTCACCCTCAACCTGAACAAAGAAACCTATGAACCATACAGAAAGAACAATGACACCTCCACAACTTGACTACATGCAGTTCCAACATCGAAATAAGATTATAATTGTATTGTGTATGTATGCGTGCTCGCATATTCGGATACATGTCTGCTCCTAGTGCCATATTGTTTATATATATATATGAATATATTTGTGCGGACCATAAAACCTACACTCGCGTGTATGTCTCTGTGCGTATGAGCGTCATCTCAAAACGGATACAGAGAAGAACTCCCCCACCATCTATCAACACCAAACATAATCAAAGAAAAAAAATGACACAAACAGTCTCAAATTTAAAAAAAAAAAAAAAACATCAGTTTGTCTAAGGAACTGATATACGTGAAATCGACGTCACATACTCATATCCATTCAAATATATATATATATATATATATATATATATATATATATATATATATATATATATATAATGAAATGGACAAAGTCCAGCAATTACTTTTAAGACAATTTTAATTTTTCATTTTTTTATTTTTTTATAAAAAGAACGTATAAGCATAAAAAATGTCTTTATATTAGATTGGTGCAAAAATAATGACGTAATAATGTCGTTTTTTGACGTTAAAAATACGTCATAAAGCGATATTATTACGTCATTATTTTTGTCCCAACCTATATATATATATATATTACATATATATATATATATTACATATATATATATATATTACATATATATATATATATATATATATATATATATATATATATATATATATATAATTTCCGCATTAAATGTTCACTGTGTGAGTTTGCATAGTTCGGCACGAGATATTTAAGGAAAGCTACAATACATGTTAATTTAATTCCTACCTCTAACACACCAACAAATATTTGGTAGCAGTCTTTGCTTACTTTTCTAAGACGTTGTGTTCTGTATATATAGATATATAGAATATTTTATGGTGATAGTTTAAAGATTGTACATCGTACATTATGATCTCAATATATCAATCATTATTTTACTAAGAGCTTTCAAAAATGATTTCTAGGTTTCACTTATATTGATAACCATTTGTAGAGTTCGTTTTATTATCTTGTTTTAATGTATATAACTAAAATTCCGTTACAGGACTTGCGTGCCTCTTTCCGTGCCTTACCATATTATTAACTTACTTAAACCTCTGTGGGTGTTACATACTCTTACAGAAAATTGTTCGAACCTTGCTGGGTAACCTGAACAAGGTTTTATGAAAGCAAATGCGTACTTTTATTACAATAAATGCCTTGTCCATTTTGGTCATGATTTTCTCCAAAGTTCATTAGTTTTGGGAAAAATAGTTTAGTGGCTTCCCGTTGCTTCCAAGACTTGCTTTTCACTACGGCTGGATGCTCACAGAATAGATTGAAAACAAGATGCGAATTTGGGATAGCGAAAGATGCTTTGTTTTAACAGAGGTCAGAAGGGGCGACACTGAGAATACGAAGGCGAATTGGGATAGTCAAAGCTGCCTTCTAAAAGCTAAGTAGAGTATTAAAATCAGAAAAAATATAGCTGAAAAGAAGGAAAAATTACTAAACTGTTACGTGATATCTATCAGATTTTCCAAGCCTTTCAAACTGTATATATGAAGAAAATAACATTTGACTCTTGTCTTGAACAGCTTAAGTTTGTCGGATCCACAATCACTGTTTCATTTTCTTTCATTTCACGAAGACTGCAAGATCCAATTTAAAATAATGCCAAAGAAATGCCAGAATCTTAACACCAGCATAATTACGACAGAAAGAAACAGTAGTCCACTACCCTAAAATATTCTTTCTAGTTTTACCATGAATCGAAAGATTGATTAATTCGTTTTCTATGGCTTATCAACCCTTTCCAGAAATTATTATTTTACGATTGTAAGAATGTTTTTTGGAGACAATAATGATTTAGTGATACAACTCTTACTAATTAGCCTATACCTGGGTGGGGACTGGATTCATACCTTTCCCAAGAGTATTTGCACGGAAATGAATATGACGAACCCAGCTGGAATTGGAACTCGACTCTAGGATTAGAAATTTCCTGCTATTTTACATTACACCGCCGGCATACCCAAGATTACAGAACCTAGCGCTCCCAAGTGGTCACCCATCTAGGTACTGAGCAGGCTCGACGTTGCTTAACTTCGATTATCGTAAGAAAACCTGTGCTTCAACGTGATACTCCTGTAAACCGTGAATCGATAGACATGAGAGTCCAAGCGTGTATCCCGTATATAACTTGATTTTTTTTTAAATGTAAATGCTCGTTTTTTTTTTTCCTTTTTTTCAATTATAAACGTAAGAAGAATAGCTTATGAGATCCATCCTGTAGGCAAATCTGCATTTTTTTTTCCGTTGGAGGCTATCATTTATTTTATATAACAGATATACGTTTCGGTTTCAAAAGCAAAATATATTCATGGTTCAATGCTTTGAAATCTACATAACAATTCTGGTATGATAAGCCTTCCTTAGAGTATCATCTCTCTACCAAAAATAAAAATTTGGGGCTGAAATATTTCTGAGGCAAACTAAAATGCCGAGAACTGAGGAAACCAGTAAAAAAATAATAAAATCCACCTTACTAATCGAACGATCCTCCGTGGCTCGATCGGTTAAGGCACGTCAGGCTAAATGACTGTTCCGTATAGGATACAGGTTCGATTCCTGTCGGAGGACGAATATTTTATATGAAAATGTCTCGGACATTCAGGCCGGTAAATGTTATAATACTGTTATAATACAAAATATTTATTTAAACATTTGTATCTATAAAAAGAATGTATAAACATAAAAATGTCTTAATATATATATATATATATATATATATATGTGCGTGTGTGTGTGTAATTGTGGTGTCATATGTGTGTTTGTTAACACTTTATATAATGGCGTTAAAATAACTGTATATTTACATGAAATAAGTTTCTGCCTAAATGAATGTAAAAATCGTAAATTATTTTTATGTATCCTCATAGATGTTAACAGGATATGCTTGTAGCGTATTGGTTATCGGCGCGAAAAGTGAGTTTGGTGCGACAATTCCTAGTCAACATCGAACTGCTTAAACGACGAATGAACACAATGTCGAATAAACAGTCTCAAAGGACAAATTGTTGAACAAAGTAAAAACGAACATCATTTATGCTATTCTAAACATTTTATTGTTTAGCTTTGGTATTATTTAATAAATAATAGCCTTAAAAGTGATTAAGCTTCCATAATCATCATTTAGCGGTCTGATTTGATGAGAGTGGGGTCGTTTTCAGATTGTTGTTCAAAAAAGCAATTATGGAGGAAGTTTTGCTTTTTTTTCATCGGAGGCTTTTATATTAGTTTAAAATTTTAAAACAATTATTTATTGTCAGGATACTTGCATGCTAAGTAAAAGGTACGCTATTTGAGACACATTTCTGGCCTTTCGACATTTAGTCAATTCGACCCTACTTCCTTTCGACACATTGTCCATTCGACACTTTGTTCGTTTGATATTTATTCTGTTCAACCTTTCGTCTATTGGACATGTTGTCCATTGAGCACTTCGTCCTTTGACATTCTCTCATTCGACACACTGACTGCGCTCGTAAGCTAACATATAATAATAATAATAATAATAATAATAATAATAATAATAATAATAATAATAATACAGAAATAATAGCAAGATAAACCGCTTCATGGCCAATCCTCTGCCCGTACCAAACAAGCTGACGTAGACAAAACCCGTACCCATCCGTGGCTACGTAGTGCAGGGTTGAAAGCTGAAACTGAAGGTTTTATCCTTGCTGCACAGGACAAATGCTTGTTAACTAGGAATTATCAAGCACATATACTAAAATATTGTGTTAGCCCCAAATGCAGATTCTGTGATAAATATCCAGAATCGACTGATCATCTTGTATCAGGTTGCACGATATTGGCACCCACTGAATATAAAAGCCGGCATGACAGAGTGGGCCAATATCTGCACTGAAAAAATCTGCAACTTCTACGGGAAGGAAACTGAAAAGAATTGGTATGAACACCACTTAGACCCGTTTACGGAGATAGGACCTGTTACAATTCTATGGGACTACACAATACACACTGACTGAACAATCAAAGCCAACCGCCCATACATTGTTATTAGAGACCTCAAACAAAAAAGTGCCTCCTTATTGATATGGCAGTCCCTGCTCACTGCAATGTATCTTTGAAGATCTTCAAAAAGCTATCAAAATACAAGGACCTTGAAATAGAAATCTCAAAAATGTGGCACATGGAAACATCAATAATACCTGTTGTAGTTGGCGCCCTAGGATTGGTTGGAAAAGATTCCAGTAGACTAATTTAAGGGATTCCTGGAAGTCCATGCCTCAAAGAGATACAGAAAAATTGTTCTGACATGTACAGCCCACACTTTATGAAGGGCTTTATCTGTTTTTGTTTTTGTTTTTTATTTTATTTTATTTTATTTTTTTTGTCAGTGGAAAGTGTCATGATGCCATTTCTAACCTTAGGTCCCCGGGCGGGACCCAGTAAGAGATGTATAAACGCCAGAAATCAAAGGAAATAATAATAATAATAATAATAATAATAATAATAATATTGTGGGGTCATATACAGGCTTCAGACGTGACCTAAAATAATCTTTAGTCTTTTGATCTTTTTTCTTTGGTCAAGAAAAAACTAAAATACTTTTAATACCTTTAGTATTAATTTTAATTACTTTATATGCCAGTCACCAAAGTGAAAGAAAAAAAAGGAAAATCTGTTATCCTTTAATATTTTACTTGCTTTGAAAATCGGTATACTTGTCTTTTAGCTTGAGTTGAACCCTAACTATCAGTGCCGGTTTGTAATGTGTAACTATATATGACACCAGCAGTGGGTACAAATTGATTTTATTGTCGCTATCCTGAATGTCGATAATTCTATTCGTTGTGAATGTAAATAGCGATGACGGTGATCTGACTGACTGACTGTCACATAAATTCTGGTTAAATCAAACGCGGTTCGCAGACAGTCAGGTGAAATGTCTGGCAATCAGTAGTCTGTAAAAGTGGTTGGCATGAATTGTGCGTCCTTTCACGACAATTCTCTTCGGATTGAAAGTGCTAATCACCTCTGATGTTTCCCACAAACATTTTTGTAGATTCCAACAAATCTGTTAATTAGAAAAAAATACCATAAAAATTCAGCCAAAAAAACACAGGAAATGACTGTAAACGTCGTACGATGACGTTTCAAAAACATCTCAGACTAAGAATAGAGAGAAGAACTTTTACTTTTTTTTAATCATTCCACCCCAAGCAGTGCAATACAGCTGCTAAGGCACAGTATGCTACTGAGAGCGAAGCATGCTTAGAAAACAACCCCGAGGTAAAAGAACAATAAATACAGCAGTTTTTGTTATCCAGTTCTCCCAATGGGTCCTCTGCCAACTGACCGAATTTATTTCGGGGTCTGCACCGCCATCTTGCGTCCTGGGTATGACGATAAACATCCGGATTCTGGGTAAGACGATAAACTACGTCCAGCAGCAAGGCCTCTGATCAGGATGTTTTGAGGTGCGTGGAACTACCTTTTAATTGCAGGTATTCCCAGGTCCACCCTGACCCAGGGTGGTAGCACCTGTTAGGGTCCCAGCTGTGAACAAATAGTTAACAGCCAAACATGCGTCAAAATACTATGAAAGTGTAAAAATAGATTTTAATACCAGAAATAATTTGTAAAAAAATACCAGCAATAATTTTTTGAAGGAAAAATTATCATCAGCAATACTTCAAAAAAACAAAACAACTACCAGCAATAAAAACAGCTATACATGTTTTGGAAAAAATATTACCAGCTATACATTTTTTGACGTAAAAATATGCCCAGAAATAGATTTTTGTAGAAAAAATATTACCAAAAATACATTTTGGAAAAAAAATAATACCAGCAATAAAAATTGTCGGCAATAAATAAGCCGCTGAGGTTGATATGCCGTAAAACAAACCAAACTGTAAACCTGTAAACTGTAAACCGAACCGCCAACTTAGGCATTCCGGGCCAGAGACAAGTTCTGCTTCTTGTATTCTTCGGTAACAACCACACTTAGTAACATTGAGAGGACCGTTGGGCCTTATATTGAGAGAAAAAAAAGAACAACATTAAAAAAGACAAAAGAAATTTCATTTCAATTTTAAAGATCTACAAGAAGCTGGAAGAATGTTCCACAGGTAAGAAATGTGAGAGAACTATGCGAATAAAAATTATTGTTACATCGAGCAATCACAACAATAAAATCAGGAGACCTAACTGCCAATCAAGTGTATTAATACTTATTTATTGTCAATTGGTCGTATTTTGGCTTGAACCATTTCCAAGAATCTGTATTCATATATCTTCTCCTTGAAATTAAAATACTCATTCTGGGAAGTAGATCGTTCTAAGAATTTTTTAGTGCCTCCTCAATGATCTTAGCAGATTTCTGGCATTGGATGACTGCTGTGATTTCACGCGTTAGTAGATTACGCAGCCACCTTCTTGACTCAGGGCAGTACTACCCCCTCACGGCACTTGATATGGGCCTCTGTATTGAGTCTGTGGCCCCCAGCAACAAATTCGGGGGTTCTTTTCTTATCAGAACTATCAGAGTGCTACCATTCTTTTGTAATCCAAATTAGACCCATCCAACTCTTCCCGAATCCTCTGCATTGTCCTCAGATTAACATACAATCACTCTGAAATATTCGTATTGGAGCTTCCGGCGCGAATGCTAAGCAGTACAGCATGCCGTTTCGAAATTTCTGACGGAGTGAATTGCGTCATGGTGATCTCATAGACGGTGCCAAACTGACTCTACTATATTGGGCAATTGACAAAATAAATAAAAAATCCAACGCGCATGCGCGATACTAAAAATATAATGTGCCGGCAATTTATCCATCGCACATTGTATATATGTTTTGCCTACCTTCTGTGAAGAGATTATCGGAAAAATACAAAAGATCTGTGTTCCATATGACATCAGGATGACCTTCAATATATATATATATATATATATATATATATATATATATATATATATACACTCGACTCTCCCGTCGAATTCGACGTATGAAGGTCAGGCAGATCAGTTCCTAATAAACCGACAGCCCAACACCAGCACATGAGATTTGATTATAGTGGTGAAGGTTTCGTGCAGGACCATCCATACTTTTTGAAACCTGGTGCACTGAGTTTTGAATTCAGAGTTGTCCTTCTCGTAGACCAGTTGCTATCCAAGGCTATAGAACCCAGTCTATCCTGCTATTTACCCACAGCTGGATGGAGAAGAAGAGGATTCACACATTTCGCAACCGTATTAGCACGTAAGTGAATGTAATGGATTCGACTGGAATTCGAACTCGGCTCTCCAATTCCTCAAACCAAGCCGCTATCCATGGCACGATGGAGCAATATATATATATATATATATATATATATATATATATATATATATATATATATATATATATATATATATATATATATATATTGAGTTAAAGGTATTTGGGTAAAAGGGAGATAACTGAGATAACATGGCATGTAGAACTAGAACATTTTACACCGGTGAGTAAAATTAAAGGATTCAGTTCGAAATTACAATCACCTGAAGAAAGCCGGATCGCACAACGGTCGAAACGTCGTGAATATCTCAAAAAGTTGAGGACAACAGTGCGGAAAATGTAAATAGTGTAAGCAGAAATAAATCTCTTCTATTTCCCAGGAAGTTATGGAACTCGATGATGAAGAAACGTCAGCTGTCAGGAGTCCTCTACTTCCTGAATAGACGATCGTGTCAGGAATGTCACATACACACACATACACACACAAACACATACACACATTCACACACACACACAAAAAGATATAAATACATGCGTATGAATGTAATGTCACAAAAACAAACTATAAATGTATATGGAGGTCTGCTGAAACCTCTCTAGGGTAAGTAACAGATACAAATTAATGATTTTCTGTATCCCCTCATACGTATAAATATATCTGTATACTGTCTTCTCCATCATGTTGTAACATAAGAATAGCAATAGTGACACTATGCAGCACGTGATGTTTTTTGATGGAATCATCAAAAAATATTCCACTGAATAGTCTAGAAGATTTCACCGATAAAATAATTATATAAATTACTTACACGAATCAATCAATTTAAAACGATTTTTTCTACTGTAGGAATAATTTTGTCTTTTCCTATTTTGCATTAATTCACCTGTCAAATTTGTTGTATTAGGTTGGTGCAAAAATAATGACGTAATAATGTCGTTTTTTGACGTATAACGTCAAAAAACGACATTATTACGTCATTATTTTTGCACCAACCTAATATTTAACCTTTTGTACTGAAAATTGCGTTTTATATTCGTTTGTTTGTGCTTAGTAAGCTATACAAAAGCTGGCATCGTACGAACATTCGATTTGAGCACATCGACGAGGTGTAATGGTTAGAAAGCTTGTCTTTCTAGATGACTTACGGCTGAGTAGTGAGTTCGATCCTCACTGGGTGCCCCATACTTTCGGACTTGTGCCACATCTAAGCTGAGCTTAGAAAATCATTTGGGCACCTCGAGGCAGTGTAGCAGCAAGCTTGTCTAGCTAGAAAAGTTACGTCTGAGTAGTGAGTTCGATCCTCACTGGGTTCCTCCTACTTTAGGCCTTGTACCATATCCAAGCTACGCTTGGAAAATCACTACGAACATTCGATTCTGCGAAATGGATAAAAATATTCAAAATTCATGGGGAACGAATAATTTCGTTGTTGACTGTTATGAATAGCTGTGATTTAAAATAGGTAATTTTAACAGATCGGTTTTCCCTCTCTCGCAGAACATTTTTCTCTCGAAATAACTCCAAACGAAAATAAATATCATTTTCATTTTGTTTTATTTTAAGTATTCATTTCCAGGCTCCACTTTGTATTTGTTGTGTCCCGTCAGGACGTTGGCGATCATGGTTCTCCATAAATTGCTATCTTTTGTAGCTTTTAGTAAGATTTGTTTTTTCATTATTGTTATGGTCCGGTTCCTTGTACCACGGTGATAGTCCAAGGTAGAACCAATAAAGAAGAATGCGAACACAGGTATGGAACAACACAGATATATTACAAACAGGAATGTATACAGAGAAGTTGAAGTGTTAGTATGAAAAATCAGGTTTAGTAGAGAGAACTATGTAGTCTCGACCAGTATCACTATTCCAATGTCTTGCCCACGTGGGCATTATGTAGCACAAGGCCGGTTTAACGTCGAAACACCGAGCCCGTGGGCTCGGCCAAAAATATGCCAATTGAACCCGTATAAACGGGATCAGAGTCGGTTTACATGCCCGAAAGAGAATCCGCTTTTCGGCGTAGCCTCCTTCGGGTTCCTCCCCGCCCGAAGGCAGAGAGTTAAACCGATCAGCCGGTCGACCGAGATCGACTTGAACTACTGACGATATTCAGTCACCCCCCACCACGACTGGGGCATCATGTGGCACAAGGCCGTTTATTTAATGTGGGATCTCCGAGCCCTTGGGCACGGCCCCAAAATATGCCCATTGAACCCGTATAAAGGGGTTCAGGGTCGGTTTACCTCCCCGAAAGAGAATCCTCCTTTTGTCGTAGCCTCTTTCTGGTTCATACCCGCACGAAGGGAGAGAGTTCAACCGATCAGCCGGTCGACCGAGATCGACGAACTCCTTACTATATTTAATCACCCCCCACCACGTGGGCATCATGTGGCACAAGGCCGGTTTAACGTATGAACTCTGAGCCCGTGGGCTCGGCCAAAAATATGCCCATTGAACCCGGATAAACGTGTTCAGGGTCGGTTTACCTCCCCAAAAGAGAATCCGCCCTCCGGCGTAGCCTTCTTCGACTTCCTCCCCGCCCGAAGGCAGAGAGTTCAACCGATCAGCCGGTCGACCGAGATCCACTTGAAC
This sequence comes from Acanthosepion lycidas, assembly GCA_963932145.1. Lineage (NCBI taxonomy): Eukaryota > Metazoa > Mollusca > Cephalopoda > Sepiida > Sepiidae > Acanthosepion > Acanthosepion lycidas. The sequence continues at coordinate 13,669,576 of OZ010583.1, forward strand.
TACTGACTATATTTAGTCACCCTTCCCCAACTTGGGCATCATGTGGCACAAGGACGGTTTAACGTGGGATCCCCGAGCCCGTGGGCTTGGCCCAAAATATGCCCATTGGCCGTTTAAACGGGTTCATGGTTGCTTTACCTCCCCGAAAGCGAATTCGCCCTCCGGCGTAGCCTCCTTCGACTTCCTTCCTGCCCGAAGGCATAGAGTTCAACCGATCAGCCGGTCGACCGTGATCGACTTGAACTACTGACGATATTCAGTAAACTCCCCGCCACTGGGTCATCATCTGGCACAAGGCCGGTTATTTAATGTGGGATCTCAGAGCCCTTGGGCTCGGCCAAAAATATGCCAATTGAACCCGTAAAAACGGGTTCAGGACGGTTTACCTCCACGAAAGAGAATCCGACCTTCGGCCTAACCTCTTTCGGGTTCCTCCCCGCCCGAAGGCAGAGAGTTCAACCGAACAGCCGGTCAAGAGTTGAGTGACTGTCTCCTTGCCTACTTCTGAGGCGCAGTAGTTATTAAGTATGAAATAGTCCATTATTATTATTATGGGTAAGATCCCATAACACCACCCTTCCGAAAATTTTGCGAGCGGGGTTTTTTTAATATCTTTTTTTTCTTTGGATCTATTTCCAAAGGTTCTGTGAATTTTCTTTTTCTTGACCATTTTCTTGGTACTGGCATTGTTTGCGGTATTTTTATATCGAATGTGTCGAAAATCGTGTCCAATACCTCTTCTTGAGGTGGACCGTTAGCATCCTGTAACGGTCTCTTCCTTATTTGGTTTACGTGTCTTCTGTGTGAGAATTTTTTTCCTTGTACTATGTACATCATATTACCAATTCTTTTCTCAATTATGCCTTGCTCCCAGTTATTATTTTTATATGCCTTAAAAATACATTTTCCCCTCTGAGGAATTTTCTTTTTGGTTTGTAGGACAGTGTTACTTGTTTTGTTTTACTTGGTAGTAATTTATCGAACGCTGATCTGATTTTCCTAGCAAACATGATTTCTGCTGGTGATAATGTGGATAGTGTAGCATTATTTGGCGTTATTCTATATACCTGTAGGAATTGCTGTAATGCTTTCTCCGTAGGCACATCGTACGCTTTTCGTATCGCTCTTTTGATTGTATCCGCGAATCTCTCCGCTTGTCCATTTGATACTGGGTAGTAAGGCAGGCATTTTATATGTTTGAATTGATAAATTTCGCAAAACTCTTGGAAATCTGCTGACGTGAATTGCGTTCCGTTATCTGTTGCTAAGCAGTCCACTACACCAAACCGAGCGAATAGCTCGTGGAGGAAATTTATGGTCGTTTCTGTAGTAGGATTTTTGCAACGAAGCACCTCCAGCCATTTACTGTAGCTATCAACTATGATTAAATAGTAGAACCCGTCAATTGGTCCTGCATAATCTGCGTGTATTTTTGACCATGGTCGATCAGTCTCTGGCCAAGGCTTATGTATGAGTGGCGATGCTTTAGGTGCTAAATTACAACCCTTGCACATTTCCACCATTTGAGAAATATCATTGTCCATATTCTTACAATATACAGATCTTCGCATTAGCGACTTCATTCTATTTTTACCCGGGTGTCCCCCGTGGAAATCCTTTAGGATCCGCTTTTTTAATGTTTTGGGAATTACAACCCTTTCGTTGTAAAGTAGCACATTATCGCATAGAAAAAAGCTGTCCGAAATTTGTTCATTTTTTTCTGCTATTTTTGCTTTTGTTTCATTAACAAAATTCGTCATTTTTGGCTTCATTTTTTATGTCTTGCAATGTGACTGGGAGGTTTCTGACTGTACAACATAGTGCTGTCCTTATGTATTCTTCATTTCTTAGGGCTGCGATTACCGTATCTTCCAATGGCTCTGTCTTTGTTGGTATAAGTCTCGACAGACCATCCGCGTGCCCGATTCTTTTCGTTGGCAAATATTCCAGTCTGAAATTGTAGTTCAGAAGAATCGTTCCCCATCGAAGTTGCCTATTTGCAGTGTAAACCGGTAGACCTTTTTTTGAACCAAAATTTTTATTAACGTTTTGTGATCCGTTTGCAGCGTAAAATGTCTACCATAGACGTACCTATGGAATCTTGTTACTGCGAAGATGATTGCTAGAGCTTCCTTCTCTATTAGTGAATAATTTTTCTCCGCTGGTAGTAGGGTTCGAGAAGCATGTGCAATAGGTTTTATTGTCCCATCTGACATTTTATGTAATATACACGCTCCGGCGCCGTAGGCGGTCGCTTCACTTGCTACAATAATTTATAGTTTAGGATCATAATGTGCCAAAAATAAATCCGATGTTAATGTCTTGATTATTTTTTTTCAAATGTTTTCTGGCATTGATCTGTCCACTGCCAAACTTTTTCTTTCTTTATCAGTTCGTTCAATGGTGTGCGAAGTTTATGCATTTGAGGTATGAATTCCTGGTAGTAATTCACTAATCCAAGAAAACTTTGTAGTTCTATTATGTTCTTAGGAACTGGCATCTTAAAGACGTCTTGTACATGTTGCCAGTGTTGTTCAACGCTTTCGCTATTAATCAATACGTCATTCAGGTATGCAATTGTGTAGTCTAGTCCGGCAAGCATCGTATCCATTGTCTGTTGGAATATAGCCGGCGCGACCTTAATTCCAAATGTTAGTCTTTGGTATCTGTACAATCCCTTGTGTTTATTTATGCATAGAAGTTTTGAACTTTCTTCATCGACTGGAATTTGCAGGTACACCTCACTTAAATCAATTTTTGAAAAATATTTTCCGCGATTTAATTTAGTGAATACTTCTTCTGGACTGGGTAGAGGATAGTGGTAGTCCTTTATTGCTGCGTTCAAACCTGTAGAAAAATCAGCACAAACTCGAAATTCTCCTGATTTCTTTTTGACGTAGACCGTCATTTTTTTCTATTGACGCACACGGTACGCTTCTTTTTTTCTTGAAAACAGGTTGAACGTTTTCCTTTATTTCTATATTAGCTGCCATTTCCTTACATCTTCCGAGACCTGCTGAAAATACTTCGGGGAAAATTTTAGTTTTCCTTTTAATTTGCCTGCCTCGGTTGATAAGCTTTTTACATTTTGGCAGTACGTACTAATAGGTAAGTATTCTGCGTCTCATTTCCGCGTCTTTGGTTGAAACCAGGCCTTGGACGTAAATTAAGCATTTGAAATTGTCCGCGCTGAGTTCCTATAATCTGAAGTCGTCACAATATTTGTTAACAATGAATGCGAAGGTTATGTAATCTTCGATGTCCTTTTTTGTAAGGTTCAAGCATTTCCATCTTTTATGGAATAGTGAAGTATTATGGCTGAAAAGTTCCGTTAGCAGTTTTATGGATTCTTTGAACGTTAACTCGCTTTTTTTTCTGGGAAGGATATAATCTACGAATTTGGTATATTCGCCTGTGCCTAATTTTCTTAGTAATAGGCGTACTTTACGTGCGTCTGACCAATCTTTGCAGTCAAAATCATATAGATCTTCGTACCTTCGGAAGTAATTTGCAAAAGTTTTATCTTCGTCGGGTGCGTACTTGAAATCTTCGATATTACTCCATCCGATCAGCCGGTCGAGCGTAATCGACTTGAACTACTGACTATAGTTAGCTACTCCCCCACGTGGGCATCATGTGGCACAAGGCCGGTTTAACGTGGGATCTCAGGGTATAAACGGGTTCAAGGTCGGTTTACCTCCCCGAAAGAGTATCCGTCCTTCGGCATAGCCTCCTTCAGGTTCCTCCCTGCCCGAAGGCAGAGAGTTCAACCGATCAACTTGATCGACTTGAACTACTGACGATATTCAGTCACCCCCCACTGGGTCATCATGTGACACAAGGTCGGTTATTTATTGTGGGTTCTCCGAGCCCATGGGCTCGGCCCCAAAATATGCCCATTGAACCCGTATAAACGGGTTCAGAGCCGGTCTACCTCCCCGAAGGAGACCCTGCCCTTCGGCGTAGCCTCCTTCGGGTTCCCCCCGTCCGTAGGATGAGAGTATAACCGAGCAGTCGGTCAAAACTTGAACTACTGCCTCCTTGCCTACTCCTGAGGCACAGTATTTATTAAGTATGGAATAGTCCATTATTATTATTATGGGTAAGATCCCATAACAATTATCTTTGCACCAACCTAATACTATGTCACTTACAGGAACAGGAAGTTTCTCTTTCTCAACAGTTTTGTCATCTATCCAATAATAATAATAATAATAATAATGATTATAATACTAATAATAATAATAATAATAATAATAATAATAATAATAACGAAATTAATCTAATGCTGCATAAAATTCTCATAAAATTTTAGATATTTTTTCCTTGCTGTCTAAAGGCTGTTGGATTTTAAATTTTATGTAACCGATATCTAAAATACTGGACGCCCTTTCTTAGCAGGAGTTTATTAAGCCAAAACAAAGTTTGATAGTTACTGAAACAAAGTTTGATAGTTACTGATTATTAAATCCAAATTTCAAACAGCTACTCGAGTTTCTGGTTACCGCGATCATCGGGCGGGATGAGTAGAAGGAGGCGGGGAAGAATACGTTAAAAAATACAGAACAAAGTTGTGAAACATAATCGTCCTTACGAGGGGAAAAGTAAATATAAAAAAAAAAACCTTGAGTGGATTTATTTAATCCGAAGTCCCTTGATCTAACCTAACACTAAGGTTGATTTAATGATTCGTTTTGTACGCCAGATTTATACTTTGCAGATTATTTAAAGTCAGAGAATATTTTTAGATTGAAAGAAATTTTGAAAGAATAATAATAATGATTTGTTGATTGAAGTTTCACTAATTAAACCATAGCTGGGGAAGAAGTGGTGGAGTCATACCTTTTATTTAACAGTCTAACAACGCTGGCCTGCTTTGATATTCTATTCTAGTCATAATCTACACTTATGGCGGCAATCTTCAGCGCAGAATTAGGTTGGCGCCAAAGTCTTATCATTTGAGAGTTGAAATGTCTAGATGTAACCGTAAGTTCTATGCTAGCAGTTTCTTCTATCGTACTTCTGACTCGTGAAACTCTCTTCCGGCTCATTGCTTCCCAGTCAACTTTGATCTTCAAAAATTGAAATGCAATGTCAATCGTTATCGTTTGTCTTCTTAATTGTTGTTCTTTTATTATCCTCTCTACTTAATAGTAGTTTTTTCTCATATTCTCTAACACTCTTGCGTCCTAGTGGCTTTATTTCCCTGCTAGTGGTGAAATGACACACACATACGCATATATATATATATATATATATATATATATATATATATATATATATATATATATATATATATATATGAAAACTGTAATAGTTGCCGACGTGTTTCGTTCGATGTGGACTTTTTCAAGCAAAAAACGAAATTCAACCACAATTTTGATTTTAAAAATGCTACGCTCATAAAAAAAGAAAATAACTCACTCAGAAGGAAAATCCTCGAGAGTGCCGCCATTGAATATTACCCAAATAATAATCTACGCCCAGGCCTTTTCCCTATTTCCTCTTTCTTAACAGAATTACTTCTCTCTCAAACAAAAAAAAGTACAGAACAGTATCAAGAAATCAAAAGTAAATGGTTGTATCCGTCAATAAAAGATAAAAACAATATCTCCACACGTCACAGTAATTGACGTAATTTTCAGTTAACAGTTTGAAAATAGCGTTCTCTAAATTCTTCCAGTTGTTAAGGACATTTTGTTTTTGTTATTATTAGTTACTTTGTTTAATAAATTCATTTCGTATTTTGCCTTGAAAAAGTTCACATGTGTGTGTGTGCGTGTGTCACAATTTATGTCACACCTTCAAATAACTAAAAGATAACATACACTTAACACACACATCTCTATCCCAACAACCAATAAAACTGTCAAAATGACCAAGGAGAGAATTCTTAGTCAGGAATCTGTCACCCTTTGTCTTTAAAACAACTTCAAAGAGGCTGTTTGACCTACAGAAATACTGTCCAAAATTAACGACGAAAAAACGAAAACTGCCAATAAAATGTAGTTTCTTCAGAAACAGTCATTCACTTGTGTAGGTCACTGGTATTAGGTTGGTGCAAAAATAATGCCGTTTTTTACGTATTTTTTTAACGTCAAAAACCGACATTATTTTTGCACCATCCTAATACTATCACGCAGTGATTTTTTTTCTCCTGGTGATGGCCTTTCTGGCCGAAACTAGCCGAGGAAAGCAATTGAATTATTAAAACAAAAATATTAATATACAACCCAATGTGTCTGAAAATTTTAATTTTTTAATAGTTTATATTGTTCAATATATATATATATATATATATATATATATATATATATATATATATATATATATATATATATATGCACGTGGCCTGACGTTGCGTCTAGCATGAAACAGCCTGTCGCCTCTAAGTGTTGATTTCAATGTTCACTTTTATATTTACAGACGCCTTATCTCTGATAATATATATATATATATATATATATATATATATATATATATATATATATATATATATATATATATATATATAATGTATGTATTCGTTTTACCACGGAACAAATGTTATCAATCTTGTTTGTAAAAGCTCGTGAGTTTGAACTTGTGTTTTTCTCATCTCAGTTTCTCCCGCCTTCAAGTTAAGTGCAACACCAGATTATCATCTAGATGTAGCCGTAAGTTCTATAGTAACAGTTTCTTTTCTCGTACTTCTCGGTTGTGCAACTCCATGTCAGCTGCATGCTTTAATCTTAAAAAAGTATAAATGCAATTTCAATCGCTATCTGCAGCCCTCTGGTTACTCCTTACTTTTCCCGCTCACTAACAATGTTTGTTTTTAATTCTTCCGCACCCAGTAACTTAGTGGCTTTACTTCCTTGATTGAGGTGAAAATTTCGTTGTTCGTTCCGTTTTCGAAAGCTTAGTAAGTATATTTGTAAATACCTATAGAGTAGCTTCGTTTTAAAGTAATCAATAACGAGGAAATGGTACCGATCATTATTACTGCAGTGCAAAAGAATGCTTAGAGAGTACCTCATATTTATGACCTTGTTCCAGACTAACCTAGTAGAATATGTATAAACGGACTTGTCCCATTCAAAGAGTTACTAATCATTGTTTTGAGGCGACGCAAAAATACAAGTGGTTACGCTGGTTCCTGGCCGTAAAATCTTGTAGTGATATCGATGAGGGAGATGTAAAAATGGAGTCAGTCAGCCGGCTTTGAGAATTTCATCGTGGTCCCCGGCTGTCTAAGACATTGATCAGAATATAATGGACAGCCTTACGAGTTGCGACACGAGTTACGCCTGGAGTTGGATGGGGTGGCTGTTGTGATTTCGCGCGTCAGTAGATTAGATCATGTGTGGCGCCTCTTGAGGACAACATTGGTTAATTGAATGAATTCGATCCCAAACTCCCATAGGTAAGCAAAAGAGCAATAAAATAAATGCAAGTAACACACACGCATATATATGTATGTGTGTGTGTTTAATTGCACACACACACATATATATATATATATATATATATATATATATATATATATATATATATATATATATATATATATATATATATATATATATATATCTTCGTAATATTGGTAAATAAAACTATATATAGTTGTAAACTGGCTGTGGGCTAAATGGAAGAAATAGCTAGGATCTCAAACCTTGATTAGCAGCCAATCTAAGACAACGGGGAACCACTTCACTCTTTCTTAGGAATAAAGATTTTAGATAATATTGACAAGGAAGCTGTAGAGAGCCATGATAGCCTAGGTTATTTAATATGAAAATGGGAAAACATGGATAAATGTGCCACCTCCCAATAAAACGAGGATTCAAAAGAATGGTCTTTCCAATGACAACGCTTTTTTACCTACCTTTTATAAATCGATGATCAAGATTTTAATAAAACTTAAACATTTCAAAC
>OZ010583.1:13682492-13737492 GCA_963932145.1 Acanthosepion lycidas
ATGGTCATGTTATCTCTATCACAGATATTGAACACTTTCCACTAAGCATCGCGTATATAACACACACACACACGCGCACACACACATACATATATATATATATATAAATCTATTATATATATATATATATAATATATTTCATCTCCAAGCGAGGCAGTAACGCCACTAATACACAAGTGTTTACTAATTGTTGAAATATTAGGAACTAATGAGCGGAAGAATAGTAGATAGCCATTGGCATTCCATTTAAATTTTTACAGATTAACGTTTGCTAGAAAGCATAGAGCTGGAAGGGTGTTCCATGAGCGAGAAGTGAGAGAAAAGAAACTGTTAGCATACAATTTACGGCAGCACCTAGCCAGACCAACTGTACATAGCCAGTCTAATGTTGCGTTTAAATTCCAAAAGTCTGGCTATCATGACACAATAAGCTTGTTGAGGTACCGCAGCGAAGAACTCATCCCAACAGTTACAACGACTGAAATGCAATCAAACTAGCCTTGTGCAATGAGTAAAAGATTTCGAGAAGTTTACTGATTACAACGAAAGATACATGACGAAGTCCGGTGATTAAGACGGTCGAAACTTTGTGACAGCACATTTGGACCATGCTGGTCTTGATCCGAAAGCATATAGTAATGACAATTCTTCATCTAAAATAATACAGCATAAACTATCAGGCGTTTTATACTGGGGGTTTCACAATTTTTGAAACAAAACGATAGCGCATAAATCAAGGACCAAAAATATCAAAAGGAGCCCTAGATTACATGCCCCAGATATCCGGCGTTCACTTGAAAGTATTTTCGAATTCAAATTTGTTTATAACGCGTACAAATTCCACCCGTGTGACGCTTAAATCTTCTCAACAATGGTGCGTGGGTTACCATGTTACATGATGTCATTGAGGCACCCGCAGAGGAAGATATCTGGGGTGATTCAGGTCAGGCGAGTGAGGACCCCATTCCACTTTAGCTTTGCAGCTGACTGAGACGCTCCCCAAACTTTTCATGGATCTTTGCACATTGGCAATGTGAGGGGAGACAACATCCTTTTGGAACCACTGTTCCTCCTCATCAAGATCCCCTCGAGCTCTCCCCATCTGAAATGCCGCTGCTTTGTTCCAACAGTTGTGAAACACCCTGGGTATCTCATTAAAATCTCTACTCATAAATAGGTTTCCATCTATCTACTTATGTATGAAGTAATCTGATTCTCTCCGTATCGATTTCATTCTCTTCCTATATAGTTATTCAAGCAACCTGTCGCTCCTTGTATCGATCTCATCATCTCTTTATTCATCTTCTCATTAATCTGTCCATCCTCCTGTATCGATCTCATATCTACCTACTTATCTAGCAATTTATTTCATTGTTATAAAGTGTTGTATTCCACTATTGTTTTACTGGAAGTGTAAGTGCCTCTATCCTATTGAGTAACAGGTTTCTCGTCATCAGTTTTGCACATGACTTCGTAGTAAATCTTATAGATCATCGGTAACTGACTCTTCTCAGAACATTATTCTATTAAATATATCATCCCAAGCAAGGCAATAAAGCCACTAAGATGCAAGGAGTTACTGAATGGGGAAGAATATGAAAAAAAGCAAACATATTTAAGCAGACAGAACGATATAAGTAATGGAATTAAGAAGGCAGAAGAGAGTGAGAAGTGTGATAGAAGAAACTATTAGCATAGAACTTACGGTTGCATCTAGCCATTTCCAAGTACTACGCTTAGATGTTTAATGTCTAGGTACGAAATAGGTAAGCATAGCATGAAAATATTTACAGAAATGGTTTGAGAAAGCTACGTTACGACGGTAGAAAAATGACAGAATCCAATATGCCAGGTCAGGGTCAATAATTAACCGTTTCATTCCTCTCGTTCATCGTTCATTAGAATAATTAGCTGAGAATCACTCCCTCCGTAGGTTTCTTTCTGGAGTGTTCTTCTAGCTAAATCCTGAACGAGGAAGTGACAAGCAACGCTATGTATATATAAATCTTGATATTATCAAATATATATTACGGCTATCCTCTCATGGTCGCTTCTGGTTGTAATAGAAAGGCTTGTGTGGTCCAATCACTTTGAGAGCGATGCCGTCGGGAGTTCTAAACTCCTGGTATGGCCACCCTTGGCATCAAGGTCGAAGACAAAGACCCAGAAAAGCGCTACCAATCCCAAAGACCCCAACGTGGGAACAAGCGGATTGCGGTAACAACAGATCTCAACGTTTGAACCAGCTGTTGAGGAGGGCTACGCATGACGGACATGTTACAGAAGGCGCCACTCGAGTCAGCGGCAGTCCGTTTCATGACTGGATTCTGCATGCCTCATTCCTTATGTACCGCAGAGGAAGATCATGAAATCAAGCGTGCGGGTTACTTCCTAGAAAGTTGAGGCCCACATTAAACAATTTCACGCCATCGGCACTTTCTTCTACTCTGATTTTCTTCCACCTCCATCAAACTCTTGCAAAGAAAAAGGCGATAGTAAACAGATGATGAGAGAAGGTTTTAGCGAAAATTTCCTGAACTTGCATGTTGGCGGAAAATCTAGTCATGAACGCCAGCATCATAAAGAAAGCGATCAGCAAAGAAGAAATTAAATTTTTGGATACGAGATAAAGCCGACGACATCGAATACGCCCAGATAAAATATCTGATATTGATTAGCTTAGCCGTCTTATATACTAGTATTTTCGGAAGGCCTATTTTGTTTTTATTTTTTACGGCTGTCTATTCTCCAAAATACAAGGCTCAAAAGACACTCAAGGTAGTGTTACTGAATTAATTTAGTGAAAGTCGAAGGAAATTTAAATAACGAAACTTAAATGCTAAGATTGTAGCGATCGGGGAAGCATCCTCAAAGTGTCGTTTCGTGGAAAGAAACTCTCCGAACTTCCTTTTTGCCACTGGAATACGAAGAGAATGTGGATAATCAACACTGTGCACGTGGCATCGAAGGTGTAATGTAGGATGCGTGTAACAAACTTCAAAAGATTTGGCGCTCGAAGCTTCCATCCTTTTTAAAGGTCCAAACCTTTAAACACTGAGTGATCCAGTCCTACTGTATGGATCAGAAGCTCGGACATTATTTGTTCGTCTTGAAAGATGACTGGATGGAACATATACAAATCAACTTTGAAAAGTTCAGAATATCAGTTGGAGATCCCATGAAACGCTTAACACAATTTACAGAGAACTAATCACTCTTAAGGTCAAGCAAAAGCGATTGCAGTTTGCCGACCACTGCCACTCAGTGACGGGGAGGTCGTCTCATCCTTACACATCTTGTGCAAATTAATTGAAACAAAACGAATAATTCCGTTATTTACTTTTTTTTTTCGTATTTCTCCATTGAAACATGGCCCAGTACACGTGTTAGTATTTCGTATGTCTATTCCACGAAGTCGTTCCTTGCAGATTGACCACAGATTCTCAATTGGATTTAAATCAGGATAGTTTCCGGGTCAGTCTATAGTATTTTGATTTGCTCACTGGTAAGGCTTGCTAGTGTGTTCGTGCAGCGTTACAAATTTTCATATGCTTCCTTTGAGTAACGTCCATCGCAGACAATGTTTGTAAGACAGTCGAGACAGTAGTGTCTAGGTGTGATGAAAATCTGATGCAATCAGGGATGATGCAATATTTTTCGATGCAAAACAAATGCACCCCGAAAATAGATTCATTTTACTGCACACCACTGTAAATGACGCAATCTGAAGGGAAAATAGAAATCGATTACACCCTGTCACTCCATTGAATCTTAATCTGACCGTATGGTTAAAGAAAGGGAACTAAAGCGGTTGTTTCAATTAATTTGCACAAAGGTGTATTTCTATGGCATCCTTCTGGAGAAGTTTTCTCGCGGAAGTTGATTTTTCTCAGGCAACATAGTTCGGGACTCGGAGTTAGACATTGGTGATCTGGGGATGGCAGTGCAGTAACGAGTAGTGTAAAAAATGGATTGTTTATGGAGTTCTGAACAAGTGGACCTACGGAATACATCTGTCTTGGAAATAGCAATAGAGTAAGCGAGAGGCTTGTGACATTTCGTCTGTTGCAAATAATGCAGTGTAGGATGGAAGAATAATTAATTACTAAGAAGGCAATGTAGATATTTTTCAACTCACTGCTGGGAAGAAAGGGCTAGGCAACTCCAGGCCAGATACGCCAGTAATATTGCATTTTTGGCCTGGTCTGCCTCTTGTAAACCTGGTGTATGATAGATACTTTCTCGGATGGAACAAGAAACAGACCATTATTCAAGTATCTTTAGCGATCGTTTGGATATAGGTGATCCACATGAGGTTTGAAGTGATCTAGACTCTTGTTCGATGTTCACAGTATTAAGCCTCATGAGAATATAATCGTTTATCATGGCAGGAGAAACAGTTGTGTAGAATTAGATGTTATAAGATACGTTAGCAGATAAATAGAATGGTTGTAGCATAGGTGCATGTATAACGTGCGTTGTGGAAATTGTCTGCATCTACAGGAAATTTTTATTTAAATCGGACATCCCAGTCATACATCTTTCAATTGCAACATTAGTGACATTCTTCATTTGCGTGTCGGACTGAAAAAAACATAATTTTCCATTATTACAATTAATCTCCCCTGCACGATTTTTAGAGGAATCCCAAACGTATATATAATGTATATTTAGACAGGTTTGGGCACCTCGAGGCGGTGTAATAGTTAGCAAGCTTGTCTCGCTAAAAGAATTGCCACTTGGTAGGGAGTTCAATTCTCACTGGGTGCCATCTGTTTTTGGCCTTGTGCCACATCTAAGCTACGCTTGGAAAATCACTATATTTAGACAGTTATTTTTTTAACGAGTTGCTCTGAATAAGAATGGAAAGCGGAGTTTTTAATTTTCATATTACTTTTCTTTTCTTACAAGTTATTTATTTCATATTTATTACCCATTAGGTAACTATATCGTTCATTATGGCTTTAAAAATCTAACTCTTACATTGGTCATATTACAAAAACTATATCACGCAGACTAACTTGCGAAATGCCGGACCAAAGTGTGATATGTTCCCATATAAATCAGTATATTTTTATAAGACATGACATTTCTTAGAAGGTATATATGAGTAAACAAAAAACCCAAATGATATCTAATGTTGGTTGAAAAGACGTACTTGAATTACATAAAACTTTCTACCCCAAAACTAAAAAGAATCCCTAAAAATGAACATTTCAAATTTGAAAATTCACTATACAGATTTCAAAGCAAATACATTCTAAGCAAGTGGCAAGATTTATGGGACAACCACCCAAATAAAAACATTATAGAATTGAACCCATTCTAGGATATGATTATTGTCTAAGACTTTCTCATTAGGAGGAAGTAGTCATATTAACAATCAGGATAAAAAAAAACATATATATCACTCCTTCATTGTTCATCGTGTAATGGTTAGCAAGCTTGTCTCGCTGGATCAATTACGACTGAATAGTGAGTGGGGTTCTCACTGGGTGTCCCATACTTTCGGCCTTGTACCACATCTAAACGACTCTTAATAAATCACTCATTTCTCTTAAAAAAGGGGACTTCCCCCTGAATGCACCTTAATCTTAACGGGTTTAAGTCTAAATCCCCCATCACTTAATAATACTGGACACTTGTAGTATAAAAAAATATTTACTGTGAATCCCATTAAAAAACAATTGGTGCTTGTATAGGAAACGCCATATAGTAGGAACTGAAATTTACCTACAAACAACGAAAGGCTCTAGCCATAAATAAACTCCAGCCCCAGTCCCCTTCCCCAGAATAAGATACCTTACAACCTCCACCAGTCACTAACACAAGCCTTTTCTCATTAACAAGTCGTCTACCAGAGAACTGATATTGAAAATAAAGTTAAAACAATGCTTCGAGACAGACACTGATGATAACTGCGTACAGACCAGCTTGAAATAGAGTAGGTTTTTTTTTGCTATATATATGTGTGTGTGTGTTTATGTATGTGTGTGTGTTAAGGAAAAAACATAGGAAAACTGTAGTTTTAGCCAACGCATTTCATCCCAAGTGGACTTTTTTTTGCGGGCGGACGAAAGGCTAAAACTACAGTTTTTCTATTGTCTTTTTCCTTAATACATATTGACTTTTTCTACAGCTTAATTCTGAGGATATTTTACATACACACATACGTATATATATATATATATATATATATATATATATATATATATATATATATAAGGTAGTAACGTCTATTTGTTTATTAATCTAAGTTTATCATTTTAAAAGTTATTTTAGCGGATACGCTGTTATTTATTTTCGTCCTCTCGTCAATTATTCTTTAAAGAACTCCGCAATGTGAAATAGACATTAGTTAATAACGGTTTTCCGATCTACCTTAGATTCTTCTCTCTAAAGTAATCCACTAGAAGACGAACAGAGAGGAAAAAAAAACAATAATATCAACAATTTCATTAAAAATCACATGCACGTTAATTATAAGCTGGGCGAAGTTTCCCTTACAAACATTAATGAAAAAAAATACACAGCTCTAGTCGGGCAGAAGAAAATGATTGAGTTAATTATCTATTAAAACAACGTTAAAGGGGGCAAACTACCCCGTAAACCTAATAACGAATACATATTAATTATTTTTAACCTTGCAAATGAATCCGGAATGATTTAAATTAACCAAAATTATTACGTATAATAAAGCAAATGCTTTAATTTTCAGTGTGGAGAAAATGGCGCTATAACTTCATCTGTCGACAGTCCTTTTGTCCGCATTTTCTGTGTTCATTTGTCATGTCAGGCTATACTTAATATGCGAGATCCTTCGACGATTCAGCCGCTGAGATCTCCCCACTGCGAATCCAAGATACAATCCGCAGTTTTGTATCCTTGAGAGGGGTCCAAAGAACTTACGCGAACTTAAGAATAATGAATTATTACAACTAAGACCAGCCATGCCATATACACAGACATAAACAAACCACCCTTAATCACTTCAGCCAGCTTTTTCCCAAGAACCAATATTTTATGGTACAGGCTCCTGCGTGGACGCTTCTTTGATCGCAATAATCTTAACCACTTCACATCAAGGGTTAACTGTTATCTATCATACATTCACCCAATTCTATGCTTGATTACGCCCATTCAATAATCTCACTCAGAAATACTCTACATTTATTTTTTACAATGTGTTACGTACCAGAAATGTTTCGTGGTAATATTAATTTATACCGGAAACGATATATATATATATATATATATATATATATATATATATATATATATATATATATATATATATATAAGTGAACATTGAAGTCAACATTTAGAGGCGTCCGTCTGTTTCATGGTGGACGCAATATATATATATATATATATATATATATTAATGAATGCAATAAAAGTTGACTTTTTTATCTTCCATTTATTTTTCAAAAAAATAATTCAATATTAAAACATATAAAATTAACAAAGATAAAGTAGTTTATTAACACAAAAACAAGAATTATATAACCTTAATTTTTACAAATGATTACTTAACATAGCCTGGACACTGGCCGCGTACAAGTAGCTGATGTTTCTCGTATGGGCACCGGTCCGCGGAGCACCAATTAAAGAAGCACTGACTATCCTACACGGACTACGAATCTATGCTTATCTACGTCACTTGGAAACGTTCTACATTGAGTGGTTCTTGAGCCTATATATCGGGAAAACATTTAATAAAACAATAAAATATGAAAAGAATCGACTGTTTTATGACTATGTGTTGAAGTAACACAAGTTATATTATCAGACTCTAATATATAAATTTTGTCTCGCCATCCGTATCTATTTTATCCAAATTTTAATCTCGTCCCAACAAAGGAAATATTGAACTTGGGAAGGATAATTTATTTTCTTTCAATTATTATTTTTTGCGAAGAAATATTTCTGAAATAATTCTGAAGTTTACAGCTATGGTTTATCTTCTGGCGATGCTTGGGTTTATACTAACGAATATTGAAAGCGAACAACATTTTATGATCAGTTGAAATGACGTGTTAAATGAAATCACATTATCCACAAAATAATCTAATATTGAAGAAGTCTGATGAAACAGATTTAATAATTTTAGCAACCATGTTTGGGAATATTACGAATCAATAGAAGCAAAAACCACAACGAATATTTTGAGTTTGTTTATTTCATAAATACATGCCACTTTCTAAAAATATAAAGCTGAACTTCGTCAAAGTTCTCTACATATCACACACACACGCGTATATATATATATATATATATATGTGTGTGTGTGTGTGTGTGTGTGTGTTAAAAGTGTGTGTATATAAATATATATATATATATATATATATATAATATATTATATATATATTATTATTTATATATTATACACGCGGTACTTATTAGAAAGCGTGTGTGTAAGCAAATATATGGATATAGATCCGACAGTATGAAGAAAAATATACGGAAAAAACAAACAAAAATACTTATATGCAATTATGCTGTTTTAATGTTAATATAATGTCAACGTCGGACGTTTCGGTCTGATAAACCATCTTCAGGACATATTCATAAAATATAATTAACATTATCAATTCAACATGACAAAGATGATGGACATAAGAACAAGACTTATCCAAACAGATAACTGAAACGTAACGCTGATCATATAAAACTTTATATATATATTTTTTTTTCTTCACACACACATATATATATATATATATATATATATATATATATATATATATATATATATATATATATATATATTATATGCGCGGTACTTATTAGAAACGTTCAATAGCAGAGATAGAGCTGATATACTTGGTGTGTAGTACATAGGACCCTAAGTGGCACCGATGCAGTACACTCTGCTGTTGTTTCCACCACCCACAGAAAATTTAACACCAACAACTAAAAACCAATACGAATAACGAACTGCAATTTCTACCAGTTACATATACGCAGACATCAAAAACAAGAAAATAACCAGCTTTAAAATAACAACAAATTAGCCTTAAAAAATAAAAAATAATAGCAATTTTTACATAACATAATTTTTCACAAACCTCACCACACGTATATAAGTGCGTGCAAGAGAATATTATTCAGCGGAAAAATGGTTTGATTGTTGACATGGCTACATTCAAGAGAGAAATAAATACATATCTCATTATTGAAATTCAACAATCAAATGCGTATGCATGTAGACAACAACACACATATACATACATATGTCAAGTGCCATACTGTCCATATATGTTTATGTCTGTATGAGTCCCGTGGGCGAGCGCGTATGTATGTGTGCCTGCGTACCTCAATGGGTGTACGGACATGCATGTATGTTTGCGTTAGCATGAGTGACATCACGACGACGATTTCCACCCACCACTTCCATAATAACACCAATACACGCAACCTACATAAACCCAAAATTAAAAAAAAAATAATCAGTTTTTCTGACGGTCGCAAAAACGTGAAACCCAAGATCACAAGCTTACATCAATCCAGCCAAATATATATATATATATATATATATATATATATATATATATATATATATACTACCAGTCAAAAGTATCTGGTCACCCTCAGAAATTTTTATTTCTCATCCTAATAGTTTCCAATGAAACATTTTAGGCACCGCAATGTTTTTTTTTATTGTACTAAAGACAAGTTATCCTGGGCCATATTGAATAAAAATTAAAGCAAAAAAAAAAAAAAAAAAAAAAAAAAAACACAAAAAATTAAAGAAAAAAAACACAAAAACTTCTTAAACTTTTGATTCAACAAAATGACCTCCTTCATAGATTCTTGGTATTATTTCTCGCAAAGTCTGGAAGTTGACTGAAAATAGTTCTACCCAGAGATTTCCTACATGTTTTACCAGAGCTGAACCGCACTTTTGGGTTGTTTAACTCTGACTTTTCGTTCATCCCACACCAGTTCAATAGGAATTAAGTCCGTTGATTGTGCCTGCCAAGACATCAGTTGAAGGACCTTTTGTTCCTCTTTGCTTTTAATGTACCTCTGACAGATTTTCCTAGTATGTTTGAGGTCATTATCTTACAAATCCGTGTCCACACAAACCTTGTTCCAGATAGGATCGCGTGATGTTGAAGTATGCTGTAATAGCCGGTCTGATTCAATTTACCTTCCACCAGGTGAATATCTCCGAATTTTGCTACCTTCCCCACGCGCCACATCAGTATCTTCTCCAAGCTTACGGGTGGTGTGATACATTAGTTGCATCTCTTTCACCAACCTTCACTGCACATAGACCCTCCTATTTGTAAGTCTGATGAATTGGATCGTGAATACGATTCCAATATAATAAATTATAACCATGGAATATTAGTATTTGAGCCTTTTATATATATATATGTATATATATATATATATATATATATATATATATATATATATATATATATATATATAGATAGATAGATAGATAGATAGATAGATATTACATAGATATAATATATATATAGATATATTGTATATATAGATATATTATAAATAGATATAAATATATTATATATAGATATATGCCTATAGATATATTATATATATATATATATGTATAAATATCTTATATGTATATAGATATATTATATAGAGTTATATTATATATATAGATATATTATATATAGATATTTTATATATTATATATAGATATATTATATATAGATATTATATATATATATATATATATATATATATATATATATATATATATATATATAGATAGATAGATAGATAGGTAGGTAGATATAATATATATATATATGTATATATATATATATTATATATATACACACATACATATATAATACATATATAGATCGATAGATAGATAAATATATATATTATACATAGATAATATAAATATTATACATAGATAGATCGATAGATAGATAAATAGATAGATAGGGTGAGAAAGAGATTGAGACAAAAGAAAGGAGGCAAAGTTCGTGTAGACATAGGAATGAAGACTGCATCGTGATTGTCAATTTCACGTTTATTTTAGAGAGCTGTAACATCAAATTCTACCTCCTCGGAGCTTTTCCACAAATATAGCAAATTCAACATATGATGCAATACTTTTTATAAAAATTTATTAAAGCTGACAGACAAGGAAATTTTATTAGTCTTCTCTTCTAATAGCGAATTGACGTTAGTTGTTTTGAAACCAGTCGAAACATATTAGGTTTTGAACGTTTGGCAACATGGAATTATACAATGCAGTATAAAAGACAAACACAAAAATATGTATAAGTATGTATAAGTGCGCAGGTAATCAGAAAATACAAAAGAACACGTTGGGTGCATAATCTGGAGTTCCTTAGTAATTTTTTTTTAGTGCTCCATACAGAAGTAGAGCTTGTATTATAACATAAGAGTTTTCATGTTTCAAAAACGAGAGCCGAAACCATCCAAATAATTATTAAAATTAAGTTGAATTGAGGTGTTTAGTTCCGTTTCATCTTTAAGCGAAATTTTAGGAATAAGCTATCGCTTGTTTTACGTGTGTTTTTATGAATGGTCCGTCATAACATTCGTTTTTGTGGGGGTGGCTATGCTAGTTTTCTTCGTTAAGTTGTCAGAGAGTTAATTCTTATCTATAAATTCCTCATCTTCTGAGAGGTTTTGCTCAGGTTGGGTTGGGTATCTATTTCAAGGTTAATGTTGGCGGTCATCCTCTAGTTAGTGCCCAGTGAGGGATATTTTATGGTGCGCCTACAAGTCGTTATGCGTCGGGAGGATTGTGTTGCATTATTGTCTATCTGATTGTCTATTTATTTATTTGTTTATTCAAGTGGATGTTTTATATACAAACCGTATTACACTGAATTTCAATTTGTTTTTTGACAACTACAGAAAGGGTTTTTCCTACTTAATTATTTGGCTAAGCTTTTAAGACTTTTATTAAACTATAAGATTTTTTTATGCTAATTATTTAATGCGAAAATTTATATATATATATATATATATATATATATATATATATATATATACACATACACACACACATACATATATATATATATATATATATATATATATATATATATATATATATATATATATATATATATATATATTTCAGTACGGTTTCGCTGTACCACAGCTCCTCAGCTGAAACGTGACCAGTTTCTACCACTGAGCTATGTAAATTACCTCCCTTGATAACGTTAATTTATTTTATCAACAGAGCTCGTTTCATGCGCATTTACAAAATAATTCACAACTATCTATTACATTAGTCTTAACAAGTCACACCTGAAGATGATATTGGATGAGTTTGAACGTACTTGAAACAATAATAAAAATGACAAAAACTATGTCGCCTTCCTTAATGATTTCAATTTCAACATTAAGAATTTGATCCATGAATTTGAAAGGATATGTCTAAATTATTCAACCAAATATGTTTGAAGAAAAATACACTCCCTAATATATATATATATATATGTATATATCGGGTGTAACAGCAAAAATTGTCTAAATTGTGTAACAGCAAACTTGTCCAATTGTTAGATTAAGTTTGAACCTTTGTATCCTAGAAATGATTAAGGATGTTGTACTGGAATTTCTCGAGGTTTTTATAACACTATTGAACTCTACTTTGAGTGAAAAGAATGTATAATTACTCCGCAAACTTAACAGTAGAATCGTAATGAAATCGATTATAATCGAAAATGACATGTTCATCATTAATTAATCATAGCTAAGGATCGTAAGCTCATGATGCATTGAAATTATATTCATATTCATATATATATATATATATATATATATATATATATATATATATATATATATATATTATTATTATTATTATTATCATTATTATTATTATTATTATTCCAGGATAATTTTCAAACTTATTCAATATGATCTTCGCCCTCTCTAACGTTCTAAATTTCTGTCCTGGGGTAAGAAGGCGACGTGCACGTTTCAAGTATCATTTCCTTTTCAAGATTTTTGTCACTGCTCTTTGGACTGTCATAGCTGAAACTTCTTTCTCACGGACCAAACGTCTTATAGATTGAGTTGGATCTTTTCTTGTTGATCTCTTTAGCTCTAAGTTGAAATGATGATCCCTCTTCCTGTTGCACTCCTCATCCAGTTTTACCCTTTACCCTCTACTAAAGTTTACTAAGCTCTCACCTAAATTATTCACAGTTCTCTTGATGATTCTTGAATGCACTTTGGAGATGGAACCTAGCGTATGAATTTTAGTACCATTACTGAAGCCCTGAATGATCTTTTTCCACTCACCATTGCTCAGTTGAGAAGACAATCGGTCTGACACCATTATTCGGTAACAGGATTTAAACAATTTTGCTGCTACACTTGGTATACATACGCACAAATATGTATCTGACATAAAATGCTTATACGGCATAATACAGCAACTTTTGCTGAACATTAAAAGACATGGTTCAAATAAACAATTCAGGTAATTATTATCCGATCAACAATTTTAATAATGTCTAAGTTTTCTTATTAGCCACTGAGTTCCTTGTTTAGTAACGAGAATGAATTTTCCCTGAGAATGAGAGAGGAACTTGCTTGTAACTTGCATCAAGTCGAGCTATTAACTTTTTTCATTATAGAGCAGACCCGAGGTATCTCCAGTCGTGATCAACGGGTGTATTCGCAATAAGGATTCTTGCTTTGAAAGTCTATTGGGACTTAAGCTTACACAAAACCGTTTTTATCATTTCTCTTTTAATCATTTCACCCTAAGCAAGATCCAACATTTTAATAACGTTTCCTTTTTACCCATTCTGTGTCTAGAAGTTTGAAAAGCTAAAACTAATTTTGTTTTTAAACTTTACATGTGAACTATTTAAAAAGAGCTTTGAAGAAATTGAGATTCTATCAAATGAAAAAATAACATTTAACAACATGAATTTCAAAAGAAACTGAATTTTTCAATATTCCTGAGAAAGATGACTTCTAAATCGATAGAGCAAAGAAGCAAAAAACAAAAAAAAAAAAAAAAAAAACAGGATGATAGCAATATGTCTGGAGAATTTCACATTCAATTGGATAAATTAAATATGAAAAATCTACATTTATCAGAAGACTGACATTTATCAAAATATCAACTGAAATATTAACAATCATTTGCATTTTAGTTGAGAGAGAAAGAAAGTAAATATTTAAATTACAATAGAAGGTAAATTCTGACATGTTAAGGCCCTTATCCTTGTTGTACCAACTATCAGGGATGGAATGGATATCTCAAAACAATCAAGCATTAATTCGTGGAGCATACTAAACGGAATAGTCAATGAATATAAAAAGGCATTTTTTTTCAAGATTCACTCCTAATAAAAACAAATGAAAAATGTTTTACATTTTATTAAGCCTTGTAGTTTCTTCCTTCCTTCAAACTTCAGAAAAAATGAACTGGAAGATGGAAGCTTGTGTGTGAATGTTGGTACCATTACTGAAGCCCTGAGTGGTCTTTTTCCACCCATCCTTGCTCAGTTCAGAAGAGAGTCGAACTGACACAATACGATTTTAAGCTGTTCTCTTTCTAGCTGAATAGCTCAAAGGATTTTCAGTGATTCATACAAGAAGTGGTGTCAAGAACGTCTAAAAGTCTTATCTGAAACCTTGTAAAAAAGAAACTCAATTAGTTGAGTGTTTTCTTAGATATTAAACATTTCATGAGATGGACAATTTTGCAGTTACACTCTGTATATATATATATATATATATATATATATATATATATATATATATATATATATATATATATATATATATATGCACGTTAATTCGAAGAGTGTACTAAACTGAAAAAATCAATGAATCTACAAAGGCCTTTTGCAATATTCACTCTTGACAAAGAAAGAATGCAACTGTGTTGCATCTGATTAAGCCATGTCGTTTCTTTCTTCATTCAAACTTCATTAAAAATGAACTGGAATTGTGCAATTTACAGGACTTAATAGAATTAACATTCGAATCAACATCCACTGCCATTCTAATATTAAAAAATACAGATAAAATTTGAAACTTTAAAGTTATAAGTGAATTATTCAGCAAGGGGAATTCAGTGTTTAACCTATCACACAAACAGGTTTGCCTTTATTTCTTATCTATTTTGACCTTCAACAAACAAAAGAAATATAATTACCTGGGAAAAGCACGTTGAAAATAATTTCTAACATATTAAACGTCTTTTTCTTTTTAATCATTTCACCTTAAGTAAGACGATAAAGTCACTATGACGCAAGGGCTTACCGTGTGTGAAAAAAAAAAACAATATTAAGGCGAGTGAGCAGTAAAAGAACAAGAATTTGGAAGAGTAAACAATGTTGCCTTTACATCTTTGAAGATCAAAGTTGACAAAGAAGCAAGAAGCCGGAAGCGAATTCCGCAAGTGCGATAGGAGAAATTCTCTTGTCTGTCATATTCAACGATATATATATATATATATATATATATATATATATATAAATTACCTCCCTTGATAACGTTCATTTTTTAATCAACCGAGAGCGTTCATGCGCATTACAAAAACCTTCACAACTATCTATTACATTAGTCTTAGCTATTCACACCTGAAGATGATCTTGGATGAGCTTGAAAATACTTAGAAAAATATAAGGAATGAGAAAAACTATGTCGCTTTCCTTAAAGTTTTAATGGCAACATTAAAAAATTGCTCCATGAATTTGAAAGGATTAAAATAATAAAAAATAGACATATGTCTAAATTATTCAAGCAAACATGCTTGAACGAAGATATGCTCCCTAATATATATATATATCTATATCTATATATATATATATATATATATATATATATATATATATATATGTATATATTTTTTTTTTTTTTTCAGGATCATTTTCCAACTTATTCAACAAGATTTTTGCCTTCTCTACACTTATAACTTTCTGTCCTGGAGGTAACATTTTGCCTCACAACGGGAGGGTGTTTCCAGCAAGCAGGAAAGCAAACAGCAACAAAGCATTTATTGTACATATTCGAGAAAACAGAAGCCAGTTCAGCAGCACATTTATTGAAGACTATTTCAGATATAACATGAAGTTCGCATGCTTTGAGGGTATCTAGTTTAGAGATGATAGCAGTAACCATGAATGGAGTTATATGTATATCACTTAAAAGGGCATCAGTTCTTAGTGGAGCGTCAATCAAGGATACTACAGATTAAACAAGAGCGGGAATAGAAGAGAATTTATGAGAAAAATATTCTGTTTTATCAATAGAAACTATCACCTCAAATTGAATGAAAAGATGAGGGATAAAAAAAACTTATTTAACACACTATTACAAAGGTATAAGAATGCACGAGAGACAAGCTTGTTTAAAACACTGAGGTGTCTCATTCTATCCGCAAACAAAGAATTCGCCTCTTTGAGGACACGTTCTATTAAGACAAAAATACACTCTTGTGCCAATTGACTGGAACAACCGCTTCAGTATCCTTTATTGCATCATACGGTCAGTTTTAGATACACTGGAGTGACAGGGTTTAATTGATTTCTATTTTTCTTCAGATTAGGTCATTTGCAGTGGTGTGCAGTAATATGAATCTATGTATGATGAAATTTGTTTGGACTTGAAATATATTACGTCATCCGTGATTGCATCAAATTTTAGCCGCTTAGGCTATTGTTTCGACTACCGATTAGTTGACCTACGGCCATTGTTTACAATAGACGTTACTCCAAGAAAGCTAACGTAAATTGTAACACTGCGCGAACACACTGGCAGTTTTAGACCCACTCGAGTGACAAGGTGTAATCGATTTCTATTTTTGCCTCATATTAGGTCATTTGCAGTGGTGTGCAGATATATGAATCTATTTTCAGGGTGTATGATAAAATTTGTTTTGCATTGAAAAATATTACGTCAACCGTAATTGCATCAAATTTTTATCCCGCTC
Organism: Acanthosepion lycidas; assembly: GCA_963932145.1. Taxonomy (NCBI): domain Eukaryota; kingdom Metazoa; phylum Mollusca; class Cephalopoda; order Sepiida; family Sepiidae; genus Acanthosepion; species Acanthosepion lycidas. The sequence goes on from OZ010583.1 coordinate 13,699,438, forward strand.
AGACTATTGTTTCGACTGTCGATTAGTTGTCCTACGGCCATTGTCTGCAATAGATGTTACTCGAAGAAAGCTTACGTAAATTGTAACACTGCGTGAACACACTGGTAAGCAAATCATATTGCTACAGACTGGCGCGGAATCTTTCCTGATGTAAATCTAATCGAGAATCGGTGGTCAATCTGCAAGTAACGACTTCGTGGAAAGGACATATGAAGGACGAACATGGGCTCTGGGTTATGTTACATTGGAAAAGTATGAAGGAAATAGTAAATAATAAGAACATTATTCGTTTTGTTTCAGTTAATTTGCCCAAGGGTGTAGGTTTCTATCGTGATGAGAACTATCCCACTGGAACACTCGAAGGAAGTGATTTGTGTGGATGATAGCAGCAGAACCATCCGTTGTAACCAAAGAAAGAATTGTGCTTTCACCTGGTATTTTCGAGAAAGAAGAAAAACATCAATGTTGTCTTTGACCGAAGAAGAAACGTCTTTGGCGCAATTCTGAATAGGAAGGTTAAGAATCTTAATCCAACACTAAGAATATTAATTATATTTGAACCCCAATATATGCACCATTGGGGCAGATTGATTTCAGAAACGTGAAATTTGAAAGGTGGGATTTGACTTGATAAATGACGCAAAATATTTTACCAAGTCTTTACCGTTTTGCGGTGGAGTAATGGATAGCGGCTTGGATTGAAGAAGCGGAGAGCCGAGTTCGAAATCCAGTCGAATCCATTACATTCTTTTACGAGCTAATACCCTTAAGAAAGGTATGAATCCTCTTCTTCTCCTCCTAGCTATGGGTAAATTGTAGTACAGACCGGGTTCTATGGCCTTGGATAGCAACTGGTTTACTGCACAAAGAAATAGCAACCTACTGCGGGAAACATATGCCTCGTCAGTCATGTATCGAAAGATACATGATCGCCTAAGCGTATAACACGGATGGCACATAACTGACTGACTGAAGAAAGATTAAGTTTAGGTTTCAAATCGTAGCGTTTGAATGTCATTCCGGTGATCAGTTAAAGTCTTATAAAATTTAAAATTTATTTAAGCTTTACGAATTGTATGTAGACATTATGCATGGCACAAGGAGGTTATTATTAAATCATTGTGCCATCAAATAAGACCTTCATTTACTTAAACGAGAAAATTATGCTTAATAATGTAACTATATTATGGTGATTTTCTAAGTGGAGCTTAGATATGGAACAAAGCCGGAAGTATGGTACAGCCAGTGAGGATTGAATACATTATTAAATAGTAGTTGATCTAGCGGTCCGAACTTGGTAACCATTATACACGTCGAAGTAGCTTTATTTAGCTTTTAATTTGTACCCAGCAGTATTACGGTGTTACTACATTTTTATCTATTTTTTTGTTTTTATTAATTATGATTTAACAAATAATCTCAGAAATGATCTCAGAAATGATCGAGGAAGTGATCGAGGAAATGATCTAACAAATCTTATTCTTTGAGTAGACTTTTTTTAAAAAATCTTTTACCATTTTTTACACAGTTTTTACTTATCGAATACAATTAAAAAAAATCCATATATTGCTTGTGGTGATTCATTATTAGTATTTTGGTTTGAATATATTTTCCATTCAATGTATATGATACAAAAGATATCACCTTTAATTGGATTTGTTCTTGAAATAGTAAAATTTACAACTTATTAACGTAAGCAAAAACCTGCGGAAATTTCAGTTGATCTTTAAAACTAAATGCTCAAAAGTTGGTACAATCTACGAATCTAGGTTTTGCTAGCAGTTCTTATTGTGTTAAACTGCAGCTTTCCCATTGAGTGCAATGTTGACTTTCTAAAAAAAGTTTTAAATCATCTTACCCTTATTTTCCTCAAATATATATTCGTAACAATATATTAGCACCTTGATCATTACAAGATACTAAATGAAATATACAAAATAAAAAAGGAGCTAAGACGTAGTTGAGATAAGTGAAATAGTTTTCATTTATAAGATTCGGTCGTTTGATTATTCGGGAGTATACCATATATATTAGTCGTGGGAAACTGAGAGTTCACTCGAGGTTTAACACATGGTCATTGTCAATCTACTCTCGTGCGAGAAAAACAACACGCATATGACAATTAAGATTATACTTTTTCATATGCCTCTAATTTTCTATCATCATTTGTGTGTATCTTCACATTCGCTCCCTTATCCCTTTGATTCTTAACTAAATTGTATAGGAACATATATATACATGAGGCTTGAACGTAGACTAAAGAATAGAGAATTTGGGTCCTTTCTTTTATCTTTTGCTCGTTTCGCTTTGACTTTTTATCTCTCTAAAGTATTTTAATGTGTTGTAATTTTCACGCCTTTCCTACGCATTTTCCCATAATTCACTCCTATTTATTTTTTCCTTTCACCTTGTTTTCTTTTAATTTTTCTCTAATTTCCATACTGGCCGCCATTCTCTTTTATACGTTCTTTGCCCTACAAAGAAAAAACCCCTACTCGTGATTTCTTTGACCAAAATTCTTCCATACTTAATATTATTGCATAATTTCTCGGTTGAAAAGCGTAAACAATAAACAATATGAAATAAGTAATTTAAATGCAGTCAAAATTTATACTAATTTAAAGTAAAATCATAACATTTCACAAAAGAATTCTTTCAAATATACATGCAAGAGCAATAAATTACACTTCTAAAATTTCTCTAATATCAACAAAAAACGAGGCATTTCACAAAGTATCTAATGGTCTAGATTTTCAAAAGAACTGGATAAGTTGTCTTTGTGTGAGTTTGCCAAAAAATCATTTTGTTACACATTCGTGCACAGACACTCTCCTATTCGGTTACTCAACATAAAATTTCGTATAACATCGTCTAAAACTATATAAGACTTAATCGACAGAAACGAAAACAAAAAGCCAAAACATGAAGGAGGAATTTACTCTATTACCCTTTAAGAAATGCCTGAAAGGATATATTGGAGAAACCTCAAGGTTAGCGTTCTTTAGTTGTTTTTTTTTTTTTTTTTTTTTTTTTTTTTTTTAATAAAGCGTTAAGAGAGAGAGAGGGGGTGAAAATGGATATATATAAGCCTGGGATACATAGAATCAACACCAACACTTGATAAGACACCAGAAGTATTGAAAGAAAATGGGTATTTTTATAGTGATGTTATAACATACTTACGGTATAATTTTTGAATAAATATTATTCGCTCTACTTTTTATTGAGCACTTTTTTTAAAAATAGTGGTTTTGGTTATCGAAATTTTATTCTATTTTATTCCATATATATATATATATATATATATATATATATATATATATATATATATGAGTATTACCGTTTGTGAGTGGTAGGGATGATTCCAAGGACGATATTAATCCAGGGAGAGCACAATGTAGACTACAGAGCATACATTATAATAATCACGAAGAATATATATATATATATATATATATATATATATATATATATATATATATATAATAGCTAGGAAAAGGCAAAATTTATAAGGCATTTTTTTAAAAAAGCTAAAAAAAACACCGTTTCGTCCAAGGACTTATCAAGTTTAATTTTTCTGGAAATAAAAAATGTAAAAGCGTGTAAATTAAGTTAATGAATGGAATGGAAAAATGAATTTCAAGAAACTCGTGTCTAATAACATTCAGACCTAGTAAGCATTCCCTCTGTTTACAGAGAGAAGGCCCACGGGATCTGATATAAAAAGGACTCTGGAACCTTCAAGTGATATGAGGATTGGGACCTAGATAAAATCGAGAAACGGTCCGCACTAAAATCAAACACAAAAAATTCCTGCTATTTATTACATGCTCTGCAATAGAAGAGCCAGAAATATTCGTTAGTCGGCTTTTCCTGGCAGACGGATTCAAAATCCTGGGAGGGTAAGTGTTGTCTTATACTCGAATCCAAACGCTGGGACATCCTCCTTCTGTAGTCGTGTCCACAACTACACTTATATTGATAAATCACTGAATTAGCATGATTGGGGGAGGACGTCCTTACGAATGGAAAAGAAAGATTATAATTTGGTGAGAAACAAGTCGGCTTCGGCCTCATTATTTAAGCGGCAGAAGGTATCATCCACATAACGATGATACATAAGAGGGCGATCAATACAAGGAAATAAGGAAGCCTCATGAAAACAGACAAACATATTCGCCAACACTGGACCCAAAGGCGAACCCAAAGCCGATACATAATATTATTAAAACTAAATTCGACAGACGTAGTGGCGAACATCATGGGATCTACAAACACAGCCTCAAGAAAATCCGGAGGAAATAAAGAGGTACGATACAAGATATCGCAACACATCTCAATAGTCTCAGACAGTGAAACAGGTAAACAAGAAGCAGATATCGAACGAACACATGAACCCACCATCAGTAGAAGAACTGCGTATAATTTCAACAAAGGGGAAGGAATCTTTAATGCAATAAATACTGAAGTGCGACAAAACTGGTTGTAGCACTTTCGAGAGCTAACTAGCGGCTGTATGCTGGGAAGACCCAAACAGAATGGGCCGTAAAGGAACATAGTCCTTATGGATTTTAGGTAACCCATACAAACGGGGACGAATGGACCCAGTAGGTCTAATTAACTCTGAAATATCAGAGGGGTGTAAACCCCTCTTGACCCACTTTAACAGTTGCCTTTGAAATTTAGATTCAATAGAGGCAGTACGATCATGGGTTTCAACTGGACTTAATTTTAAGAACTTTGATGTATTACCAAGTTTATTTTCCATCTTAGAAACATAATCCGATTAATCCAGTAGAACAACACCAACACATTTATCAGGTTTAGTAATAACCAGGTTATAATTATTTTTTTAGATTTTTAATTACCCGGCAGTGTTGTTCTCCCCATTTTGACTCTGATGAAGAAACAGAGGAGCCAGCATAAAAATGGGCATAATTATTGAGTTTAGCGTTAAAGTCACTAAGAGATTCAAAAGAGCGAGGAACAAATCTACAAACCTGTGCATATAAAACCTCCGAAAAAATTTTCTTACGGTTAGTAAAAAAGTAACAAAATATTTTACTATGAGCCCTGGTAAACAAATGAAAACTAAGACATTAGGTTTATATGTCTTAAAAATTAATTCACCGATGTCCCCAAGGACACATGACCCGTGGATAAAAGCTTTAGATGAAGTAATCCATTGTGAGATCAATATCTAGACAAAACCTTTGAGAGAAAGGGAAATAACTCTACGGCACGTGGAACTAGAATAACCTACCATAGTGGACGAAATTCCAACGTATATCCCGTGAAGAACGTACACCGCCAGAAACATCGAGAATATGACAATCATCAAAGTTGAGGACATCAGTCCGAACAACGTAGTTACAATACACTTAGAAATATAGAAAGATGTTAGACATGATCACTGAGAGAATTCGTATCGACTATCATATTAACAGCCTGACGAATAGAGAAAAGAGGAGGGAGATTCAAATTGTAGTATCCTTGGCATGTCACGATTTCTCCACAAGTAAAAGAAATCTAAAATCACACCAACAGACTTGTACATTTCTTGTAGTAAACACGATTCACAGGATCATGAAGTAAAACCAATTCAGATTGCTTTATCTCTATCTATAAAAGGCAGAATATGTGTGTGTGTGTGTGTGTGTGTGTGTGTGTGTGTGTGTGTGTGTGTGTGTGTGTGTGTGTGTAACGAATGCACGGCCGCAATTTTCGACGGATTTTCACCAAAATGTACATGCACATGCTCCAAGTTAGCAAAAAGGCCAAGACCGACTTTGCATTTCCCAACTCCCATCAATAGTGGAAATAATCGATTTTTTCATGCTTCTACGACAGTTTTCATGTAGTTTGCCGCCATTTTCTACAGGCCAGGGTAAGAGCCAACAGCTGACTGACTCAAATGTTAACTAGCATGCAAATAATCGATAGCTGCATTCGTCACAAGTAGGAAAAATTTAAATCTGCATGGCACTTTACTCAAATTGGTTCATTCGCTTGCTTAAACTCAACGTTGATTCTGATTCCACAGAACTGGTTTGGGTGTGAAAAAGTATTTGTTGTTAACATTCTTTTTCCATTCATTTAAAACCTGATTGTTTTGTGTTCATTTTGTTTAGTTCTTTTTTCGTAACAGATTTAATGTATAGTATAGAGCTTAGAAAAATTTGCAGTGTGAGATAGGCAAGAAGTAAGGCATGTAGCAACATCAGCACAGCAAAGGGCACTCCTTTAAAGGCAAGGAAGGGCAAAAATAGCGATTGTTGTATGAGTCGTACGATTTTTGAAGCAAGGACAGGCAACGCCGGGCCATGCTGCTAGTTCGACTATATTTATTCTTCTACTAAGCTCTGACTTGTTGCCAGGGTAATAGATGTCACAGACCTATTACTCAGCGTTGATTGAGTAAAATAAACCACGGGATAGTTTTTATCAGTAAATGTAAATGTTGTGCGAAGAGTCTTTCAATTTTATACAGGAAACTGGTGATATTTCCTGAAAAGCCACAAGATGAAACGACAAACCTGTTTCTGGTTAGAAGATCACGAAGTAGACAGAAACTCGTTTCGACCGCCGCGTAAATTTAATAAAGAGCTTTGAACTGGGACATAGTAGGAAGACATTTATACTTGTCTGCACCCGCTGTTACCGTCCTTTTATGTCGAGACATACAAACATGGGATAAAAACTTTGGGATGTAAATAGACGAAGATTCAGCATTTGATGTGACGATGAAATCTGTCAAGAGACGTAGGTGGGTAGTTTTGTTTTGTAGAGGTTTAAAGTACAAAAAATTACGGAGAACAAAAATGATGAAACGGGAGAAAAAATAGATCTTTTTTATAGATTGAATCTAATGCAGAGTGTCCGAGCGGTTAGAGTGTTCGCATTCTGACTATGAGACCCCGGTTCGGATCTCACCATGGTCGATTTGGCAGGAAGAAGACTCCCTGAAGTTATCGAACTGGAGAGGTCAATCCCAACATACCAGGAGTTGGCCCAAGTCATCTGGGTGAAACTGAGTAGAAAGAACCCTTGGGGTCCGTTGATAGCTGTGCTAGCACGAAGTCACAAGTCATCGTGGCCGAGGGCTTCAGCTTCCTGGCCCTGTTCAAATTGTTGATCAGGCTAGATAACACGCTCTCTTACATAAACTGTAACTAAGATCTGCTCAGCATAGTTGCAGTATAAACCACAGCTGGGCTCTGTGGGTGTTAAATAATCACAAATGCCCCTGGGATTGGCTAGCCGCCCTCGTAGACGGGTATCCTCGAAGACGAGTGCCCAGCTATACATATATTTAATGCAGAGAAGTAGTTGACTAAGAGAATTAGCATTGATTATCATGTCATTAAAAGATTACATTTATTTCTAAAGTGATGATAATTTTTTTGCGAGAAGCAGGGAGAAAGAGAAAGAAAGATAGAGAGCAAAAGAGAAAAATCATTTGGGAGTCAAAGCGAGGGAAGGGGAGTGAAAGAGAATGAAAGAGGGAGAGAGCAAAAGAAGAAAATTCATTTGGGAGTCAAAAAGAAAGAAGCGTAGAGAAAGAGAAAGAGAGAGCAAAATAAGAAAATTCATTTGGGATGAAAAAAGAGAGAAGCAGAGAGAAAAAGAAAGAAAAAGAGAGAGCAAAAGAAAAAAATAATCATTTCCATCTCCAGAACAATGACCAAATTTTATATCAGAAATAACGTGTGTAAAAAAAAAACAAAAAAACAAAAACAAAAACAAACAGGTGCGGTTTTGATAAATTTATTTTACCGTGAAAAAGAAAGAGAAAAAATGATTATTAAATAAGTTCAAGGGAAATAAAAATCCTTTTCAAAACTAAATTTTCGCTGAAAAAAAATTGTATATGTGTTTGAATGTTTTCCGAGAAGAACCGGTTTGTAATGAAAGTAGAACAAACCACTGCAGTTAATCATGAGTTATTAAGTTGGTGCAAAAATAATGTCGTTTTCTCACATATGTTACTATGTGAGAAAACGCCATTATTTTTGCACCAACCTAATATAAGGAGAATTTTCCAAAAGGAATATGCTGGCTGAATAGTGGGTTTGTTTTGTTTGGCTTGTTTTGTTTTACGGCATATCAACCTCCATGGGTCATTTAATGCCGACAACTTTTTTTGTTTTGTCAAAAATCTATTTCTGTAAATATTTTTTCAAAAACGTATAGCTGGTAATATTATTTTTTCAAAAACTTACGACTGGAAACATTATTTAAAAAAAAACAAAAAAAAATGTATTATCAGAGGCCTTGCTTTTGGACGTCTTACCTAGAAAGAAATTGATGACTATATCTTCCTATGATGTATCCGCTTTGAGAGGCCTTTTCTGTACTGACTATATCAGCTTGTGTGTTCTTTGTATGATCTGATCGATTCAGGTACACTCCGGAAATTTGAAAGTTCGATTTGTTCAGTATCTGTCTATATTTCTGAGATGAGGTATTACGTACACGATTTACAGTATTCGGACTATTGTCCTCATCTTTGTCGCCATATTTATCACATCATTTCGGCTGTTGTATGCTCCGGCCTTCTTCAGGTGGTGGGAATGTCGAACTGAAACCTTTATTTCGTTCACTGGGGTAGACTTCTAGTTCTCCGTGCCATGTCTAATGGATGTTAGTTATCTTCTTTTAATTCCTCTCTCCAAGTTCTCTACCGTCTTAACTAGGTATTGCATTCACACTCTTTGGGTCTTGTCACTGGATCTAACCAAAAAATTTTATCATTGATAAAAAGGCACGTTTTTTCCCATTAGTATGCTTGCCTCTAGGCCCCTCCCCAACTTTAGGTGCGATGTGTTAGCTCCTCAAAGAAGATGTCGGAAGATAGGAGCTCTATCTAAATTTGTTGTAAGGTGTGTAACTGTTTTTACCTCTGATTTTGTGATAAAATTGGAATTACGACACGAACCATGGAAGCAAAGAACAACGTTTTTCGCCTACACAAATGAATTGAAATTTTAATTGATTATACTTGGTAAATTCTTAGAATCAAATATTTTGCTTATTCGCCTAGTAATATATTTAGGACAAGATCCTAGCAGCTGATCTCTCCTCTGATCTAGCTCTCACAGCTCAATAGGGAATAGCAAATCCGACAGCATTCTACACATCCAAAACTAGTAATATTACTTCACCACCGAGCAAAACCTAAACCTACAAGAATCCTGATGAGTGGACATACCCACAAAGAGGTTCCGTACCTCTAACGCCTCTAGCTCTAAAGGTCACTCACAATCTCAAATGGTACGCATATATTTTTTGCCATCGCAACAGATGCATGAAAAATGACCAGTTCCTTACATCACTCCAGAAAATACCAAACCCCCACTGTAATGTTCTGTCTTTATAAGAGTCAGGTAAGACCAAGAATGGATATTGCTGCTTTTGGGGTGTTGAATTAATTATTTTTCACACTACAACCCTTATCCCATAGAGGAAAGGATGTTGACCTCTCATAATCTCTATTATTATGGCGGACTTTCGGACGCGTTACATTCATTAGTTTCACCAGATCATAACTTCAAAGCTACGATTCGCCATCGCTGTGTACGGTGGCAAACCATCCCCATTCTCTTTGTGTTCCTTTGGCAAGGAATATGCTCAACTCAGACAGATTCATCTCTAGAACTTGCTTCCGAGGGGATTCTTTTCTGACGACGTTTCTTTTATCCATGGTCAAACGATATCTATCCACATGTCGTCATAATGAGCATTTACTAATCCCTCTCTATTATAGCAATATCACTCAGTAACCCTCAACTCTGAGTGGCCTTTGTACGTTGTAAAATGTAAGGTTCCTTTATCTGTAATCTTCATTTAGACAGTACTTTTTAACATTAATGGTCATTCTGTATATAACCCAGCAGCCACTCGAGGTAGAGGAAGATAGAATAAGAGAAATAGTTCATTTGGTTATGTGGGGAAGATAACGGATAACCTTAGACATGAACAGATTAAGATTATAGTGATCGGGAAGAATCCTCTTAGGAGTCGGTTCCACATAGCATCGGTTCGTGGGAAGAAGATGCTTGAGTAGAACTTACCAGTGGAATACGAAGAGAATGAGTTTGATTCCTTATATTATGGGTAGCATGGTGGATCATTGCCGGCAACTGGTTAAAATAAAGAATGCAGTCTGTCTGAACACTTTCCATGGAAATAGCCATAGAGCAGCGAGTGACTTTCGACGTTCCGTCTGTAAAGTTGGGATGCTGTAGGGTGGTAAATAATTTGTCACTCACACGGGCGCGGTGACTCTTTTGGACTCTATTGAGGATAGAAAGTGAAACCTAAGCAGTTTCTGTTCCTATATGGCAACATCCCTCCATTTTCGGCCTGACAACCTGAAGATCATCAGCGTAAAAGAACCAGTAACGACTGAATTCAATCGTCTGATAGGCAAACTCGTTAAACTAAGGCAATACTTCAATCTTTAGTCGGCTTAGAGTAGGCGGTTTCAAGGCAACGTGGGTGATGTTTCCAATGAGGATTGAATAGAATGCATTGTAAAGGAGCTTGTTAAACTCATTTCACGGCAAGGTCATCCATCCTCTTTGATACGCCATGTTCTTTTATTCATATGGTCTCCCCCTTTCTTGAAGACTCGATCCTATTTTCTTTCTTTCGCTTTCTTTTTCTCCTCTATTTCTATTTGATTTTCTTACTCTTTCTCTATCTGTTCGTTTTTCTTCCTTTTTTATCTCTTTCTTCCTTTATACAGTGTGCAGTAGACATAGCGCCCACATATACCTCCCAGAAAAAAAGAAACCCTCACTTATTGGTAAGACATTTTAGTGGCAATGATGTCTTTATCTAGTTAATATCTTAACGTTATGTGGGAGTTATTTCTAGAAGGTATTTCTGCCGCCCCTCACCCCTGTAATTCTTTCTCTTTTCATTTTTACTTTTTCACTTATCCTGTTTCCCGTTTATTCCTCCGTGTCTTCCCTTCATTGGTTTGGCCTTCTCCTTTTACTTCACCTCTTCAACGTCTTCTTTATTCTCTTAATCTTCTTCTACCCATTTGATAGACCCCCACTTCATCGACCGCCTACTTTTTATCTTCTATATTTTTCTAATTTTCCACATCTGCTGCTTCTTTCTTTCAATTCCTCCTACATTCTTCTACTCTTCGTTTTTTTTCTCTCTTTTGTGTCTTCTGTTTTCAAAGTTCTCGTTCCCCTATTCTGCTTTCACAATGGAGAAGCCAGAAATCTGCAAGATGGCGCCGAAAGCCTACTTGCCTAGACAGGCAATTTTTACGCAGTGTATCAGAAGGTGAATACATTTATTTCGAAGGCTGGAGGCACATGCGTAAATTACTTACCGCAAATCTAAAGTGCGTTCATCTTACATGTATTTTCAAAATATTTTTTGTGGTCCAGCAACAAATCTATTATAATTCCATATCGTTTACTTGCTAACATTAAATATTAATACCTTATCCTGTCAGTAAAGTCGAATTTAATTCCTGGTTACTTAAAATCCCATTCTGGTTCCTAATGTATTTCTATTATAAAGTCATTATCAAATGATTCCTAGTGGACATATATTAGGTTGGTGCAAAAATAATGTCGTTTTCTCACATATGTTATATATAATTTTGAAGCGCGTTTTTCGCTCTATCGAATCGTGTTATTCGTTACCGTTCTCAATCTCTTCATTCATTTTTTTTTTTGCAGGCTTTTCGACAGCATGGACAAAATTCAAATCCGCACGATTTTCTTGTTCCAGTTCAAACTAGGCCGAAAAGCTGCCGAGACAGCTCGTGATATCAATGATGCGTTTGGCCCAGGAACCACTAACGAACGTGTGGCACAACGGTGGTTCAAGAAATTTCGCAATGGTGACGAGAGCCTCGAAGATGAAGACGGTCGCGGCCGGCCGACTGCGGTTGATAACGAACATTTGAAAGCCTTAATTGAAGCCGATCCTCGCAAAACCACACGAGAAGTTGCTGTTGAAATCGAGGTCGACCACTCAACAGTCGTTCGCCATTTAAAGCAAATAGGGAAGTCAAAAAAGTTGGTAAATGGGTGAACGATAATCAAAAAAATCGTCAAAAAACGACATTTTTTTTGCATCAACCTAATAACATATCCAGATTCTTGACAAATTTCAAAGAAGGGTTTGTAATATAATCGAACCTGGCTTGTCATCACGACTTCAATCACTTTCTCCCCGACGTGACGTAGCTGACCCTCCTGTCTTTTCTAAAAATATTATTCACACCAGAATCAATCTTGCATATTTATAAATCTACCATTTCGTGTATTGAATACTATGGCCGGTTATATGTCTAGAGATTCCTGGGAACCTCGAGGCTGTGTAATGGTTAGCAAGCTTGTCTGGCTAGAACAGTTACAACTGAATCGGGAGTTCGATCCTCACTGGGTGCCCCCTACTTCCGGCCTTGTGCCACATCTCAGCTACGCTTGGAAAATCATTATATCTAGAGATTCTCGACAAAATGTAATATTGTCGGTCATGACGTGATATTTCTACTACAAACACTTTATCCATCGCCCTGAAGTGGCTTCTTTCTGTCTTTTCTATAAATATTTTCATGGCAATTGCTCTGATGAGCTTTTCTCCTTGGTAACCGTATCACCCACGCTCTTCCTATACACGTCTCCTAGGACCCGTTGGTCTTGTCGCGTTTTCTATCGACATACAGCCGCTCTGTTCGGACCCCGCTTGTTCCGATATCCATAACAACGCACGTATATTGGTTTGGTTTGTTTTATGGCATATCAACCTCAATGGTTATTTAATGCCGACAATTGTTTTGTTGCTGGTAATAGTTTTTTCCTTCATAAATCTATTTTTGGTAAGTTTTTTTCTTCAAAAATGTATTGCTGCCTATAATTTTTTTTTACAAAAAGTATTTCTGGTATTAAAATTTATTTTTACACTTTCATATTTTTTTGAGTCAGGTCGGGGGAGTGGTAAGCTATTTGCCCATAGTTGGGACCCTAACAGGTGCTACCACCCCGGGTTAAGGTGGACCTAGCAACACCAGCAATTAAAAAGTGGTCCCACGCTCCTTAAAACCTCCTGATCAGAGGCCATGCTGTTGGACGTAGTTTATCGTCTTACCCAGGACGCAGATATAGTTTATCGTCTTACCCAGGACGCGGATATAGTTTATCGTCATACCCAGGACGGATGCCTATTGGATAAGGTGAGATATATAGCTTCCAAACTGGTTTAGGGATTGGTGTTTGAATAAGTCTTCGATCATCCTGTCTTGGTTTTTCAAGTTTTCTTATTCTTACTGGCATCACGACTTCAGTCATTACCTCACCGACGGGACGTGCCTGTCCTCCTGTCTTTTCTTCTTGGTGCATTTAAGCATGTCACAATACCTGTAGCAAGTCCTCAGCGTTTTACAACTGAAATAACTGGACGCGTCCGTAAGTTTTAATTTAGTAGTTTCTTTCCTATCACATCTCAACTGTTGAACTATTTTCTAGTTCCTTGCTTCCCTGTTTCCTACAATCTTCAAAAATTTAAATGCAACGCCAATCGCTATTTTCTGTCTTCTTGAAATCCTTTCTTTTATTGTCCTTTCTCCTCACTAAAGTATTTTCTTTCTCTTTCACTCCCAATATCCATTGGGTACTCGTGGAATTATCACCTTGCTTAGGATGCAATGATTAAAAAAGATCACATTCTTTCCGTAATGCTTGTCTTAATATCCTGATTAATATTTTCTCGTTAATTTTCAGCGCATTTTATAGCAAATCATTCAAAAGTCTCTCCCTCCCTCGAATTAACAGTTTCATTGTAGTTCTTATTTTCCAGCAAACTTCCTTAATGTTCACATGCTCTGCCCATGTTATCATTATATAGCGGTAGAGTCCTGCATTAACTGCCACATAAAAGACTTGACAACTCATAGGATTTCATATCTATTCTTCTTTGCTTCTACGGCTATTTCCTATCTCTTTATACTTTGCTTATGTTCTAGAAGGCATCTTTGAGTATTCTAATGCACTGGGAGAAGACAGTCCTGCATTGACTGCCATATAAGAGACTTGATATTACATAGCATTTCATAACTATTTTTCTTTGTTTCTACTGCTATTTCATATCTCTTTATACTTTACTTATGTTCTAGAAGGCATCTTTAAGTATTCCAATGCACTTTCGGATTTTCTCTTCTGTTTTCTTCTTCTTCTGTGTGTCATGTCTCCTGAGGACGCTGGCGATCATCGCTCTCCACAACATCCTTTTCTATGAAGCTCTTAGCAAATTCTCTCTTTTTGCTATCTCTCCTAAATCCTCTTCCGCCATCCATTTGCACAAATTCATTAATTTATGCATTTTCCCCTGTACCTATCGCCTTTAATATTTTCCAAGCCCTCTTTTCACATTTTCTACCTTAGAAATGTCAACTGTTTCTTTGTGGTGTTAAGTATGCGTGTAATTTTTTTTTTCTCTATTTTCTTTTAAAGTTTCTAGTTGATCACATGTTTAATCCATGGTATTCCCAGAATCCTTCTCTAGAAGCAGATTTCTGTTGCTTCAAACCTTTGGGGGTTTGCTCACATCATAGTAGCAGAAATTGGCCTGGTGTTCACGGAGATAAAAACATACTTGACAGGAAACGTACAAAAATAACAGGAAAAGCATGGTAAATTGCATGTTAATTTAATACAAATTAGTTATATTTTTGTGTGAATCGATGTGTGTATTTTTTAAGTTACAATTTTTTATCGTATATGTGATAAAAGGGAGAAGTTATTACGTAGTATTACAAGCCATATCACCGGGAGAAGTTGGATACGTGTTGTTCGTACCAAGCTTCATGGTGAAGTGATTGAATTAAATATCTTTTGGCGGGATGTCAGTATTTCCGTCAGGAACAGTTTTTGTTGCATGCTGGGAGTATTTTTATTTTTTAATTTTCATTTAATTTATTTTATATAACTTTTTTATGTTATTGTTTTATTTTATTTATAATTTTCATTATTATTATTATTATTTTATTTTTATTTATAATAATAATAATAATAATAATAATAATAATAATAATAATAATAATAATAATATCCATAGAAGTCTCTTCTACGTATGTGAGGAGCTTGATCTATCTATTTTGCAGAACATACATTCTTACAGTCAATAGTTCGTCTTTTTTTCTTGCTTTCTTTTACTACTTTTTCTGTTTTGCTAAATCATTGAACTGATGTGTGTCAACAGGAATGTTGTATAGACTGCCATTTTAAAAGTTATTTTATTAGTCGGAACCTAATGACACGTTGAATCTTCGAAGTGACATTGATTTTACAAATAGTCCTTAAAACTCTACAGATATGTTGAGAGCTATATCTGTCCAGATAGCCCTTCACGGTGTGCTGATGTCTGTAGTATCTTGCATGCGAGTAGACCTCCTCAACTCGGCCACATAATAATTCAATGATTCATGTCGGACATATAGCTACACCATTCGTCCATCCGGTTGTTTTTGTATAATCTAATAACGCAACGGAACAACCTTGGAGCACATTCACTGTGGGTGCGTAATTGTATTGTAAGTTAAAGCACGTTCGTTCGTTTTAAAGAAGACTTATGTCTATCTGTCTATCCAACCAACATCCTACCCACTTCAATGTTCTTCGCTTCGGAAAAAAGAATCTCTCACAAATGGAAACGATATGGAGATTTTCCAAGCGCAAATTAGATGTGGCTCAAGGCCGAAAGTGTGTAACACCCAGTGAGAATCGAACTTATTATTCAGTCGTAATTGTCCTAACGAGACAAGCTTGCTAACCATTACATCACTTCAAGTCACCGTAGCTTAAGTATGACACAAGGCCGTAACTGTGCGGTACCCAGTGAGGATCGAACTCACTACTCAGTCGTAATTGTTCTAGCGGGACAAGTTTGCTAAACATTACACCACGTCAAAGTACCCAAGGTGATTTTCTAAGCGTGGATTAAGTATGACACAAGGCCGAATGTGCGGACCTTCCCGATGCGGAACGAACTCATTTCTCAGTCGTAAATGTTCTAGCGAAACAAACTTGCTAACTATTACACTACGTCAATGTACCCATCGTGATTTTCTAAGCGTAAGACACAAGGCTGGAAGCATGGGGCACCCTATGAGGATCGAACTTTCTTCTCAGTTGTGATTGTTCTAGCGAAACAAGCTTGCTAACCATTACACCCTGTTGACATACACAAGGTGATTTTCTAAGCGTTGCTTAAATATGACACCAGGCCGAAAGTATGGAGCACCCTGTGAGGATCGAACTCTCTTCTCAGTTGTAATTGTTCTAGCGAATGAAGCTTGCTGACCGTTACACCCCGTCAACATACACAAGGTGATTTTGTAAGGGTTGCTTAAACAAGAACGCATATGAAAGCAACTGAGTTTTTTTGGGTTTTTTTAAGGTGGGATCTTGGGCATCAATAAACGTTAGAATAAGGGAAAAAAACTCCCTAACGAAAGAAAATGAACTTCATTCTGAAATATGAATATTCCGTTAAGGCATGAAAAATTCTGTCAGTCATTTTCTCTCTAAGATCTGCTTCTAACAAATTCCCGAGAAGATGTTTTTTCTCGATCGCTACCATCTTAATCTCTTTAATTCTAGGATTATCCGTTAGCTCTTCTACTTAACATCATAATCTACACTTCTTATCCACCTTCACTTGTGTTCATACAACATCATTCAGTAGCACTCTACCTTGAGTGAATCTTGGGCCTTATATTAGGTAAATATTATATAAAATAAATACTAATATATAAATAAATTTTAATTATCTGGAAATATGTAAACAGTCATCTCACGAGTCTTCATTAATAGTATCTCAAAATTGTTTGAGAAGTCAAATCAGATTCTGATCATTTCCGTGTTTTTGTATACCCGAATTGCAAATGCACTTTACGACCATCGTGAGACGGTAAATTAGAAGTTTCTTGGGAGAGTGCTTTATAATGGATGCGCAGGTGCTTTTAATGCAGATGGAGAATTCTTGGCATAATCTTATTTTACGTTGTAAAGCAAGTCTTATTAAAATATTTAACAATTTATTTTTTTAATTATTTTTTTCAAACATGTTAAACCGTTGTCAATTTTCATTATGGAAGGTCATACATGCAATCCTCATTTATTCCAGCAGTAGGAAGCAAGCATAATAATATTATCTCTGGGGAAGAAATATATTTAATTAAAAAAAATACTTTTTGTTCCCTAATGCTGTTCTTAATATATTAAAATATATATCGTTAACTCATAGTCAAATAAATAAATGAGAAAAAAAAATCACTCATCACGGTGTACGTTAATCCGACTTTTCACCGGGGATAGTACATTATTTACCTTATTCCGACTATTGTCCTCAACTTTGTCGCCACATTTTTTACAACGTTTCGGCCGTTGTACGCTCCAGCCTTCTTCAGGTGGTTGGAATGTCGAACTGAACCCTTTATTTCGCTCACTGGGGTAGACTGTTCTAGTTCCACATGCTATGTTTTAATGGATGTCAGTTATCAGTTATCTCCTATTAATTTCCCTCTGAAAGTTCTGCACTGCCTTAACCGGATATTGAACTCACAATCTTTGGGTCATGTCACTGGATCTAACCAACGCCTTTATCCACTGTGCTATGTGTCCTTGA
Source organism: Acanthosepion lycidas (assembly GCA_963932145.1). Taxonomy (NCBI): domain Eukaryota; kingdom Metazoa; phylum Mollusca; class Cephalopoda; order Sepiida; family Sepiidae; genus Acanthosepion; species Acanthosepion lycidas. Next base: position 13,717,102 of record OZ010583.1, read on the forward strand.
GGAAATATAGACAGATGCCCTTGATGGTATTATACGAAAAATTCTGTGTTTGGATTAGGGAAGAAATATTTCCACCAAAGAAAAAAAACAAAACAATTTATCCCGAATTTTAAGACAGATGCTTACATGTATGGTCTTCTGTAGTGAAAATGTCTGTGCTATTTCCAATGGGAAATTACCTTCAGTTTTTAGTAGTGGGTTCAGCATTATGACGAGTCTTATCTCATTAGAACAAGTTGATTTTTCACTTTATATAGAATATTTCTATTGTCCACAGGGCTGAAGCTGGGGTTTGATGTGATAAGTGCTGACACCAAAGATTAAATTCATAACTTTTACCAATTTTTGAGCATTTAGTTTTAAGCATCATCGTAAAAATCTACAAAAATACCTAATTTCTGCAGACTTTTGCTTGCAAACTGACTTTCAAGTTTTATTTTAAGACACTTTTATGTTTATAAATTCTTCTATGTATATATTTAATTTTAAAAAAAGGCATAAACCTAAAAAATGATTTAAAATAATTGTTGGACTTTATCCATTTCAAGTTTTACTATTTCAAAATAAATCCAAATAAACTTGATGTATTTTGTATTTGATACATTGAATGGAAAATAGATTCAGACCAGAATTCTAGTTAGTAATCGCTTCATGGAAAATAACATTTTTTTTTTACTGCCTTTGATAATTGAAAACTGTGTAAAAATTATAAGAGTTTAAAAAAAATGTAATGGAATTAGCATTGTAAATTGTCATCATCGTCTTCCTCACCACCACCATCATAGACAAAGAAAACCATTGGAAAATTCGTAAAGTTAAGGAATCAGCACATATGATAGGCCACATCAATATCCTGAGCCGACCAAGCATAAAAATGAATACATTATGGGAAGCAGTAATAAGGAATGCCAGAGAAAAAGCGATAACAACAAAATTGTAATATGAGATCTGGTAAAAACAAGAAATAATAAAAGCTAAATTGCAATATGAGAACTGGTAAAATGCTTGCTGAAGACATTAGGTTTATAATACCCAGAAATTCATGCACAGATGTCGTCAAGGGCACATGGCACAGTGGATAAAGGCGTTGGTTAGATCCAGTGACAGGACCCAAAGGCGGTGGAGAACTTGGAGAGGGAATTAACGGGAGATAACTGATAACTGACATCCATTAGACATGGCACGTGGAACTAGAACAGTCTACACCAGTGAGCGAAATAAAGGGTTGAGTTCGACATTCCAACCACCTACAGAGGCCGGAGCTTACAGCGGCCGAAACGTTGTAATAAATATGGCGGCACAGATGAGGACAATAGTCCGAATAATGTAAATAGTGTATATATATATATATATATATATATATATATATATATATATATATACATTCAACGTCATCACTTGATAAGACACCGAAGGTGTTGAAACATAATGGCTATTTTTGTAGTGATTTTATAACATATTTATTTTATAATTTTTTTTTCTTTAAAAATAAATAATTATATCTGCTCTACTTTGTATTGAGCACTTTTTTAAGAATAGTAATTGTTGGTTATTGGAATTCATTCCATATACACCAATCATATACTTGTATATATATATATATATATATATATATATATATATATATATATATACATACATATATTGATCACTAATTTTATCAATATATATATATATATATATATATATATATATATATATAGATAGATAGATATACATATATATATGTATATATATGATGCGACAAACAACACAGTTTTTATTGAGCCAAATAAATTCACACATTAAGAAAATTTATAAGTAATGTCACATCAAAACAACATGATATTTTATGATTTAAATTGTTAAATTCGCTCGTTTTCATGTTTATTACAACTCTGAACCTTACCAGTAACACTTCTACAAACTATTTAATACATTTCTACATTAATTTCAGTAAAAAAATATCTGAAAGTGCTTGTTTTAATTCAAGAATTATTTTCTGTTTGTGGCTGTAAACAATATCTCTCAGTATAACCCCCATCCCCACCCAACAAAAAAATGCCTGGTGGTGTTAGATGCGGTGATCGGTCTGGCCACTCAATTGCTTCCTGTCGTCCTATCGACCGCATCTTGAAATTAAGATTTATCCATTCCCGAAAGGGGAAGCCATATTTAATTTTAAGTCATTGTTAACAATTTTAATTTATTTTGTTCAATGAAAGTTAATAAATAAAAACGGGCGCACCCTGTATATTACCTTTCATATATGCAGATTACACTATCCTTACATTCAGCTGATAGCAGACATGATATTACGAAGTTTTGGTCACTATATCCTGTAATGTTCTGGTTTTTATTTCAAACTAGCAGCGATGCCCAGCTGATCGATCAGAAAAAGCGTTCAATTAGAATGAAGCAAAGACAACATCATTTTTAGATCTAACAGAGTCTATCTTCTTCAATTATTTTAAAGTACCTTCATTAAAAATACATTTTGAATTAATGCAGTTACTGATATAAAAGAAGTAGTCTGTATTTATTCAATCGAAGTTAGCTGAGGACATGAAGGGGTAAAACAGGCAACATGAAGACCCACTTCAGACCACAATTATTTTGGAGTTATTGAAATCCAATTGTCAGTGTGCTACCAAGGATGTAAAAGAGGATACATTTATAAAGAAATTCTTAAGTTTAATGAAAATTGGTTGAAAGGTCAACGAAAAATAAGAAAAAAAAACAGTAAAAATCGCCATTTTTCTCTATTTACGCGGGTTTTCACTATATGGGGGGGCACAATTATCAATCAACTTACTGTTGGCTATAATTGAGTGGAATTTGTATTAGACTGCTTGAAAACTGAGGGAGTTTTTAGTTTGAAATTTGTGTTGAAATCGATTTGTATTGAAATCGGTTTTGGGTTTTTAGGTTTTTTCGCTAAACTCAGTGGCGTAAAAATAAAAATAGGTTATCATTGAGCTCTTCATGTTGCAAATAACCTATATATCGAGTTTGACAGAAATTGTAGGAAAAAAGTTGAATTTATCAATTTTTAATCGGTTTCTTCGATTATTGATTTTTAAGAAAATATCAATTTTTTTACGCTAACAACCGATCTCTTACATTGTACGACGTACCTGCCAAGTTTGGTAAACATCGGTTGAATGGATCTTAATGTCGCATAGCAATCTTCTATGTCAACATAACAGAATATCATCTTCGATAGTGAATATCTTTGTTTCAAGTCTGTATAACCACTCTGAGGATGGCTCATGTGAGTGGAAGCTTAGGACCAACTTTATAAAAATATCAAAATGTTGGACAATGTTGGTCTTTATTTTCACCCGAAATCAAAGCAAACATTCGAACATTAGAACGGCTCATGATCAGACATAATAGACATGCATTGTTTGTTATATTGAATAATATATATTTAAATATGTTTAAATATATATATATATATATATATATATATATATATATATATATATATATATATATTGATGCATTTTTCATTAAATAATATAGACAAGTTTTGTCTATTTATTTTAAGTTCCTTTCATATCATCTGATAAGCTTAATAACATTATCATTGAAAGACGAAAGGAAATCACCATATTGATACATGTTTAAATCCAATCTAAGCATTCGGCTTACATAAGCCATTATCAAAGATGACAATTACTTTTTAATATATCAACCAATACACGGAACGATAATTATAGTCTGTTTTTGTTGCATGAAAAATTTCAAAGCAAAGACTAACTAGTGTATACGAGACGCGGAAGCGAAAATCGCGTCGAAGCTCATGATCTCGCACATGACCACGCGAGAGTGAAAACGAGAAATTTTAAGTATGGGAAAACGTTGGTATAAATCAGTGGCTTCTGTTATCAATTATAGGCATTTAATTATGTTTGAGGAGATTTCTTGAAGCTATATACATAAAACAGTTGAAACCTAACCTGAATAAAATAAACTATGAAACCTCCCCAAACATTCTTAAATGCTTATAATTGATAACAGGTAATGATAATTTAATGATAATGTTATTGAGCTTATCAGACAATATGAAAGGAAATTTCTTAAAATAAATAGACAAAACTTGTCCATATTATTTAATGAAACATGCATCAATGAAAAATTGCTGCCTAAACATATATATATATCTATATCTATCTATATATATATATATATATATATATATATATATATATATATATATATATATATATATATATATATATATATATTGTCCTGACTTAGCACCTCAGCTTCAAACCATTTCTCGCCGCCAGAACATAGCTTCCTTTTTTCGCTATTCTGTAAATGTTTTCATGGTAATTTTTCTGATAAACTTTTCTCTACAAAACCTAGACTTTAAACATATAAGCGTAGTACTAGAGTGCCATCCAGTTCTCATCATTTTGCAGTTGAAATAGCTAAATGTAATTGTAACATCTATTTTAACAGTTTCTTTTCTCGCATCTTTCGCTTGTGGAACTCTCTTCCGGCTTCTTGCTTTCAAGTCAACTTTGATCTTTGAAAATTTAAATGTCAATCTTCATCATCGGTCTTTTTAAATCATTTTCTTTTATTGCTCTCTCTCTCTCCCTGTAATAATATTTTTTTCATATAATCTCGTCCGCAGTATCACTTGCGTCTTATTAGCTTTCTCGCCTTGCTTGGAATGAAAATATTTTTTAAAAATTTTAATTCGGTAGAAATTCTTTTAAAAGTCCTTCTTTCAGGTAATTATATTTCTGCTGTTTGTTGAAGTTCAAAATAGATAAGAAATAAAGGCAAGATTGTTTGTGTCAAATTCAAGTTCAACACTGAATTCTACTTGCTGAATTATTCACTTATAATTTTTAAGTTTTAAATTTTATCTATTTTTTCTGCAAATTGCACATTTCCAGTTCAAAGATGTAAATGCAATGTCGTTTGTTATTTACTCACTTCTAAATTCTTGTTCATTTATTGCTTACTCTCCTTAATAGTGTTCTTTTTTTCACAAGCAGTAATCCCTTGCGTCATAGTGACTTTATCCCGTACTTAGGGTAAAATGATTAAAAAGAAGGAAAAAAAAAAGTTTAATATGTTAGAAATTCTTTTCAAAGTCCATTTTTCAGGTAATTATATCTCTTTTGTTTGTTGAAGGTCAAATTAGATAAGAAATAATGGCAAACATGTTTGTGTCACAAGTTTAACACTGAATTCCGCTTGCTGAATAATTAACTCAAAATTGCTAACTTTCAAATTTTATCTGTATTTTTTTAATATTAAAATGGCGGTGGATGTTGATTCGAATGTTAATTCTATTAAGTCTCACAAATTACACATTTCCAGTTCATTTTAATGAAGTTTGAATGGAGGAAGAAACTACAAGGCTTAATCAGATGCAAAACAGTAGTCATTCGTTCTTTGTCAGAAGTGAATATTGAAAAAAGTTTTTGTATATTCATTGATTTTTCAGTTGAGTACACTCCTTGAATTAATGTACGTATACATACTGAGTGCAACAGCAAAATCCTGTCCCAAATCCTGTTACAGCATAATTGTCCATCCCATAAAATGTTTAATATCTAAAAAAAAAAAAAAAACTAAAATGTGTTTCTTTTTTGCGAGTTTTCAGATAAGACGTCTATCCATCTTGACACCGTTTGTCGTAAGAATCACTGAAAATCCTTTGAGTTATTCAGCTAGAAAGAGAACAGCTTAAAATTGCTTTGATTCAGTCCGATTGTCTTCTAAACTGAGCAATGGCGAGCGGAAAAAGATCACTCAGACCTTCAGTAATGGTACCAACATTTATACACTGGCTTTATATTCCATTTCCTTTTTAATGAATATTGCAAAATTAAGTTTCTTTTGAAACTCGTGTTGTTAAATGTTATTTTTCATTTGTTAGAATCTTGTAATGTTTAAGGTGCTTATTCACTATGTACTCATAGCACTTATTTAAGCAACTGTGCTACATATATGGGTAGGGCATGGGGTAATATTTAATCAATATTCTTATTGTATAGAATTCACAGTAAGTTTAATATGGTAGAAATTCTTTTAAAAGTCCTTCTTTCAGGTAATTATATTGCTGCTGTTTGTTGAAGTTCAAAATAGATAAGAAATAAAGGCAAGATTGTTTGTGTCAAATTCAAGTTCAACACTAAATTCCACTTGCTGAATTATTCACTTATAATTTTTAAGTTTCAAATTTTATCTTTTTTTCTTTCTGCAAATTGCACATTTCCAATTCATTTTTTATGAAGTTTGAATGAAGAAAGAAACTACAAAGCTCAGATGCAACACAGTTATCATCTTTTTTTTTTTTTTTTTGTCAGGAGTGAATATTAAAATGGCCTTTGTAGATTCATAGCTTTTTCCACTGAATTTACTCCTCAAATTAATGTTTTTGTTTTTGATAATTACAAGAAACAAAAAGACTTCTTATAATGGTTCATTTCTTCAAAGGTCTCTTTAAAAGTTCACATATAAAATTTTCAGAAAACTGATCCATTCGTTTCTAGATTTGAGATTTACAGAAGGAAATTTAATTCACTTTACTCATCTCAGTCATTAACAAATATTCCGGATGCAGACTCACAGAATTGCCATATATATATATATATATATATATATATATATATATATATATATATATATATATATATATATACTCTGATATGAATAATGACAAAATATTATCAAAAAACATAAGTTTGCAATTCTCCAAAATGAAACTATTATCTATTAATTCTCTTAAAGAACCATTTTGGCCTTCTGTCAGCATGGCTGATGCTAACCTCCAGGTGAGTGACTCCCTGAATCATTTTGGTCTCACATTTTCCACTTACATAAAGTGGGAGAATTATATGAAATAAACTATCTGAATTGCCCATGCCTTGCTGCATGCCATAAATTCTTTACATCATCTCTATTCGGGGTTGGCATATACAGGTTTATTCAGAAATGATGGACCGATTTCATTGCTTCAGTTTCTCAAGCATCGTCATAAAATGAGCCAGTGACCATTTGAAATAGGAGTTTTCTAACTTTTGAATGGCTGCTACAGGAGCTTTGTAGTAGCGTTGCAGTAGCATCGTATCTCCAGCAATATTCAGTAGTTTGTTTACCCCCGGAATGGGGAGTCCTCAGCAAAAGGCGTTCCGCGTTGTCGAGTTCGCTGAAATAAATACGGTTGTCAAAGTATGCGTGCTTTTCGAAAGCAATTCAACATTAATTCACTCTCTGTTAAAAAAAAGTCGACGGTGGTTTAAACAGTTTCAAGAGTGTGAATCTCTGTGTAAAGGAAAAAGTCCAGGACGACCACGAGTTTCGGGGGAACGAGTGGGGAGAATCCGTGCTGCGTTTCAAGGGAGTCCACGGATGTCCACAAATCGAGCTAGACTTGAGCTTGCGATCTCTCAATCCACTATATGGATTACGCCTCGTTCAGGCATTAACCAAGACCTTGATCTTGGCAAGCGAGATCCTCAAACCTCACCGAGTGTGATTATTTCTTGTGGGGATGCGATAAAGATCACGTTTATGTACCACCGCTACCCAATAACATCGAATAACATCAGCGATCAACTTAGTGGATCGTGATATGCTGATATGCGTCTGGGAGTAATTCTCTTATCGCATTGATGTTACCCGTGCTGCAGGTGGTGGCCACATTGAACACTTGTAAGAGGAAATAAAAGTTGATCGTGAGTATAATGCTTGTGGTTTGGCTGGAGTTTCCTATTGTTTTTCCTTATTAAATTATTGCATAATGAAGTCAGTTCATTGTTTTTTAATAACCCTGTATATATATATCTGCAGAGTCTTCTGACTTGGTTGGTCTTTTAATATTGTACAACCTAACTGTACACCGCGAGATTGATATCCAGGACATCGGGCTGTATAGAGATGACGGGCTCATGGTGGTGAGGAGTTCCGCTAGCTTTAAGATAGAGAAGATCCGTAAAATTATTTTTCGTGATTTTAAAAAACTTAACTTAAAGATAACAGTCTCTTCTAAATTGAAAAAGGTAAACTTCCTCGACGTAACCCTAGACTTACCGAGCAACACGTACCAACCCTATAGAAAACCAAATGCTAACCCCTTATATATACACCCGAAGTCTAACCACCCTCCATCCACAATTAAACATATACCCTCATCAATAGAAAATAGAATCAGCAGTAACTCCGCTAACAAAGAAATATTCCACCAACATAATGACTTCTACAACACTGCCCTAAAAAGTAGTGGTTATAAAAATGCTAACATTAAATATAGGGACAATTGCAATAACCAAAAGAAAAAAAACAGGAAAAGAAACATCATTTGGTATACACCTCCGTTCAACCAAATGGTTAGTATTAAACTAGGATAGAAGTTCTTAGCTCTAATCGATAAACACTTCCCCACCAAAAGTAGGCTTAGTAATATATTCAATAAGAACACACTAAAATTGAGTTACAGCTGCACTGAAAATCTAGAAGGTATAATAAGAAGACACAATAATAATATCCTGAACAAACCCCCTTACCTGAATAGTTTTAATAACTCTACACTTAAATCAGATAATGATAGGGAAAAATTATGCGATTGTAGAAACCCGGTAGACTGCCCATTAGAAAATAAGTGCTGCATCAAATCTGTGGTATACCAATGCACTATATCATCCACGGAGAACCCTAACAATAATATGATATACATTGGGTCCACGAAAAATGCCTTTAAAACCAGATGGAGGCAGCATAAATGCTCCTTCAACAACATAAACTTTAGACATCAGACCTCTCTATCTAAATATTTTTGGCACCTGAAAGAAAAAAATAGGACACCTAAAGTAAAATGGAAAATCATTAACAGAACTAGAACTTGCAAAACTTGGGATGATCCATGCCCTTTGTGCCTCCATGAAAAACTACACATTATTAAGCTCCTAAACAATAAAAACCTATTAAACAACCGGCAAGAATTAACGGTTTTCTGCCGACACAACCGAACTTACGCTCTGAATAACTAGCCTAAAACACGCATATAAATTTTAAAATCCATAGCCCATATACATAGTTTTAATTACCCACAAAAATTGATAACCCTTTATGAAGTCGTCAAATAACAAAAGTTACGGCCTTTTCATATACACAAACCCCTTTCATAAACAGATATAATAAAAGAATAAAATAAAAATAAATTAATAAATCTCCGTAGACGCTCAAGCCAGACTATGCGAAAACTTCCTCCGTCGTAAATTTAGCCACCCCCATCTTACCGTGACCCGACATCTATGAAAGTAACTCTATACTGATACAAATTATTAACACCCCACCCCTGCCGATTCCAAACAATCCGCCCTTGATGTTACCATGGAAATTTATGATTTCAATTCTGACCATACTATTAAAACTCGTAAACTTCAGAAATAAGTCATTCCCAAAAAATTTCGCTTGAAGATGGAACAGAGCCTACTTTAACTCAAGTTAATTCAAATATTATTTTGAAGTTTTCGGCTCTTGTTTTGAAACATGAGACCTCTTATGTAGCGTGTTGGAATCATATTTTTAAATAAATAATCATATATATATATATATATATATATATATATATATATATATATAGGTACCTCCACTTTTTCGGCATAAATTATCGATACCTAAGTTTAAAATGCATTTTTTAAAATGAAAAAATATGCTTGAATATTTCATTTTAGTTTTACTTGAAAGTTGAATCATTAAATTTATTATTTCCATTAAGTAAACAATTCTGGTATATTTCAGATAGAAACTATATACATTGGAATGTCAAATTTAATTTTAAATTTTTAAATTTTCAAAAAACCCGCCATTTTCTTAATTTTAAGAAATTTGTAAACAAACACAAATTTATCGATTTTAAAAATATTTAAAAAAATTTCTGACACGTCATTTTAGTAAAATTAGAAAATTTAATGTTAAATTAATCTGATTTAAAAAAATTATTACTTAATTATAGCATAAAAAAGAAATATACAACGAATTATTAACGATTGGTACCGTAATTTTGATCCGATACTTGATCCACGTGTTGATTGACAAGTGATGACAGCTTACGACGGATGACCATAAATGAAAATTACTAGAAATCTGAGTGAACCCTTTTATTTTTAGTTTTACTGTTATGTCTATTTATTAGAATAAAGGGACAAAACTCTTTTTATAATAATGGCAATTTCAGTGTACCGTACATGGAAATAAGGAATGTATTAAGTAGAAAAATACAACATAAAAAATTATTTGAAAAAAAAGTGGAATCACTAAATTTATTAAACTTGGCAATTTTGAACTCGTAAATTTTGTTTCTACTTAATTACTAATTATCAAAAGGAAATAAGCTAATACAGAGTTTTGCACGATTTTTAAACTATTATAAATTATTATAATCAAAATGTAAAACAAATAAAAAATTCTTGTAAAATTTAATTATTCATCAGAAAAAATTTATTTCTTCAGGCAATAATGACGTTATATTACTTATTTACAAAAGCAATTAAAAGCTTTTCTAATTAAGTAATATCATAGTTTTATTGGATTCATTATTTTTCTATTCAAAGCTCATTTTACAAAAGTTGGAACAAATTAGAAAAAAAAAAGTAGGTGATTTACCATCTCCAATGACTCTTACTTTAAACAAAAAAAAATTGTAAGGAAATAAAAAGAATTGAAAAAAATTTCGGGAAAATAAGTAAGTGGGGTGTAACATATTAAAAAAAAAAATATTTTTTACTAAAATTTACTAAAAAGAAATATTTCAAAAATAATTTCATTCATTGGTGAAATAAGTCCTGAAAATTTCATTAAAATCGGACAATTACTTTAATTTTACAAGAATTTCCAAATCAATGGGTTTTCAACGGGAAAAAAGCGCAAAAAAAAACAATGTTATTTTTACAGCACCGCGATGACGTAAAAAAAAGAAAAATTTAACCAAAATTTCGAACGTGTTAAAAAATATTAAAAAATATCAAAAAATAATTAAAATACACTTTGGTCTTTCATCTTAATAATAACATAAGCGTTTTGACGATAAAAATTTATTTTCGGTAAGTTTGTGGCATTTGTTTATTACGCTATGCTGTTTTCCCGCGAAAAAGTGGAGGTACCTATATATATATATATATATATATGGTGGGCTCTCTCGTCGTATTCGTACGTTTGGTATGACGTTTGCGTTGTATCAAAACTGTTCGGATTCGATTTTTGGTAGTGGATGCGCACTGCTGATGAGCCCCAGATAGGACGAAACGGCCGTCCGGTGTTTTCTACCTTCTATTGAGGATTCTTCTAGTCTCGAAGAATTACTATATGTTTAGCCTAAATCCCCAAAATAATCACCGCGTGCGTGCTTGTGTGTTGCGTCCTGCCCGGCGCATAATGATTTAAATTAATCTGATTTAAGTAAATAAGATTTAAAAACACAAGTTATTTATACAGTAAGTATTTTTATATTAACAATGTTTTTAATTCAAATATTTTAAAGTTAAACACAAACACAAAGAGATCTCGCTTTGGTGTGTCGTCCAATTGTTTGTAGTTTAATTATATGTTTCAGCTTTTTTGAAACAAACATTATTTTAAATATTTACCTAATATTTTTTAAAATTAATCTGAGTTACAAAAAAAAAAAAATAAAATAAATTAAGTGAATAAGAATTAAAAATACGAGTTGTTTATGAAGTATTTTTATTTTAACTTTCTTCAAACACACAGTTTGTTTTAATTATAATACGTTTAATTATTTTTTTTAAATATTTTAACAACTGGACCAAACAGCAAAGCGGGATCTTTTTGTGTCTGTCTTTATGACAGACACAAAAAGATTTACTCTGATTTAAAGTTCAAGTGTATCCAGGAAGTTCTATTTCTATTAAATTCTTTAAACAATCAGAAAAACCTTAAACATGAACTTGTAAACCAGACCAATGATGTCACGAACGAATTGAAATATTTGCATGAATCATAATAAAATTAACTTTCAATGGAATGTTGAAACCAACTTCAATATTTTCTAACCTGAACCGTCAGTGACGGGTAATCTAGTATTGAATAAACTGTTTGGTCTGCTGCTAGCAAAATAGGTTCTCTGTATCATACTAAAAAAAATTCTTGGGTCGATCTATCTTGTACATTTGAAAGTTGACCATTACTTTTTCAGATGAGTACACTGCTCGGATTAATGCATTTGTTTTTTCTTTACAAGTATTTACAAGTAACAAAAAGGTTTCTTATAAATATCCATTTCTTCAAAGCTCACTTTAAAAAGTTCATATGTAAAGTTTAAAACAAAATTAGTTTTACATTTTCAGACTTCCTGACACATACTGAAAGGGAAATTTCATTCTATTTCCAAAACAATGAACTCAATTGCTAAAAATGAGACTTTACTAAAATGGTGGATCGGCATTGCCTTGCTTAAGGAGAAATGATTAAAAGAGAAATGATAAAAATGGTTTGGTGTGAGCTTAAGTCCCAACAGACTTTCAAAGGAAGGAAGCTTATTGCGAATACAACCGTTAATCATGACTGGAGATACCTTGGGGTCTGCTCTGTGATGAAAAATAAACGTTACTAGCTCGGCTTGATGAGATTTAGAAGCCAGTTCATCTTTCATTCAGCTGTTCACACAAGGTTAGAAGAGAGATAAGCAGTCTGGTTGTTTCTATAACATTTTTTGATGGTGCTCTCCTAAAACTTGATTTGAGAATTTTCGTTTGCTTATCGTTAAAAGGGTATTCCAATAACTTGAACCGGTTTTAAATGTGAATTAAGTTTAAGCGTTTAATTTTTTTTTTTCTTTTGCTTTCAGATTTAACAACTTAAGTCTTTGGCAATTTCAACCATAGAAAGATTAACAATCAAACAACGTTATCGAAGCCTATTACAAAAATGTTGGTTCAAACACAAATGCAATTCGCGAACTTCGAGAGTGCAATTGGAAACGATGTAACGTTGTTGTGGAGAGGTTCAATTCCTGCGCGCGATGACGAATAGAGGTGTCTAGATATTCGGCCACATTCTCGTGCACTGCAGCAATGTTTTCATCTGAAAGGCGTAAACGAGCACCCAGTGCTGTTTTCACATCTGCCACCAACCCAGTTTGTTTGAATTTACGAACAATTTTTCCAATTGCACTCTTGAAACTTTAACACGTTGTTTGATTGTTAATCTTTCCATGGTTGAAATTGCCGAAGACTTAAGTTGTTAAATCTTAAAGAAAAAAAATCATTAGACGCTTGAACTTAATTCACATTTAAAATCGGTCTAATTTATTGGAACACACTTTATATAGCAATAAGTGCCAACGACTATATCTTAAATCAGCAGACATCATATCGAAATAAGATAAGGTTATTCATTTCCTTATGGCGATTCCCTGTAAAGTATAAAAAAAAAACGCCGCTGATAGTTTTGACATTCGTATTTGGATTTGTCCTTGTATTGTCTTTATTTACCCTTTGTTTAATTCACCTTGCAGCATTTTAGGAACCTTTGGTTGTCAGAGAAGCAATTAGATTTTCTGAAAGAACCTTTCGATGATCCGAGTCGAACAGTGCACTTGGCTGATGGTTATTTTAAGAATGTCCGCCATTTAAAATGAAAGAGGGAAGGTATAAGTAGAAGATGAGGCACGTGATCTTGTGAATCATGATGGCGGTATTAGCGAAAAGAATTCAAGAAGAAAACAAAGGAAATTACAGACATCAAGAAACCTCAGCCTGACACCGATTTCTTTGTTTGTTTGTTTTTTTATATTTATTATAAGGTCATTTTTAATAGTAATAATTATAGTAATGACAGTTTTGTTTTCGTGAGATAGCTGATATAATTTTTCTTTTTTCTTTTTTTTTTACTATCTAAAAAACCTGCAGAGCTCCAGGAATAAAAAAAAGCAGTGAAAGACTGAGAATTTTAGAACAATACATTCAGTTTCTGTCCGAATTTTTGGGACAAGGAATTATTATTATTTATTTAGATTATCTACTCTTCTTTGTCCGAAAAATTCATGTTGAAGCTGATATATTCCAACGGGGGTGAAGAATCTTTTCCCCGACGAGAGCGTGCTCCCTTTTGTTTTTTGTTGTTGTTTTTTTTCCACTACGCTTTTTGCTCTACTGGAAGTGATAAATGTATTCATTGGCAAGCCTACTATATATATAGCTTCACAGCACCTGTAGAGGAATGCCAAATGATTCAATATCAGTGCCAAGTTTTCGTGGATATTTTCCGACAACCTCCATTGGTGTATCACATCGGCTTCATATTTTATGTCCGAATTTCCGGGATGAAGAGTAACCATTATAGCTACACCTCACTTAACAAATAAATTCCGTTCCAACGACTTCATCGTTTAACGAGCTGGTTGCTAACTGAATTGTTGTACTATTTTAGGGATACTACGTATGTAATGGGTTTGTGTCAACTAGTTTCAGTTAGTTTTAACTTTGACACACCCTTTTTTCATATGATTTTATTTCTAAATTATTCAGTACAGTCGTGTATTGAAAGGTAAACATAATGGCTGGATATTTATTTAATATTTTATAGTCGATGAACATGTAATTCGTTAAGTGAGGAGTGGCTGTTTTGCATTCTCTATGGTTATATAAACGTGTGACACTATTTAGCGGTCGCGTGAAAATGAAAAGCGAGAAATAATTAAGGCTATAAGAAGCTGAAATAATTAAGGCTATAAGAAGCTATCACGAAAAGACATACTGAGCGATGTTATTTTTTTGACAAAGAAAAGTGGTGAAGATTTTGTTTTCGTTTGCGAAAAGAAAAAGTATAATTTTTTTCTCGCAGAAGATAGGAGGTTCGTAAGATCTCGGATCTGTCGAATTAATTTATGTTACGAGGCGGCGAATAAAAGATAGCCATCTGCCCATGGCAATAAATAAAATTTCAAATTGGTCAAGTGGCCTACAAAACAGGATGCCAAGAGATAATGGTAATCAGGTCACGCGCTGACCGAGAAATACATCAGCTGAAGACCACTGCCAAAGAAAAAAGAAAGGAAAGGAAAAGAGAAAGGAAAAGAATAAACCATTAAGTATCCTTCGGAGATATCATTTGGTTTTGGGAAAAACACCTTTTTTATTGTCCAGACCTGAACATGATAAAAGTTTGATAGCATATAGATAATTGGCGACAGAATGCGAATACGTCCAGTTAACCACCTACTTGACGCTGGCGGAAATCTCGATTGATAAATTCCAGGTGACATTCGGTTAAGATAGAGATTAAGGACCACACCACGAGTCGTAGGGGTTTGTTGTCGGGAAGAGAATTAAAAGAAAAAAAGAAGATAATTTTTTTTCTTTGAGCGATAATTGTAAACACCCGCGCTGCCGAACATCATTGGCTGAGTGGTGGCGTGAGCGGTGGGCGAAGCTAATCATGTAAGAGAGAGGGAGGCCTGTTGACTCCCCTGAGGGGATTGGTGTGAGATACCACTGTGAGAGAGAAGGGGAACTTGTTGACGGTTTCTGAGGGGATTGGTGTGAGATACCAATATGAGAAACGAAGAATTTGTGAGGACGATACCCTTAACAACTCCTCTAAAGCAAAAAAGTAATGGACTTGCAAAAAGGGAAAGTGATAAATTTTCCTGTCCGAAAACAAAGAAAATCTTTGTTGTGGATTTAGAATTATCGAGGACGCCCAAACCACGACAAGACCACACCCGATTTTGGTCGGTGTCCATATAAGCAGAGTCGCAGCGAGTTAGAAGGCAGTTGGGGCTAGTCAGAGAGAGAAGTTAGTTGCAGCTGAGGCTATTGAGCCCCTAGACCAGCCTCGCAGGAAGCTGACTGAAGATCCACGCATCCCGACTTCAACTTCTAACCAAAAACAATTTATTTTTGAAGAACGACTTAGACTCACACCACCAAAACAAGTTTTACGAATATCGCCTGAAAAAAACAGTTTCTTAAAAAAACAACTTAAGATGTTAAGACTCGCCTAACAAACACAAAGTGTCACGAATCCATATTAGCGGTTTGGGAGAAAGACGCAGTCCTGTATTCAACAACCAGATATAAAAATATTTGTTATTCTTTTTTTAACACATTTGAACTTTTCGAGTTGTTACTTTATTTTCTTTTACATATACTTGTGTGGTGTTACCTTTGCTCGGACTCAGCTTGCATTGCAGCCCGGCGACTGATTGATTTCGTCTACCTAAGATCAAATCACAACGTGGGTAGGTTAGACTAGAAATCAAAGCAGTTACTTCGGTAACTAGACGTTGGAGGCGAGCTGATACCGAATCTAACCAGATTCCCATCCCAATCAGCAAAGGTTTAGAACGTCACATTTGGTGCCGCGACCAATACCAAGTCACATTGGTCGTCACAGGATAGCACGGCGGCGGGCGCGGAGAGAGGCCGGGGTGACGTCACAAACGCTTTTTTATGAAAAAAAAGGTAGAAAACTTTTGGCTGTAAAAACCTTAAAATGCGATGTGAAAATTTTAATGAATTCTGTGTCTGTAAGGGTTTTGTATAAACCATTCAGGTTTTGTTCTTTTTTCTAGTTTTATGTTACATTTGCACCATCAACATATAAAATTCTGTGATTTTCATTAGTCCGTCTGTCTCTCACACCCTTTAAAATCGCCATATTTTATTAGGGTACGTAGGTTAGTACAATTTTCATTAATTATATTGAAAAAATTAAAAGTTTTATTATTTAGCATAAAAAGCACTCCTATTATTTTAAAATCAATTTAATGATTAAAATAACAAATAATTATTTAATAAAAAGGCAAGTTTTTGCATATCTTTTAAAGGTTTTATATTTCATCGATTGGTTTGCGAAATTGAATGAAACCCAGAGCACAATCAACATATAAAATTCCCTGACTTCCATTAGTTCGTCTGTTCGTCCGCCCGTCCCACCCTCTAAAATAGCCATACATTGACTGATTAAAACCAAATTTGGGGGAGAAGTACAAACAGGTAAGGGTGTGCAAAGTACAGTTGTTTTCACTAGGGTGGGCAGCTGAGTACAATAAATTTTCATTATGTTAGAAAAAAAAAGTTTTTATTATTAACATACAAATTATTTTCACTATGTTTTTTTTTTTAAAAAAAAAACATGATTAATAAGTAAAATAACAAATACTTATTTAATAAAAATTCAATATTGTTTTCTTGGATATCTTTTCTTTAAGGTTCTATATAAAAGAATCCAGTTTCCAGGTCACACTGCGTTTACGAGAACTATAAACAAATCACAAGACCAAATGCTGGAAATATCCTAATATCCTTTATCTTTACAAGAGCCATATCAGACCGAAAATGGAACACTGCTGCCTAATCTCCACTTTATGGATAGCGCCCAAAAGCGTCTCCGCGTCTTCGTGGTTGATGAATTATTGTTCACCGTGAAATCGCTTTCTCACGGATCAAATGACACAACTCTCTCGCCGTTCTCGGAAGGTGTTCCACCAGTTCTAATATCCACAGCTAAGACCCGACATTCTACGCACATTGTAGGAATCGACCCTCATTCCCTTCCTATTTCATTGGTGAGATCTAAGTTCCACTCGAGCAGCTTCTTCCCACGAACTGCTATTTTGTTGAACCGAATCCCAAGAGGATGCTTTCCCTATATGTTTGCTGACTTTCATAATTTTTATTGTTTCAAGGTAGGACATGTTCACTGGTATCATATTTCCTCAACATTACCGCAGTCATAATCCTAACCCCCCAAACCCCCAGTCGACGAGTTAAAGCTGACTGTTTCTTTGATTTTCACTGACATTAAGTCAGACTAAATTTAATTCGCCCTTTTTGAATTGATACATTTTTCTAAAAAATATAATGTACGGAATAAATTATTTAAAATGGACATTCGAAAACAATAAGCTGAAAAACATTTTTTTTTTGAAAATCAGGGCATACAAGACATTAGAGATTTAAAAAAATACTTATAAAATTAAAGCAAGAATTACATTACCTATTAAGTAAAAACAATCTTAACCTGCGCAACCGTAACTTTCCCATAAATCTTCATAAATTTTGCGTCTTATTCTGGAACTTTCTATTCCGATTGACCCATGGGTCTTGTACAGGATTAACAAGATATTTTTTACTGTTAGTTTCTCTTTTGTTCTTTTTAGCATAAATCGCTTCGAAATATTTCAACAGATTTACTTAGTGTGGTATGTTTCACTTGTTTTTTTTTAATAGAAAAAATCCCAATTGCTTTCCTATACTATATAAATTTTTAATTAACAAACCCTAACTTTACTTTAAAAGTGACTATTCTGTGAGAAAATGATTAAAAACTATTTTAAAACGAACGATATTCCATATAATATATATACACAGGGTGTATCATCGTAGAGATGCTAGCCGAGAAAAAACAGTTTGTTGAAGAATCAACAATCCTAGCTCCATGCTTGTTTGTTGTGTAGCATTTCGAAATTCAGCATGGGCGTTACGATACGAGGAAAAACTAACGGTCGACTTCCTTGTCTAGAATAATTTCTTTTCACTTTCAATGCATCATACAAATAAGGTGGCCAATTCACCTCTAACATTTCTCTAAGTTTAAGATTGTATCTCGCCGATTCTTTTTTTCAAGGTTCCTCCCATTAATCCATTTTCAACTTGTGATATCTTCCAGAGAATTGTTTGGTGTTGATTTCCAATCTCCCATTTTACTTTCGACTTCGCAAGCAATGCTCGATACGTGTTTGCAGTTATCCCAAGCGTAAATAGAAAGAGTATATATTGTCGTATCTGGATATTAATATTCAACTAGAATTTCTTGTCAGAATAAGGCATAATTATGTTTCCCAAAACAACTATTAATAAATATTAAAGAAGAATCAGGAAGCAATTGAATAAAATTCAAAGAAATTTCGATGATTGCTTTTTAAATTGAAGTATTCCTGAAAGACAAGACACACAAATACGCACACACACACACACGCGCGCGCATATATATATATATATATATATATATATATATATATATATATATATATACACTGCGTGCCAAATTATTATCGTGATAACTTCTTTTCTAATATTTCAAAAACACTCAAATCAATTCACACAAAATTTTCACACACTGTTGGCAATACAGGCCTGCGCGATCATTGAAATTTTCGTACTGATCTGCGCAATGTAAACAAACTGGCGCCGTATTTGTTATCAGCATTGTGATTTGAGCGTGCCAAATTATTAGAAAAGTGTAAGAATTTAGTGAAAAGATGGGCCGTAAAAGCAGTTTAAGTGATGCTGAAAAGAAAACTATCACCTCAGAACTCTCAAAAGGTAAATCTATCCTAGAAATTTCTAAAATGATAGGGAGGTGTCGTCACAATAAAAGTTCACCGCCGACCCTACACATGTACGCAAAAGGGCAGATAAAGACAAGCCGAAGGTTATTTCACGTCGTCTCATGTCACGACTTAAACGAGAGGCCACGAAGAACCCTGGACTTACCACCCAAGAGTTTTCAGTCGCATTGGGGATCCTACTGTGTCTAAAAGTACTCGGTGTCGGTATCTGAGGGAAATAGCAACAACAGTCAAACCTGTATCGAAACCTCCGTTAACGAGAAATCACATTCAAAATCGATTGAAATGGACCGAGGACCATATGAAGATTGACTTCTCTAAAGACGAAACTGGAGCAACACTTGATGGGCAAAATAGATGGTGCAAAGGCGGGGTAATGAACGGACAGAATCGCCAGCAGTGTTTGAGACGCCAACAAGGTGGTGTAGGCATAATGATCTGGGGTGGTATTATTGGAAAAACGTTAGTGGGCCCATGGAGAGTACCAGATGGCGTCAAAATGACTGCTGATGCATACATGGCGTTTATGAAGGAGCATCTTGAACCGTGGATGAAAAGGCAAAGAGTTACCTTCGGAAGGGCCATTTTTTTTAAACAAGATAATGCTCCCTCACATGATGCTCACAAGACTACTGAATACTTGAAACAGTTAGACTTCGATGGACCTCGAAAAATGTAGTGGCCAGCAAATTCTCCGGATTTGAACCCAATCGAAAACCTTTGGAGCATCATGAAGCGAAGACTGTACGCCAACAGACGACAATTCAGGAGCAACGCTGAGTTGAGGGAAGCAATTATTGACATATCTCGCGTCATTACAGCAGATGACATCCTACAATTAACAAATTCTATGGATCGTAGAATTCTTCAAGTAATTTCAAAACTGGGAAAGCACATTCCCTATTAATTTGTTTATAACTGTGCCTTTGTTTGTATCTGTTATTATTTTTTTGATTATCTTATTTATTAGCTTCTTTTGATCCTAAACATTCACGTGCAACATTAATAAACGTTTTGTTTGCATAATTCTGGGAATTTTACTAAACTTTTCTAATAATTTG
>OZ010583.1:13742492-13782492 GCA_963932145.1 Acanthosepion lycidas
AAGAGTATTATCAAGAAAATAACATCATGTGTCCGGGGTAAATATCTAATCAACCTTTGAAAAGACTCGTTTGAGACGATTAAATAGTTCCGAAAGATCCCTAACAAAAGAAGAGCCAGTTTCACCTATTTTGACATCTTGGATTTTTACCCTTCTATTTTGGAGGAACTATTAAATAACAACCTCAATTTCGCTAAAGGATGTACCGAAATAACGGATAATGATCTGGACATTATTTTAGCGTCAAGAAGATCAATACTTACATACGATGACGCTACTTGGGTGAAGAATAATGAAAGTTTCGATGTACCTATGGGAGCTTTCGATTCTGCCGAAGTTGAAGATTTATTGGGCATATATATTCTAGAAACCTTGAGCAGAGTAGTTAGCCTTAAACAAGTCGGAATTTATAGAGATGACAGCATAATCATTGTCCCTAATAGCAATAGTCCCTTGACTTCCAGCTTACATAAGAAGATAATTAGGTCCTTAAAATACCTAGGCCTTAAAAATGAAATATATTCCAACCTGAAAATTATCAACTTTTTAGATAATTCACTCAACCTATCGAATGATACCTTTAAACGCTTCCATAAAGTTGATCAAACACCCCTATACACCAACGTTCACTCTAACCACCCTAAACCTGTGATAGACCACATCCCCAAAACTGTGAATACGAGAATAAATAGGCTATCTTCTAGCCAAAAAATCTTTAACGATAATAAATTTATATACAATCAGGCCCTCAAAAATAATGGTTTTCGACAAGAATTAAACTTTAACGGAGAACTTGTAAATCAGAATAATAATAGAACTAAAAACAGAAAGAGGAAGGTAATATGATTTAACCCACCATATTGCGGGCTTAGTTTGGTAGAGTACCTAAGACTTACTATAGTAAGTATATATAAGTATAATTATTATATAAACAGTAGTATTAAAAAGAACACAATACACGAGTGAAAAAAAAATAATAAAAATTATATGTGGAGCTTTTAACTTTAAAAATTAGGATGCTAAATCCAGTAACTTAAATTTATAAAGCAGAAGTAAGAGATATTAATGACGAAAATAAAACGTACATAGTATGTACTAAAGGTACTTTCAAAAGTAGATAGTACAATCATAGGTTGTCATTTAAGCTAGTAAGTCTTAGGTACTCTACCAAACTAAGCATGTATATAATTTAAAAGAAAAAAAAAACAGCAGGGATCCGATTGTAAGTTGGTATATTAAAAAAAAAAAAAAAAAAAAGCGAAGCCTTATAACATGCACAATAATATTTACTACCTCTGCTAACTGGAAATATATGCAATAATGAAACTACCGGTTCCGGAAAACCTTTTGAACAAGAAATCCGAAGTCATGAATCCTTGTATACATACTAAAAAAATTCTCCTAAGCACATGTGAGGCTGGATAAAAAATATATACATGTCAATAAACCCCCCTCCCTACCGTTACATTCATAATACCCTTGCTGTTCTTCTTCTTCTTCTTCTTCGCATCTTCCTCCTCTCTATTACACACAACGTGGTGCGTTTGTTTATTTAATTTTATTTTAAATAATATAGCTTTAATTATTTTTTAATAAAGTGTTGGGAGGTCAACTGATAAAAATTTCCTGAGCATACCGTAAGATTGAAACCAAAGTAGCGGATTCAACTGACTTCCTAATGTTTAAAGTTATATATATATATATATATATATATATATATATATATATATATATATATATATATATATATATACCGTGTGTAATAGCAAAATTGTCCAAATCATGTAACAGCCAAATTGTTAAATTGTTAGATTAAGTTTTAACCGGTTTATCGGTTTATCTTAGAAATGATTAAATATATCTTACTGGAATTCCCTGAAGTTTTTATAGCACTATTGGACTATCTGAGCAATAAGAATGTATAATTACTTAACAGAAGAATCGTAATGAAATCGACCATAAACAAAATTGTCTTGTTCATCATTATTTAATTATATCTAATAATCGGAAGCTCATGAAGTATTGAAATAAAGTTCAAATACATACATATATTATTTCATGATCG
Source organism: Acanthosepion lycidas (assembly GCA_963932145.1). Lineage (NCBI taxonomy): Eukaryota > Metazoa > Mollusca > Cephalopoda > Sepiida > Sepiidae > Acanthosepion > Acanthosepion lycidas. Next base: position 13,744,558 of record OZ010583.1, read on the forward strand.
TTTTCCAACTTATTCAAGATGATCTTTGCCCTCTCTAACCTTCTAGCTTTTGGTCCTGGTTTGACAAAATAAAGTATCACTGGTGATAGTTGAAAGGAAGTTGACACTATCGTAACTCTTGTAGTTTGGAATTAGAATTAAAATGGTTTATCTGAAAACCCTGTATAGAATTGGAGCTTTCGAAAGGTTGAAAAAGTTAAACAAGAAAACGTTAAAGTGAGACGAAGGAATTGAAATATGAAGCGAGGCAAAAAAAAAAGTTTTTTTTTCCTTCTCATAAACAGAGACGCAATAAGAACGGAATGTAAAACTGTAAAAAAAAATTGGAATAAACGATTTTGTTTTTGAAAAGTTGACTGTGTTTTTATTTGAAGGTCATTGTCGACCAAGGACGAATTTAAGTAAAACCATTAATGTAAACAACGTAATGTGGAAATGGATCGGATTTGGAAATCGATAAACAAAAAAAAAAAATGCTGATTTGAAATGCTTTTTTAAAAATACAAGCTTGTTGACGAAAAAAATTATTATCGATAAAACGCCCGATGTTCGAGAAATGTGGAAACAAAGTTTATTATTTTGAAATACCAAATACTTTCTTTACGGTCAATGTCATGTCTCCTGTGTTGGAGAAAATAATTGAGTAATACGTAATGAGCTTTTAGGGGTAGTCAAAGTTGGGCGAGATGCATATAAACTGAACGATCCGTTGAAGCCGGCAGTAGGAGCTGCCGTTGAAAAAGGCTGAGACGAACCAAACAGCGACCGAGGAAGCGAACATGACCTGCCGCCGTTGTTGCCCGACCTAACAACACGCGTGAATGTTTAAGTTTCAGAAGCAAGAGATACAGTGTGCCGATATAGAGTTGAACGGGAAGGGTTAATTTTGTTGTATAAACGATTATAGTAACCAGTTAAAAATTAACACAAAGACCCTCTTCGTTATTTGATATTTGTACTTTCATCGCCGAAAACGTTCTTGTTCTTTCTCACAGCACGGTTACGCCAACTCGATCCAATGCTTAAGTACGGATGAAAGTTCTATTTTCTTTGCAGTGTGATCAAAAGACACAACGTGGGCGAAGCATCTGAAGGAACGAAACGATCAACAGATAACTATCAGTTGATCGGCGCCAATACGGATCAGTGTAGGGATAACCCCAGATCGAACCGATCCTCATTGGACTGTCATAAGCTGAAACTCCTCTCGCCACTGGGCAAAGAACTTATGGATTAAGTTGGACCTTTTCTAATTAACCTCTTTAGCTCTAATTTGAAATGATGATCCCTCTTCCTGTTGTAAATGCCTGATCCAGTTTTCCTCTCTACTATTCCCTCTATTTTTAAACTTATTTACCTTTCTCTGGTTGGTTGTCGAATGGATATGTAAAACAGATTATGAATGTTTATACGATTACACTAAGGCCTGAATGATTTTTCGACTGACCATATATATATATATATATATATATATATATATATATATATATATATATATATATAAATGAAGAAATATAGTTTTAAGATGTGCTATATTTATGAGATAAAGTGCTCAATATCAGAGATAGAGCGTATGTAAATATAAATATAAAAGTGAACATTGAAGTCAACACGCAGAGGCGACAGGCTGTTTCATGCTAGATGCAATCGTTATATATATATATATATATATATACTATACTTTAGAGGAACCACGGTGTCTAATAATTAGTTAGGTTCATGCCTTCTTTAGCTTAATTAACTCTAAATAAGCTAGCTTGCTGGATTTATTTAACACTTAAGAGTGTGGCGTCCAATTTGTTAGAAACGCCAATTGCTGAAAATTAAAACTCCGCCAGCCCTGAGGTTACCATTAGCCAACAATATATAGATAGATAGATAGATAGATAGATAGATAGATAGATAGATAAGGATAATTAGGAAAAAAAGTTAAAAATCCGTCATCAGCAATAAATGTATTTAGATGAATTTAGATATACCCATCTCATCAGATTTTTCATAGAATTTAGTCGGTCTGATGAGTTGAATATGCTTATATTCATGGAAATATATTTAATACTGACTATGCATTTTTAATATTTTTTTCCTAATTTTTTCATATAATTTGCTCTTTCTCATTCACTGTGCTCTCATATAGACTGATAAGTAATCGTTAGAATATCTACCAATTACATTTTTTATAATTTTTTCTTATAGATAAAAACAATTTACTTACTACAAAGATGCAACTTTGTTTCGGTACATTTAGTTGAACCTCGAATGGTGAGATCCAAAATGTTTATGAACAATTCTGTTTGTAAGCAGGCTGCAAGTGGAACGTCACTTCCTTTTTTCTATTTGTATGAAAAAGAAGTTAAGAGGGGACGTATATATGTAAAGAAAAGATAGGAAAGGCAAAAGGGTGACAGAGTGAAACAATAATGCTTGTTGATAGCAGTTTGATGTAGGATTGTTCAGATGTTATGGTGCAATTAAATGCACCGAAACGAGGTTGTATCTTTGTAGTGAGAAAATTGTTTTTGTCTATATGAAAATTTTTTATAAAATATAATTTTTGTTCTACTGTCGCTATTGAGCCATCTTTTGAATTAATGCTGTAAACGTTAGAATTTATATATCATTTTCGTTCTGATTAAATTCGGATATATATATATATATATATATATATATATATATATATATATATATATATATATATATATATATATATATATATAAAAACAATAGGAAAACTGTAATAGTTGCCGACGCATTTCGTCCGATGTGGACTTTCTCGGGCAAAAAAATGAAATGAATTCATTAAACAAAGTAACTGCCATGTAATTTTCAGTTAACGGTATGAAAATAGCGTTTTCTAAATTCTTCTGACATTTTGTTTTGTTATTATTAGTTACTTTGTTTAATAAATTCATTTCGTTTTTGCCTTGAAAAAGTTCACGTCGGACAAAACGCGTCGGCAGCTATTACAGTTTTCTTATTGTCTTTTATATTTATAAATATTATCTTTTTCTACAGGGTAACTCTTAGAAATTTTTCATATATATATATATATATATATATATATATATATATATATATATATATATATATATATGTATGTATGTATGTTTTGATATTAGCTATATTTTGACCTGAAGTTTTCAATACATTATTTTTTTTTATTACAGGAGAAGCATTTGCTTTAATCGTCCGGCTGGTGAAGTAAATGTTCCCTAGGGCCATCCAACTTCAAAAATCTAAACAAATAGCTAAACATCAGAATTTAATTTTGGGGAAACATCGAGAATTTTTCAGCAACCCCTCGTCCATATAAACGATTATATCTGTCAGTGGACTTCAATTGCAGTTCCACTAATAAAGAAGACGTTTTGCTTTTCAGAAATCCTAATAAAAATCAGCATATCTTGCTGGACGCCATGCAAAAAGAAAAAATCCCCCCCCCCATGACAAACTCAAACTCAACCGGAAACGAATGCTTTCCTCGTTCTTTTTGCCTATTTACTTTTCGCGCCACTACTCTTTTCCATTTATCACTTCAACTTCCGCCCACAGTAGATCCGGTCCTAATATGCGTCCGGACCGCATCCACTTCGAAGTTATTCACCATGTTCAAAATAGTGATAAGCCTGCAAACTACTTGACCGTGAGATTTGCTGCGGACAGCTCGTCTTGGCATACTAAAACTGCTCAGCTGCCATATCTTCAGGCGCACACATGTGTTTGCGTTAGTTAAAGGGTAGGCAGGCAGTTCTTCTTATTTCTTGAAGTTCTGCCTTGAAGACGTTCCATCATCCCAGCCACACTTTAATAATATCGACTTTGCTAATTTCAAGACATTCTGGCGGTCGATAAATTCTTCAAACTTATTAGAATTGAAAGAAGTTTTCATATTAAATAGTTTCATTCTTTACATTATCGGCCATTGTCTTCATCAACAAACTACTAAATAAACGATCAGAACTCATCTCAAATGGCAGACACGGAAATATTTTTTTTTACTACGTTTCTTAAAAATCGGCAACGGAGAAGAATAAATAAAAATAAATAAAATAAAAATAAATAAGCAAAAACAACTAAAATAAATTAATCCAAATAAATAAATAAAATAAATAACAAACAAATTAAAAAAAAAACACTCCCGCTAAAATAACCGTTAAAATAGATTACCCACAATGCATTAGACTACCCGCAATGCATCACTCAACCGAATATATAAATAGTCGAGAAAAACACATGTGGTCTGAAGATTACTTTTAGCATGAAACCGCCTGTCGCATCGGAGTGTTCAATTTTATATTTAAATAAGCTCTAGCTCTGATATTGAGCACTTTATCGCATAAATATAGCACACCTTAAAACTATATTTCTTCATATGCTGGCTGGACTCTCCCGTAGTATTCGACATATGAGGGTCAAGCAACTCAGCTCCTGGGAACTGACAGCTAGACGCCTGCACATATGATTTGATTATACTGGTGAAGGCTTTGTGCAGAACCAACCAGACTTTTTGAATAGCCGAATTGATGTGGGTGCCAAAGTTGGGCCCACAGAAGTAAAACACGGAACACGGATTAGATGTAAGAAAGATATATTAACAACAGGTTACAGAGATAGTGTAAGCAGAGCTTACTATAAGTTAATGTCAAACACTGGTAGGCGTACGAGTGCTACGTCGCCTACTTAATATAGGCCTGGAAGAGTCTATTGTGTAGGTAGTTTCCGGTCTCACAATACGAATACAGAGACCTGGTGCACCACGTGCCGCAAGTTCCACAAGCGACCCACCGCATCTTTTGAATTCAGAGTTGTCCTTCTGCTAGACCAATTGCCATCAAAGGCTATAGAAAACAGTCTGTCCTACTGGGTGCGGGGTTTCTCTTCTCTTGCCCTTGTAACGGCATTCACCCGAGGTGAGTTAAGCCCGCTCCAATATTGGAGTTTCATGGGAATTTGGAATTCACAAGCAGTCCCCAACCCGCATGTATAGCACATGAGATTTGATTATAGTGGTGAAGGTTTCGTGCAGGACCATCTACACTTTTTGAAGGGCCGATTACAGAGACCTGGTATGTGTGTGGGGGAGGGAGGTGTTGGTAGAAGAAGAAGAGGTTTCATAATTTTCGCAAAACTGCGCTCCGATTCTTCAAATCCCAGCCACTATCTATTATAGCACCATGCCATCTATATTTCTTCGTGTATATATATATATATATATATATATATATATATATATATATATATATATATATATATATATATTATATATATATATAATTTATTCGAAAAATGTAAATTGTTAACACCATCACTTGATACAATACCAGAAGTGTTGAAACAAAATAGGGAATTTCTGTAGAGATTTTATAACATTTATAAACAGTTCGAATAAATTATATTTGCTCTACTCTATATTGAGCACACTTTTAAGAATAATATTTTTGGGTTATTTGAATTCATTCCGTATGCACCAATCCTTGGTTATATATATATATATATATATATATATATATATATATATATATATATATATATATATATATATATATATGAGATAAAAATATAATTTCCAGGTATGGTATATTTATTGGTTAAAGTGTTCAAAATCAGGTATACAGCGTATTAAATATAAAAGTGGTCATTGAAGTCAACACGTAGCGGCAACTCTGTTTCATGCTTAAATAAAATAATATAAATTAAATGAATAAGCATCCAAACCAATATATAAGCAAATAAATCCCAGCCAATATATAAGCAAATAGATGTAAACTAATAAATAAGCAAATAAATGCAAACGAATATATAAACAAATAAATCCAAGCCAATATATAAGCAATTAAATCCAAACCAATATATAAGCAAATAAATCCAAGCCAATATATAAGTAAGTTAATAATAACAACGAATAATAAAATAATCGTTAATAAATAATAAAAAAAAATTAACAAGAAACCTTATATAATAACCACAAAACTGCATCCGGATCCAAAGTCATATCTAACAATGTTTTTTTGTGCCAGTTGCTATACTGAGCTTATTTTTACCACGACCACATGAAGTTCAACATAGTACTAGCTTGCCAATTAGGTCTCGTGGTTTTACTTTTGAAATAACGGAAGCAATGATAAGTCCCATTCCATATTCTATTATATTTAGTTATATCTGACGTTTTAAACTGACATCTATATCTGACACGCATATATATATATATATATATATATATATATATATATATATATATATATATATATATATGTATGTATGTGTGTGTGTGTGTGAAATTTCAGTTATAACTGAAATATATCTGTAAAAATGAAGATGAGTAAAGACAAAACGAAAACTTATCTAATCGACGTGTTTCGTCCTTTGAGGGACTTTCTCAAGGCAAAAGCCAGGATTTAATTTTATAACAAGTATTTATATACAAGAGCAAAAATATCTCTCTATCTATCTATCCCATTCTGTTCATATCTATCTATCTAATTATGTTCATATCTATCTATCTATCTATCTATCTATCTATCTATCTATCTATCTCATTCTGTTCGCTATCTATCTACCTATCTATCTATCTGACCATTTCAGTCTGTTCCTCTCTATCTATGTATCTACCTATCGATCTATGTGTAAACATTTCAGACAGGCAATATCTATATTAGGACAATATGAATAATGACAAAACGAAAACTTATCTGAGTCGACACGTTTCGTTCTGTGAGGGACTTTGTAAGAATTTTATTTTGCAAGTATTATGAACAAAAGTAAAAATGTTAGTTTTTCAAAATTTTTAAATTTAAGAAACGCTCATAAATATTCATCAGGATAAATGAAAAGTCAAGTTAATCAATGGAGGCTGCTAAATGACGTTATTTGATGTCCAGCAAGCAAAAGTGAGTAAATGATTTAAAGACATAATTACAAACTAAATGATTATAAGTATTAATTGAACCCCCCCAAAAGAAAACCATTAACATACTTTTGTCTATTAGACACTAAATTTTTTCACATACGATACTCCATAATTTTCCCCGACTTTTGAATTAACAAGATGTGTATTAATTATCGTTCTTTAATTTTTAAAAAATAACGCTATTTTTACTTTCCTTTATAAATACTTGTTGGAGAATAAAATCCTTGCATTTGCCTTGATAGGAGGACAAATTGAAGAGTTAAAATGAGACGTCAAATTATTGTGGTAAAGAGCTGCTTGGTCGAACCTTTAAGCACTTCCACACACACACACACACACACATATATATATATATATATATATATATATATATATATATATATATATATATATATATATATATATATTAAGAATCAATAGATTATAACTGGGTTTAAGAGAGCATTTACGACTGAAATATTCTCCTGATAATCTAGCAGTGATTAACGATATTCTCGTTAATGCAATTCAGGCTGATGTTCGTAATCGATAACTAATCGATAATGTCGACTCAAGTTGATTAGTATTGCTTGCAGATACGAGATATCGTTGCGTATGAAACTTCCTTTCTGTCAGGCGCATTTCCGAAACAATATTGACTCAGAAACAAGCTACAGACATGGTGTGTGCCGGCCAGCACTTGCGCACGTCGTCTCAGAGACACATTTACTCGCCCACACACTATTACTATCTATCTATCTATCTATCTATCTATCTATCTATCTATCTATCTATCTATCTATCATGCTGACTCTCTCTCTCTCTTTATATATATATATATCGTCCAAGTAAATGCTTTAATAAACTTGTACACGCGCACGCACACACACACACACAAACATATATATATATATATATATATATATATATATATATATATATATATTGCTTGGACTGAAATTTGTCAGTGTGCTACCAGGGATGTAAAAAAGGATATATTTATAAAGCAATTGTTAAGATTTTGTGGAAATTTTTTGAAAGATCACCCAATTAATTAAGAAAGAAACCAGTAAAAATCGCCATTTTTCGCTATTTTCACGGGTTTTCACTATATGGGTGGTCTCAATTATCAACTTAAATGCCTGTTTTTTTTTTTGCATTTTCTCCAACTTTGTGGAGTTTGTATTAGATTGCTTGAAAATTTAGGGAGTTTTTAGTTTACAAGTTATGTTGAAATCGATTTTTCGATTCCCGCGGTTTTTCGCTAACCTCAGTGACGTAGAAATAAAAATAAGGTATCTTTTAGCTCGGCATGATGTAAGTAACCTACATACCGAATTTGAACGAAATCGCAGGAAAAAAAAGTTGATTTTTGATCGGCTTTATCGATTATTGATTCTTTAAAAATTATCGATTTTTACGCTAACCCTACCTTTTATATTGTACGATGTATGTGCCAAGTTTTGTCTAAATCTGTTGGAGGGATATCGAATGAAAAGGTATCACACACACGCATAAACCCACAGACATCCTCTGTTTTATATTTATATATAGATAAATCAATTGTATTATTAAACGTAAAAGTCAAAGAGGAATTGATTTTGAGGGATACTCGTTAATTATAGGGTGTAATCGAAGCGAAATAATACGACAATATGAAAGGATGCGATAATGAAAAACGACATTAATTAAATTCGAGATGGTAATCAATTTAAAGGAAATTTATAATCGTTCCATTAACGTCGACTGATATAAACAAACACAAATTGATGTTTAGCAAAACGTAAGGAATTTCACGTTTCAAATTTGCTTATTTCTAATTATAAAACTTTGTAAATGGCTTCAATCGCTTCGTTTTTCAGTATTGTATTATTTTGTATTATCCTATTATTCCTGAATAGGTACTGCTAACTTTACTATCGGGACATTTAATGTTAGAAGACTTGGAGAAAAAAGAGAAGCAGGAATAATTTTATCAGGGACGTTGATTGATGCATGTTGTCTCCAAGCAATTAAAATCAAAGGACATATGTTTAGGACTAGCAGCCCTAACCAGCTGGTCGATCAGAAAAACGTTCAATTAGAATGGAGCAAAAACAGCATCATGTTTAGATGTAACAGAGTCTATCTTCTTCAATTACTTTAAAGTACTTTCATTGAAAAACATTTTGAATTAATGCAGTTACTAATATAACGGAAATAGTCTGTATTTATTGAGTCGAATTTAGACGAGGACAAGAAAGGGTAAATCAGGCAACATGAAGACCCACTTCAAGCCACAATCATTTGCGAGTTTTGGAAATTCAATTCGTCAGTGTACTACCAGGGATGCATAAAATGATACATTTATAAATCAGTTGTTAAGTTTGATGAAAATTGGTTGAACGATCAATGGAAAATAAGAAAGAAACCAATAAAAAATCGCCATTTTTCTCTATTACGCGGGTTTTCAATATAGAGGTGGACTCAATTAACAAGTTAAATATCTGTTAAACAATCAGCTTGGTAACAACTGAGTGGAGTTTGTATTAGATTGCTTGAAAATTCAGAGAGATTAAAACATTTGTGGAAATCAATTTTTCACCCCTTTTCCAAGGGTATTAACTGTGTGAGATATTAAAAGGAAAAGAAAGAGATTATGACTCAATATCCCTAGTTTTTCATTAACATTAATTGGTTGGATCATTTCCAGACATATATCGTAGATTCTTTATTATTTACTGGCCGCCATACACAACTGGTCGATCAGAAAAAGCGTTCAATTAGAATGGAGCAAAAACAGCATCACATTTAGATGTAACAGAGTCTATCTTCTTTAATTACTTTAAAGTACTTTTATTAAAAACAAACATTTTGAATTGATAAAGTTACTAATATAACAGAAGTCGTCTGTATTTATTCAAATGAAGTTAGACGAGGACATGAAGGAGTAAAACAGGGAGTAAAACAGGCAACATGATAACCTGCTTAAGACCACAATTATTTTAGAGTTTTTGAAATTCAATTTGTCAGTGTGCTACCAGGGTTTTAAAAAAGGATACATTTATAAAGAAATTGTTAAGTTTAATGAAAGATCAACGAAAAAGTAGAAAAAATAAAAAATGATATTAATAGCTTTGGAAACTGTTGTGAGGGAGAATATTTCCCTACAAGTTTAGACTCAGCCGTCGGATGAAAGACATAAGAATAATCCTACATCAAGAGGAGGAGCAGTAGCTTTTGCTTAAAACAGTCACTCACGGCTAAATATTCTCTTCCTTACATTATTTACATTATTCTGACTATTGTCCTCATCTTTGTCGCCATATTTATTACAATGCTCTGGCCGTTGTAGGCTTCGGCCTTCTTCTGGTGGTTGGAATGTCAAACTGAACCCTTTATCTTATTCACTTTCCACGTGTCATTTTTAATGGATATTAGTTATCAGTTATCTCCTGTTAATTCCCAAGTTCTCCACTCCCTTAACCGGGTATTGAACTCACACTCTTTGGGTCCTGTCACTGGATCTAACTAAGGCCTTTCTGGGTATTATAAACCTAATGTCATCACCAACCATTTTACCAGTGCTCATATTGCAGTTTTTGTTGTTATCATTGCATGTTTTTACCAGAGCTCTCATATTGCAATCTTTCTTGTTATTATCGCTTTTATCAGCTACTACTTATTACTGGTTCCCATATTGTATTCAGTTCTATGCTTGGTCAGCTTAGGATATTTTTGTGGCTTAGCATATGTGCTGATTCTTTAAGTTTAAAATTTTTCAATGGTGTTCTTTGTCTATGATCTCAACCTGATCCCGGAGAGATAACCCCTTCACATAAGGCTGCCTTATGTGAAGGGGTTATCAGAGAAAATACAAAGGATCTGCGGTCCATATAATATCAGGACAACCTTCAAAATCTTGACGACACTTCGCAGATCTCTCCCGAGTAAGACCCCAATAGAGAAGAACATGACTAAAGACTGTGTGTACGCTATCCCGTCCAGCTGCGGAAAGAAATATGAGGGGGAGACAGGCCGCCCCTCTTAAGATAAGGCTTCAAGAACACCAGAAAGCTTTAACATGAAGTGGAAAAATCAGGCGTGGCTGACCACATAAGGAGAGAAAAGAGAAATCACCGCCCTCTGCGGGATGAGGTTGAGATCATAAACAAAGAACACTATTGGAAAATTCGTAAACTTAAGGAATCCGCACATATGCTCTGGTAAAAAACATGTAATGATAACAGCAAAAATTGCATAACGAGCCCTGGTAAAAAATAGTTGTTGAAGACATTAGGTTTATAATACCCAGAAATTCATACACAGATGTCCACAAGGACACATGGGACAGTGACAGGACCCAAAGAGTTTGAGTTCAATACCCGGTTAAGGCAGTGGAGAACTTGGTGTGTGGAATTAACAGGAGATAACTGATAACTAACATCCATTAAACATGGCACGTGGAACTAGAACAGTCTACCCCAGTGAGCGAAATAAAGGGTTCAGTTCGACATTCCAACCAGTTGAAGAAGGCCAGAGCGTACAACGACCGAAAGGCTTTGATAAATATGGCAACAAAGATGAAGAATAAACTTCGAATAATGTAAATAATGTATCTTGGGATAAGTCTGAAAATTTTAATTTAAATTCAAATCGTTTCCAATGTTTATTTCAGCCTAAAACAATGATTATTTAAACTAAAAAATTGTTATTTCTATTTTCAATGAAATAAATGAAAAATAGAATGCTAATCGATCTCTAATCATCTATATAATTAAATTAAAAATTGGAAATGGTATTAGTGATTAATTGATCTCTCCTCTCCAAGGTCCCATATAGACATTAGTGTATCCCTTATAACCTTACACATTAAGACAAGCATAATTCGACACATAAACAGAAATAAGTTTCTCATAAATATAGTTCCTATAAAAATTATACGTATAAAAGTATACGTGTATACGTAGAGAAAACATAATAAATTTGCAATATATATATATATATATATATATATATATATATATATATACGTATTGAACAATGAATTAAATTTAAGGTGCAGTGACAGACCATTGTTGTCAGTTATATGCTTCCACGCAGTCGTAGGCGGTCGGCAGCTGTAGTGCAAGAATAGGTACTTTCATGCTCCCATACATGCCTGAGCTGGAAAAAATGGCTTGTGCGTCCATAGCATGCACACACCAACCAAACTCCCCTGGAGGGAGAAAGCAGTCATCAGGCCGAGATCAAATATAAAAAAAAAAAACAGAAATAGATTGCCGGTGCGGCCAGAAAATAAGCTTAATACCACACGGAACAATGGGGCCAAGGTAAAGGAGGTTAATGCTTCTAAGCAATATAAATGCTTAACAGAACCTGGCCCCTAAAATCAAACACGTTTCCATATTTCTTTTGTTTTATTCTTCGTTTGTACAATTGTCAGTTTATTGTTTCCAGCTTGAAATTTCATTTACGGGTTGAAAGATTGGCCAATAAAAATATTGGGAACAAAATGCTGGAATGAATACTCTACAAAAGCCATGTAAAGGCGAAGAAACATTCCATTGGAACGGCGAATCAGTTAAATAATTCATGAAATATTTCACGAAGATCCTTCAGTATTGTAAATATGAAAGAAGGTAAAGAAAATGAAAAAGCATAAGCAACAACAAAAACATCAACAAAAATAATACTAATACTACTACTACTAGTACTACTAATACTACTACTACTAATAATAATAATAATAATATTAGGTTGGTGCAAAAATAATGTCGTTTTCTCACATATGTGAGAAAACGACATTATTTTTGCACCAACCAAATAATAACGGTAAATGATAAGTCAATATACGTAAAATCCGACTTTTTACAGCCAAAAACACAATTTCACCGAATTACTTATCGGGAAAAGAGACAGAACCTAAAAAATAGACGATACTGCTTATAATAACGGACGATACTAATATAGCAAAACCTAAAGTAACATTTGAATGAATTGCAAACTGTTAAATTCGAAGTCGGAAACGAGAACATTTTTAATAATTACAAACGTCCTTCGCGTGCTGGATAAGACGATAAAGTACATCCAACAGCAAGGCCTCTGATCAGGTAGTTTTAAGGAGCATGGAACTACCTCTTAATTGCTGGTGTTCCCAGATACACCATAACCTGGGGTGTAAGCATTTGTTAAGGTCCCAAAATTGGGAAAATAGTTAACCCATAAAATGGGTGAAAACACTTTTAAGTGCAAAAATAGGTTATAATACCAGAAATAATTTTTTTAAAGGAAACATTATTAACAGCAATATAGTCTTGAGGAAAAATACTACCAGCAATACATTTTTGAAGAAAAATTATAACCAGCAATGTATTTTTGAAGGGAAAATATTATTAAAAATACATTTTTGGATGAAAGAAAGTAGTGTCAGCAATACATTTTTGAGGAAAATATATTACCAGCAACAAAAAGTTTGGAGAATATATTAGCAGCAATAAAAATTTTACCGGTATTGAATGACCCATTGAGGTAGATATGCTGGAAAAGAAACCAAACCAAAACAAAGGAAGGTTTATAGTCTTCCAAATACTTGTACTGAGATTGCTTCATATAAAAGGTTAAATTAGATAGATAGCTAACGTTATAGTGTAATGGCAACATACAAATCCATGTCCCTATCAGTCAAGCCAATTAGGTGACAGTCCAAGCTTACTTAAGCCTGGGCGTTGCCTTACATTCGTCTTGGAAGACGCATACGTTTTTTTTTCAGGGTATATTTTAGGAAAAAATGTCTTGTAAGTCGGAAAATACGTTAATTACAATGCCCAAGGTTTCATCTTAATAGTTAATTATGTATGCCAGTTAAACATGAATTTAGAGCACATTGACTTAAATTTTTTTGCACGGTACAGACAGCATACAGGGTGGGTTAAAATAAAAGTGGTGTTGTTCTCCAAGACAACGTAAGGCCGCTTCGAACAAGAAAATGAAAAAAATTTGGTGTTTGGTTGGTCTGTTCTAGCTCACCAACAATATTCACCTGACCAGGCACTAACTGATTATCAAATCGATCACTTTAAAACCCTTAAAGAAGTAACACGGAAACTGCTTTTAATTATCATGGAAAAGCACTTTTTGTTTTCCATCAACATTGGTCCACGAGGGCTACTCATTGTACATTCATGGTCTTACGTTTTCTATTGACATAAAGGGAAGTGATTCTATGGAATCTATTGCTAAATCTCCTGCTAGGAAATTTAGTTCAGTGTATCATACTAGATGAGTCAGTATCCTTCTTTCACATTTATGAACCTACCAGTCGTTCGTGCATTGGAAGCCGTTATCATATCTGCTCTGGTTCTCCTGCTATATGTTTTGAGATTCCTGACAAATTTCAAATAACAGTCTCTGATGTTACCTGGCATCTGAACAAGTAAATATCTTACCACTCTAAAGAGGTTTATTTTACAAATATTTTATGTTAGGTATTCTAACGAGCTATCCTTGGTACATCGACCGCACGGATTTAAGTGTACTACTAGGAGGCAAGGTGGAGTAATGGATAGCGGTTCGGATTGAGTAATCAGAGAGGCGGTTTCGAATTCCAGTCGTAGTCCATTACATTTACTTACGTGCTAATACCCTGGGGAAAGGTATGAATCCTCTTTTCTAAACCCCCCTCAAAAAAAAAAAAAAAAACTATGGGTAAATAGCCTTTGATGGTAACTGGTCTCCCGCAGAAAGAAATGACAACCTACTGCGAGAAAAAATCTACCTCGTCATTTATGTATCGAAAGATACATGATCGCCTAAGCGTGTATCATGCATGGCACATAAGTGACTAGATTATCAACTATGTTTCAATGATTTACTGTTGAAATAATAAGTAACCGTAAGTTCTAAACTAATAGTTTCTTTTCTTGCACTTTTTACCCGTGTAACTCTCTCTCTCTCTCTCTCTCTCTCTCTCTCTCTCACCTACAATATTCAAGAATGTAAAGGCAGTGTCAATCGGTATGTTATGTTTTCCTGAAATCCGTTCTTTTATTGTCCTTTCTCTTCAGTAAAGTCTCCTCGTTCTCTTTAACTGCAAGTAACAGCTTGCATCTTAGAGGCGAATTCGCCTTGCTTGGGTAAAATTATTATAACAAAATGATATCTTCATATACTTCGCTTCTTACCTCTTAATCTTACCGTACAGACAACCACCACCTTCCGTAAACGTCTAGCTTGAGTGGCTCTTTCAGCTTTTATGTGTTGAACAGTATTTAAAAAAATAAAACAGCATCCGTCGAAACTTGATAAGTGGTAAAAATCATAGCAAACAAGTGGAAAACATAATTGTATAAATGTAATTGTATTTTATATTTTGAAGATCAAAACTGAAAAAAAATCGGAAAATATTTAAAACTGAAACTAATGAACAAAAATAATTTGGCAAAAATCAGATAGAACTTAATTAACTGCTCATCGAAGCGACACGATTCAAAAATAAAAGATGCAATATATAAATGATTGGTTACCCGTATGCTGAATCCCGAGTGACATTTGATCAACCTGATAGATGGCCCAAAGGGTGGATTTTATCCAATTCAGATGTGCCTGTGGCTAAAGGAAAGCAACAAGGAGGCGATAGTTTTATGATATGGACCGGAATAATCGACCAAACCATTATTGGACCTTTCAAAGTAGATGAAGGAGATAAACTGAACAGTGCTATCTATTGCGATTTTATAAACATGACATTCTTTGAATGGTACAAGTACCTGTCTTGCAGTTTCAAAGGGAACTATGTATTTTTGCACAACAGTGATCCTTCTCATATATCTAAGCTTACACGTGAATTGTTTGAGTCTAAATGGCGTGCAAGAGAGAAGATAATGGAATGACCGCCATCAAGTCGTGATCTGAATCCAATGGACGATCTCTGGTCAGTTGTGAAAATTAAATTATATGAAGGTGGCAAACAATATAGCAGGAAACCAGACGATTCGAAAGCCATTAAAGCTACCATGTCAGAAATTGAACCTGCTGAATTAAAAAATATTAATAAAACCAGTGGTTAGTAGAAACCTGGCTGTTATATTAAAATGTAAAGGGTTCACAGAATTAACATATATATCTGTCTATATGTCTGAGATGAGGTATTATGTACACTATTTACATTATTCGGACTATTGTCCTCATCTATGTCGCCATGTTTATCACAAAGTTTCTGCCGTTTTACCATCCGGCCTTCTTAGAGTGGTTGAAATGACGAACTGAACCCTTTATTTTTCCCGCTTTGGTAGACTGTTCTAGTTCTACGTGCTATGTCTAATCGATGTCATTTATGTTCTGTTAATTCCACTCTCAAAGTTCTCCACTGCTTTATCCAGGCATTGAACTCACAGTCTTTGGGTCCTGTCACTGGATCTAACCAACCCCTTTATCCACTGTGCTATGTGTTCTTGAGGACATATGTGTATGAATTTCTGGGTATTATAAACATAATCTCCTCATCAACCACCTGAAGAAGGCCGGAGCGTACAACGGCCGAAATGTTGTGATAAACATGGCAACAAAGATGAGGACAATAGTCTGAATAATGTAAATAGTGTACTATAGCGAAGAAAACGGCAACTTACCTCGTCAAACCAAGCGACAGCGTGTCGCGTGTATTCTACGACGGAAAAAGTGGCGAAAAAGAAAATTACTTACCAAACAGAAGGGCACGTATTCCGCATAACATGCTGAAAATGGAATAATTGAATCAAAGAAAAAACAAGTCAGTCGCAGGAGTCGCTATAAAAGTATTTTGATATGCAAATTACGGAACATCCTATCCCAGCTGTCGACAAATGAAAAAAATAGGTTCTACCGATAAAACCAGTTGGTGTTCTCGATTCGGGGCGAAAAATTCGGGCATTTTTGGTTTCGGCGTTTGTTAGTGAGCGAGTTATTTTTCTGACTGGTTACACGCATTGTGATTTGAAATAGTACCGGCGAATCGAGTTTTCAGCATTTCTTTCTGCCCCCAATATTCGAGTCTGGACTTACAGTGATTTTTCTTTGTGTTGTGGAAGTAATCTGCGACAAATACTCCCTTTGCTTTCAGAACGCTTACATGTACTTGACATGTGTTTGTTATTTGTTTTATTATAGATGTTGACCAATTTTTGATGATTTTATTATCTTTTTATTGAAGTAAACTGTGATTATTTGGTTTTGCCTAATAAATTCAGATTTAGAATACATTAAATAACTTCAATAAAACATATTGATATTACCTAAAGTTTTAACTCACGCTTTGCTTTGACATCTAAATTGATTGTTTCAAATTTGATTTTTTTTTTTCAAACCAAATTTGAATTATTGAAGTTTATATCATTTGCTTAATAACTTCAGACAGGGTGTATATTGCGAAAACGGAATAAAGTGGTGAGACAATCGATGGAGAATTTAAGAAAACAATAATTAAACAGGAATAAATTTATGGGGTAGATAGAGAATATTAAGAGCGAGAAATTATTGACATGGCTGAAGAGAGAAGCAACATCCTTGATTAGAGAACACGTACATCGATTCATTATAAATGATATTGGCATAACCTTAAAAGACAGCAGATTCAGAGAAAGAGGTGAAACATTGGAGTAAAAGAAACATAATATAGTTTGATGGTCATATGTGCAACTGTTTTTCATCAAAGGAAATGATTGTTACCAGCACTATATGAGACCGTCCTGGAGAAGTCCGATGGTCATATCACGTTGAACTTAAGCGCCTCGTCAGTACATAGATCGGTGGCCTTTTAGGAATACCAGGTGCTTTAAGCTTGAATGTGAGGGTATCTAAGAGATAATGGCTCGGAATTGCTGAGTTTATATTCACTTAAGAAGTGGGAAAGGTATGAACCTACATCTTCTTCTCCAGCTAGGTTTAATTAGTAAGAATTATTGTCTAAAAATATTCATACAGTCTAAAAAGTATTTTTTGGCTAGGTTTGATAAGCCGTAGAAAACGAATCATTCGTCATGGAATATCATAAAATACTTTTTGATTTTAATATAGAGATTCCAAATTGGAAGACCGGATATAAGAATCGTGAATCAGAAAAAAAAAACAATAAAAAAGAACATTTCTGATAATGAATGTATCTAAAAAGGCGGGAAAATTAAGAAAAACAAAACCTTTCTCAGGCGATAAAAACGTTTGAAATTACAATCTCCGTAACATCTTTATGCCTCACAATCTTCAACAAAACCATTTTAACAGCAATCATCTGCCTTCAGTTGGTCGCTAGCAATGTACTGTGTAAAATTTAATATGAAAAAAAATATACACCTTTCTGCAAATTAATTAAAACAAAACGAATAATTCCGTTATTATTTACTTTCTTTATACTTATCCAATGAAACATGACACAGTGCACATGTTTGTACTTCGTATTTTGTAATTCCACGATGTCGTTCCTTGCAGACTCACCACAGATTATCGATTGGATTTAAATCAGGATAGTTTCCGGGACAGTTTATATTACTTTGATTTGGTCATTGATAATGCCTGCCAGTGCGCTTGTGCAGTGTTATAATTTTCTTATTCTTCCTTGGAGTAACGCACATTGCAGACAATGACCGTAGGACAACTAATCGACAGTCGAGACAATAGTGTCTGGACATGATAAAAATCTGATGCAATCACGAATGACGTTATATTTTCAAGGCCAAACAAATTTCATAATATACCCCTAAAATAGATTCATATTACTGCACACCACTGGAAATCGCCTAATCTGAGAAAAAAATAGAAATCGATTACACTCTGTCTCTCCAGTGGGTTTGAAATTGACCGAATGTTGAATGAAAGCAAACTAAAGCAGTTGTTTCAATTAATTTATACACTGGTGTATGTATTAAAGTTTAGAATCGTGGGCGCATTTTGAACTGTTCGAAGATTCTGAAATGTTTTAAGACTGTATAGTCCACACTGTCCTTAAATAAACTGAGAAAGATGCTGGAGATTTTAGAATAAAATTCATAGTTCTGAATTTGTCTATTCAATGTCGGATCTGACAAGATTAACATTGGGTGAAATTGAATTTTTTTAAAAATCTATATAAGATATGAAGTTTAAAATCGTAGGTGCATTTGGAACTGTTTGAAAGGAGCATTTGAGACTGCATATCGACGATGAAATAGAAAAAAGGGGCCTTGTGAAGAAGAAGAAGAAGAAGAAGAAGAAGAAGAAGAAGAGGAATAATAATAATAATAATAATAATAATAATAATAAGAAGAAGAAGAAGAAGAAGAAGAAGAAGAAGAAGAAGAAGAAGAAGAAGAAGGTGGGGAAGGTGGGACAGGATTAGGGAGATGGAAACAGGAGGAGATAAAGTAGAAAACAAGAAGGGAATAAGAAGGAGATCAAGGGGAAGAAGATGAACAAAAAAGAGGATGAGGAGGTGGATGAAGAAAAAGAAAATAGGAGGAGGGGGAAGAAAAGGAGGTAAGGGGATGAAGAAGAAGGGTAATGAGCATAGGAAGGGAAGGGGGAGGAGAAGAAGAAAAGGAAAAGAGTAGGAGGGGAAGAATGAGAAAATAGGAGAAGAAGGAGGGAAGAAGAAGAAAATTGAAGGGAAGAAGAATAGGTGAAGAAGAAGGGGGAGGAAGAAGAAGGTAAATGGAAGGAGGACGAACAAAAGAAAAACAAGAAAAGAGGAGGAGGGGAAGAAGAAAGGGAGAAGACGTGGGAAGAAGAAAAATGGATAAGGAGGTAGAAGAAGAAGAATAAAAAGACAGGAGAAGAAGAAAATAGAGAAGGAGGGAGAAAAAGAAGAGAAGGCGAAAGTGGGAAGAAGAAGAAAAAGGAGAATGCTACAGAGGAGGCGAAGAGGAGGAGGAGAAAAAAGAAAAGAGGAGGTGTTGAAGAAGAAGGAGTGGAGGAGGAAGAAGATGAAGAAAAAAGGGGATAAGGAGGTGGAAAAAGAAGAAGAAGAGGTGGAGAAGGGGATGAAGAAGGGGAAAGAAGAGAGTAATGGAAGCAGGAGAAGAAGAAAAACAAAAGAGAAGGAGGGGAAGAAGACAGGTGCTGACGAGGAAGAAGAAGAAAAAAAGATGAGAATGAGGAAGAAAAAGAAGATGAAATTAGGAGGAGGGGATGAGGAGGGAAAGAAAAAGAGGAAGAGATAGAGGAAAGAAGAAGAAAAAAACATAAGGTGATATAGGATGAGAATGGGAGGAGGAGGGAAAAAAGAAGAAAAGAGGAGGAAAGAAAGAAAGAAGGAAGGAAAGAAGAAGAAAAAGAAGAAGAAGAAGAAGAAGAAGAAGAAGAAGAAGAAGAAGAAAAAGAAGAAAACTCTTAATATCTTAGTTGCAATAAATCTATTCAATGTCGTCATCTATCTAACTGCATCCTTGGCGACATGAAATATATTTCGCCACGTGACCCAAGCTGTCTCTTGAACAAAGACCCTTCATTGGCAGCGAATAGATTTCACACTGTATTGTCGTGACTCAAATCAGGAACGAAAGTTAGCAATCTATAAATGACGATTCTTTCTCCATCCGAACAGTCAGCAAAATCGTTCGTTTGAATGCTACTGTTAATCTAATATTCTCATATTTCCCTTCGGTGATATAATTTTATTGAATACCTGGAAAATAGATGGGATAGAATGATATCGGCTGGTTCAGTCATTTCCTTTTTTGTGAAAATACCTGACTCCCTTTTCTGGTATCGTTTGAATGTCTCTGCTTTGTGGCCGTCAAGTATCGGTAACGTTGGTCAACGTATGCTGATTTTAGTGAAAATATATTCTTCATATTGATTGCATTTATCAAATTTTTAGGACTGTACGGGTCTTCAGTCTTCTTTCGAATGTCGGCGTTCAGGAGATTGAATATGTTTTTCCTATAAAAAACATAACGAGAACGATTCGGACAGTGGCATTTTTTTAATGCAAATAGACCATTAGAGAAAGATGTGACACTTTATTAAAACGATGAACATTTTGTTATAAAAAGTATTTAAATAAATTCAAATTATATTTGTTTATAAATCGTTTCTGGTTAAGTGTAATTCAGTTCTGAATATAAAATCAATCTTATGTATATTCACTATAATTGAAAAAAGAGAAATAGACAGAAAAGATAACATTAGAAAAAAAAACTAGAGGGACATGAAGACAAACGGATTTTGCGCCTCAAAATACTTCGAGGGGCTTATCCACAAATGTAACAACATGGATATAATTAATATATAACTCCATAAATCAAGCCCTACCCGCATTTCTCACCAACACAAGACAGACATACTTGTAGAGGTGCTGAGGTTTCACAGTTATACACGCCATCATACTAATATATACACATACACACATCAAGCACACTCGCAAACAACTAAAAGATAACATACACTTAACATACACATCCCATTCTGAGCATCCAATAAAACTGTCAAAATTACCAAGGAGGTAAAATCTCCCATTCTCCCATAAAAACAACTTGAAAGGGGCCGTTTGACCAAGACAAGAAGTGAACAAAAATTAACGATAAAAAACAAATGAAAACTACAGATACAGTTCACTTTCTTCAGAAACAGTCATTCACTCCCTATAGTTCAATGATACTAACAAGCAGGGATTTTTTCTCCTAATGATGGCCGTGCAGGCTGAAGCTAGTCGCGGAAACCTAATTGAAATAATAAAACAAAAAAATATTAATATACAATTCAGTTTGTCTGAAATTTTTAATATTTTTATTGTTCAAACAAAATATATATAAGCAATGTTTTAAAATACTAAAATTTTTTTTATTGCAAGTTGAGTATTTTAAAACATGAAAAATAAAACATAAATTAAGTTACCTCCCTTAGATACATTATATTCTTAACAATTCATTTTTTTTTAATTGGCTATAACGGAGCGCGTTCATACGTGTTCACAATTACAACAGCGCGTTTCATGCTCATTTACAAAAAAAAAATCACAATTATCAATTACATTATTTTTTTTTTGTCTTGGCAGTTTATCCCTCAAGATGATCTCGGATGAGGTTGAATCTACTTAGGAAAATAAAATAAATTACGAAAACTACAGCTTCTATCTTAATCAGTTTAATAATGACATTAAGAAATTGAACCGGGAATTTGAGAGGATTAAAATAGACATAATATGTCCAGATTATTCAACCAAACAAAGCTTGAAAGAAGATATGCTGCCTATATATATATATATATATATATATATATATATATATATATATATATATATATATGTAAGCAAATATATGGATATAGATCCGACAGTATGAAGAAAAATATACGGAAAAAAAAAATCCTTATATGCAATTGTGCTGTTTTAATGTTAATATAATGTCAACGTCGGACGTTTCGGTCTAATAAACCATCTTCAGGACATATTCATAAAATATAATTAACATTATCAATTCAAGTCTTTGTCATGTTGAATTGATAATGTTAATTATATTTTATGAATATGTCCTGAAGATGGTTTATTAGACCGAAACGTCCGACTTTGACATTATAATAACATTAAAACAGCATAATTGCATATAAGGATTTTTGTTTGTTTTTTCCGTATATTTTTCTTCATATATATATATATATATATATATATATATATATATATATATATATATATATATATATATAACATTTTTATTTAAAACATATTTTACATCGCTACATAAAAATTTCTATGTTTCGGAACTTGATAGTCAGGATTTACTTTTGAAAACAGTAAACAATACAGTAGGTTATTTAAGACTTAAAAAAAAACAGGTAGACAAGATTTCAAAGTTTTGTGTGTATGTCTAGTTTAAACAAGACTGGTTAATCTAGACATACCCATGAAACTGAGATTTTATATAGGATATTAACTTGCCGGTGCTATTTACTGTTTAGGCTAGAAAGTCCCAGAAACAGACATCGACCAAATTTAATCATATACACCATTGTAAAAATTAATCGAAACAACCGCTTGAGTTTGCTATCTTTCACCACACCACTGGACCGACAGGGCGTAATCGATTTCTGCTCTTTCCTCAGATCAGGTCATTTGCAGTGGTGTGCAGTAATATGAATCTATTTTCAATATTTTTCAAGACCAAACAAATTTCATGATACCATGAAATTTCTTTGGCCTTTCGTGATTGCATCGGATTTTTATCACGCTCAGACACTATTGTCTCGACTGTCGATTAGTTGACCTACGTCTATTGTCTGCGATGGACGTTACTCCAAGGAAGCGTACGAAAATTGTAATGGTTCACGAACACACTGGCAAGCCTTACCAGTGATCAAATCAAAGTACTATCGACTGTCTCGGAAACTCTCCTGATTTAAATCCAATCGAAAATCTTTGGTCAATCTGCAAGGAAACACTTCGTGGAATGCACATACGAAGTAATAATATATGCATTGGGTCATGTTTCATTGGAAAAATCTGAAAAAAGTAAATAATAACGGAATTATACGTTTTGTTTCAAATCATTTGCACAAGGGTGTAATTATCTCCTTTACTTCTTTGAAATCCATGTGTCACGGTCTTGGAAGTTTGTATTTTTTAACTAAATATTCACCCATTAAATACCTGAAGAGCTACCCAACGTAGAGGGTTGCTGAATGGGGCTGTTTTATAGATGCCAATATTGAAGTATGTTAGGATTTTTGCAGAATGCAGTGGCCGGACCAAGACAGTAAATTACAAACAAAAACAGACGCCGGCGTGGAATTTTGTCAGTGATGGATTTCCACTGTCTAATTTTTGGATATAATTTTTTACCCGCTGTCCTACTCAGCAAGATGTGGCACAAGGCCGAGTTTAAAGTGGGTTATACGAGCCCGTAGGCCCGGGCAAAAATTCCCTAGAGACCACGTAAAAACAGTCATTTTCCCGAGACGAGACTCTGCCCTTCGGCAGAGATTCGTCTGGGGGATACCTTCTGACAAGCCAATTGGCTATAAGACCAAAATGTTTCAAAATCAGCAAAGGAGCGCTAAAATTCTGAGGAGTCGACAAGCTTTACGCACCGAGATTCCTCAGAGATGTTCTCCCGCACGTGGCGGAATGTTCCGCGATCGGGTTTGGCAAGCATTACCCGAAAAGTAATCAAAGTCATTATTATTAGTAGAAATAATTATAATTATATGTATTATCCTTGTCTAGTCTCTAAAACTAGAAATTTATTTCGATTAGCGATGGTAATTGCAAGTCAAATTATTCACTTTCTTTTATCTTAAAAACGTTCGAATCGAGTTTTTTTTTTTTTGTTGTTTCTTTTTGCTCAGTAGTGATTCCGACACTAGGTCAAAATTTACTGTCTCTCTATCGATTTGTTCGATTGATTTTTTGCAGGCTTTCCAGATAATATGATCATTTTATGATTTCATATTTTTTTCTTTTTCATACATGTTGGGTGGAAGTAGGTGTTTCAACCTTACATTGATTGAAACATTTGCAACAAGTTCAAAAAGCATGAACAATTACTTAGAAACATGCTTATATACCACTATGCACACACACACATATACAGACACACACACACACGTGTGTGTGTGTGTGTGTGTGTGTGTGTGTGT
This sequence comes from Acanthosepion lycidas, assembly GCA_963932145.1. Lineage (NCBI taxonomy): Eukaryota > Metazoa > Mollusca > Cephalopoda > Sepiida > Sepiidae > Acanthosepion > Acanthosepion lycidas. The sequence continues at coordinate 13,769,000 of OZ010583.1, forward strand.
GTGTGTGTGTGTGTGTGTGTGAAATGAATGGGCATGTGTTTGTGTGTGCGCGTGTGTATATATTTGTAGATATATGTACAGGGGTAATCTGGATATACACATGCATAGAACGTGTGCACACGATTGATATTTGCCTTGATCAATAATTGATTTTTCCGTCTTGCTAAAAAATTGTAAAATTTTAAACATTCACAAAACCAAAATTAATTCGTCTGTATATACCTGTTTCTTCATATATATATGATTCTGCTAATGCACACACACACGCACACATATATGTTGCGATGGGTAAATTGTCACAGTTTTATATTTTTACTTTCGCGCATGCGCTTTGTCTGTTTCTTGATTTTGTCGATTGCACATTATATTGTGGTCAGTTGGACACCGTCTTTGAGAAAAAGAGCACATGACGGATTCACTCCGCCAGGAATATGGAAAATTCAAGCTGTATTGCTTGGCATTCGGGCTGGAATCTCCAATATGAACATTTCAGAATGTTTGGGTGTCGATCTGAGTACAGTGCAGAGGATTTGAAAAGAGTTGGATGAGTCTAATGGTGATTATGAAAATGTCTGGAATGATCACTAGCACATTATGCCTCATTAGACTTTATGCCAGAATTCATCTTCCCACAGTGTCTTAGACTCAACACGGAGGCATTTATCAGGTACCATGAGGAGGTAGGGCTGCCCTGGTTCAAGCGGATGGCTACTAGAAGAACCCTATGTCTGGCAACAGAACTCTGTACTTAAACAACTTAAACAAGGAGACAGTCCAGTAAAGTTGAAGTTGTCTGGAAGCCGAGGTTGAAGCAAATAGCGACTTTATTGAATTAATTTACTCTTTAGTATTTCAGATTTGTGTCTATTTTTTGTAAACATATCTGTTAAAATGCGTTGTTAGTGTTGTTTTCATTTTTAGATAATTTAGACAACAATTTATCCATCGCACCCTGTACACACACACACTCATACACACACACATATATATATAATTTATTTTAATGTCATTTTTTTATGTTAACCAGGTCTTTTTATACAAATTCGCCAAAGCCGCTTAAGGTAGAAGATTACTACGTGATGTTATAAGAGCGTAAGTAAAGGCGGGATGTGAAGTTTTTAAGGTTTTCCAGGGAAGCCAACGGATAACCCTACACTAGAAAAGGTCGAGATTTTAGTAATTACGAAACATCCTGCGGGGAGCCTTTTCCATAAGGTGACGGTTCTTGGGAAGAAGTTGTCAAGGGCCGTCCTGATGTCCTCACTTCCCAACTATGTCTCCATGCAGACTTACAATTTGCTCCTTCGTTATTATTGTCCGATTTAATGTTTGTCTTCGTACCAAAATCCCGACAAACCTGACAATGTAAAACTGGAAACTGCTCTCAAAATGAAATCTCAGTCAGTGGTTAAGTGGGCAAGGAATGGCTTCTAAATTTTATCGCAACTAAAAAAAAAAAAAAAAAAAAAAAAATTGATTTACATGGGTGATACCGTACTTCAGAAAAGCAAAACTTTGCACCTCTTGGTCTCATGGAGAGCTGGGTTCGCATTCCAGTCGAACTCATTACATTAACTTACGTGCACTTGGCAAAAAGGTGTGGGTTCCTCGGCACTGAGCTGATTGACTCTCACACGTCAAATACGACGGGAGAATCCACTATTTATTTATTTAGATTAATTTGTTTTCATTGATACTTATTATTTATTTATTATAGTGTATATTTTTATTTACTCTTTTCGGTTTTCGATTTAGTACACGTAGTATTTTTTTTTATCGTTATATAACAGTTATAGCTATTTTTGTTTTCGTTCTATTTTTGGTTTGACTTTTATAGTCTAACTAATATTTTGGTCATAATGGTTTGTTAAATTGTTTATTATTTACTTTATTTATTTGGGTGCATTGATTTTCTTTTTATTAATTTATTCTATTTCGTCTATTCTAACGGGTGTGATTTGGTAATTTGTTTGGGGTTAATTTATTTTCCTTATTTAATTGTCATTTTGTTTATTTATTTATTTTATTTTATTTTACTTTTTTCAGTTTTCGATTTTTAAGTAACAGTAAAAATTTGTTTTCATGTCTGCATTTTGAGATGAGCTCGAATCGTTTATTTAATAATTTATTTTGGTCTGGGAAGGTAACGATAGCTATTTTTCCTCCAAGCAAAGTTTGCAAGTCTTCAATATGTATAGATTTTGCGAAATAAAATATTACTGTAGGCTTTTAAAGTCTCCACTTTCATAATATATATATATATATATATATATATATATATATATATATATATATATATATATATATATATATATTTTTAACAATCTTTTTCTAGATACAAATATTTAACTAAATGCTCTGTTTATAATAAACAGTATTAAATAATATTTACCGGCCTGATATTTAATACTGTTTATTATAAACAAAGCATTTTTGTATCTATAAAAAGAATGTTAAACATAAAAATATCTTTAAAAAATTGTCGGACTTTGTCCATTTCATAATATATATATATATATATATACATATATATATATATATATATATATATATATATGTCTGTGCGTGCGTGCGTGCGTGCGTTCCTGAACTGGCTCCTGTTCTCTCTAAACTCTACAATAAATGCCTTCCTTTACTGGTTGTTGCAAATCATCATCTGTAGTCTCAGTCTTTAAACAATCAGGTGAACTGCCTGATCCTACTAACTCGCATCCTAATAGCCTTCTTCTTTTTCGTACATTACTAGAAACTCTAATTAACTCTGAATTGGCTCAGTATCTCAACTCGCAGGGTTTTTTTTTAGATAAACAATATGGCTTTCGCTTCTCTAGGTCAATAGTTGATGTATTTACAATTACTGCTGAGAGAGAGAGTATGTGTGTGTGAGAGAGATTATTAAAATTTAGACAAGAATGGTGAAACTCAGTATGTTGCTTCGTATACCTCGAACGCATTTGACAGGATTTGGCATAATATTATTCTTCACAAGTGAATGGCTTTTTGATGGAATTTTGGACTAATTCATTCGTTAAGCCAACTGTTTTCTAGGCTCTCATACGCTTATTAACTTGTTAGCATTTCCCATCGATATTGTTTAAACCTCAGCCCGACTTTTTATAAAAACTATTGTATTATATGTTAAATAAAACCCACTTTTCGTTATTACATGTAATCTTTTGTTTCAACTTTAATTTCTAAGAATCTGTTTCATCTTATTTTTGTGTTGCTCCAGCCGTAACACTAAGGAAATGCGAATATTTGCTAGTACTTACAGAATATACCATCAATAGTTAAATCTGTATTTAGTTTTGAATAAATCGGAAATTTCTTATAAATTTCGATCTACTATATTCATAGTTATAGATTTCTCTAAAAATTGGTGTTGTCCAAAATTATTCGCCACCACACTTATGGAACTTAGAAAATAATATTGCTCTATACCAACTGTAATGTTTTTTTCTTAATTTTACATTTACTGAAACACCCCTTGAAAATGAAATATTATTAATTTGATTCTATAACAGTCTAAAAGGTAATGAAGAAGAAAATATGTGAGTGCCACATACCGCGTTAAATTATCCATTCTGCCGGCTGAACTTGACAAAATGAACATAGCTGATGCGTACAAAGTGATGGATACACAACACTTTTCAATGTTTAAATGTTCTTAGATCGACAATTCCTAGCATTATGAAGATGTACAACTAAACTCATTGTGTTGAGAACAAATTAAAGGCAGAAAACGGTTAATTTCAAAGAGAATATTTAGAGATGTCTCGAAGAATCGTCTCTTAACGACAAAGACATTGTCAGTCATCCTTAAGACATTAGGGTTGAATGTACTGGCGAAGACAGTCACTAGATGCTTTCTTCAACCATGACTTCGGGCTTATCGCTCGAGGAAAACTTATTTGCTTAAGGCTAAACACCTAAAAGCAGATAACATGGGAGTAAATATTGGAAATCTGTTTTACGATCAGATGAAACCAAGCTAGAATTATTTGGTCACATGGCATCTCGTCTACAGTCATTTTCTAACAGAGGTTATATGGCTTCCCTCTGTCTTTTCTACAAATATTTTCATGACAACTGCTCTGAAGAGCTACTTTCATTGGTACCACAACTTCATGAATTTGAGCAGATTGGCATCTCTGTGCCATACTTTCATTATCAAAATAGTTAAATGTAACTGCCTTTTCGACTCCAACAACTTCTTCTCTTGCAATTCGTTCATTCTGCAACTATGACGAAGACAGCTGAACTTGACAAGAAGCTCTGAATGGCGATAATTGATTAGTACAAACAAGGTGATGGATATACAACACTTTCCTAGGTCGACAATTCGTAGCATTATTAAGAAGTACAATGAGACTCATTGTGTTGAGAATTAAGGACTGGCAGAAAATAGTTAATTTCTGAAAGAATTGAAATGAAAATTGTTAGAGATGTCTCGGAGAATCCTAACTTAATGACAAGAGACTTTGTCAATAACATAAAGATATTTGAGCTGAATTTATTCACGAAGATCACTAGATGCTTTCACCGAGCACGACTTAGAGCTTGTCTGCCGAGGGAAACTCCTTTGCTTAAGACTTAACACCTAAAATGCAGATTAGCTGATGCCAGAAGCCATCTAGAACATGAGGGTAAATATTAGAACGCTTTCTTATGGTCAGATGAAACCAAACTAGAATTATTTGATCACATGAACTCCTGTTATGTATGGAGGAAAGGGGATGAAACTCACAAACGCAAAAATACCTTCCCTATAATTAAGCATGGTGCTGGCAGAATTCTGCTTTGGGGATATTTCGCTGCTTTTGGACCAGAAGAATTAGTGAAAATAGAGGGTATCATGGATAAAGAGAAGTATTTAGCTATTCTTAAAAATAATATAAAACAAAGATTTGGAGCGTCACTGGACATTCGAATATGACGAAGACGTGAAACACAGGGCACAAATTGTTACATAATAATAAGATGACAGCAAAATTAAGATATATATTGGCGTACCTGGCACAATTTCCTGATCTAAACTCCATTGAAAATGTATGGGCATATTTGAACAAAATTAAGAGAAAGAAATCCCTGGAATTTGAGTAACTAGAAGTTATTTCCAAGGAAGAATGGAACAAAATAGCTATCAATATGTGTAGTGATCTTGTAAATAAATAATCAAAAACGATAAAAAGCAATAATCAAGAATAAAGATCACACAATTGATTTGAGAAACAAGAGAGCCAATAATTTGGCCCTATGTTAAATGATTTGGGGTGATTTTTGTATTATTGTTTGACATTAATATAAAAATTTTGTTGATAACTGTTGTGGTAGGATCCAATGGTAGGATCTAATTTGCATAGTGGAGTACCGACCATATAAACATGGTTGGTACCGAGAAGAGAGGGAGGAATAATCAAGAGATTCAGAGACCGAGAGACAGACTCTCGACGACTGTCGAACTCTCTGCATTAGCAGAGGGGAACCCGGACGAGGTTTTGCCGAAGGGCAAGGTTTCGTCCGGGGAGGTAGACAGGGCCTGAACCCGTCTAGGCAGGTTCAGAAAGGCCATATTTTTTGGCCGAGCTTACGGGCTCGGGGATACCCACATTAAAACGGCCTGTGCCACATTCGATTTTCGTGGGTGGATTGATAAATAGAGGAATCAAGAGATTCAACCAGAGACTCTGTCCAACTGCGACTCAGTCAACACATTCTCCAGGAACGGTCTTCCCAGGAATATACAAAAGACTATATGTAAATATTGTGTACACTTTCTTGTTTCAATACATTTTGTTCTAAGTACATTTTGTGTTGCATTATTATTCCATGCATTAGTCAAGTTTCAACAATAACATTATTCCATCATTTTTTAAATATTTGAGATTTTACAGCTTTATTTGTAATTATGGAAGTGGGGAATTATTCTACACACAACTCTATATAATAAAATATAGCTTTAAGCTATGCTACGTTTATGGGTAAAAGTGTTCAATATTAGAGACATTGCGTATGTAAATATGAAATATAAAATTAAAAATGAGATCAACACCACGCGGCAGCTGTCGGCTTTCCATCCTTCCAAGCACTCTTCAAAGCATCTGAAGATACTTTAAGAACTTGAATTAGAATGCTGCCGCATGGTGATCTCAGCAATGTCCATTTTATATTTCATTTATATATATATATATATATATATATATATATATATATATATATATATATATATATATATATGCATTTATATATATATATATATATTCGTACTGCTTTTTATCATTGATTTATTTTTTATTATTGCTATTATTTATTTATTACCACCATCACCACAATCTAGTGTCATCACTTAGTTATCACCACGTCTAATATTTTCTATTTTATTCTTTATCTCTTCCGTTATTACAATCACTATTATCATTAGGCTGGTGCAAAAATAATGACGTAATAATGTCGTTTCTTGACGTATTTTTTAACATCAAAAAACGACATTATTACGTCATTATTTTTGCACCAACCTAATATTTATTACCTCTTTCATCATTACTTATTTATCATTTATTATTTACTACTGCCATCTTTAATTATTTTATTATTAATTTTTATTATTAGTTATTACTATTAATTTTTATTTTAACTGCCATAACATTATTATTATTATTATTATGCTACTATCATTATCATCACTACTACTATTATTACCGCAATTATTTGTTGCTACCACTGTTATTACTACTATCCTTTACTGCCACTATATTATTACAACACCAATCCCCCGCAATTGTCATTACTGTAATTATAGGTTACCATTGTCATTCACCCCTATATTGTAATTATTATTTCATTCTTCCTATTAATCGCGCAGTATCATTACTCTCATTATGGTTTACTATTGCCATTGCTTTCAAAATTGCAATTATTATTTCATTCTTACTATTTTACCATTAAATTAATTACCATCGCCGCATTCTTATACTCCCCTTCCGCACCAAAATTAGTGCCAATTTTCCGTAAATATACTAATACGTATTATAAATTAAATTTTCTAATATTCATATGAGTGTAATCGTCTAAAAAACGGAAGTTAGCAACATTAAAAATAAAAATATCTATCATAATCTTAATCAGAATCCATTTTATGTAATGCAAAGTCAAGTGGGATAAAAAATATACGTACACGTACACATGCGTGTATTTGTGTGTGAGAAATAATTATTCCGTTAAAAAAATAAAGAACGATCTGAAAGATGATAGGAACACTCTGGCCCGCCCCTTTAAAACTTAAAAAAAAAATTAAAATTTAAAAAATAGACCATTTTATCTGGCGATTGCATTAATACAACAGAGTATATATATATATATATATATATATATATATATATATATATATATATATATATATATATATATATATATATATATATATATATACAGAGAGAACGAATAAATGTTCTCTTATCTTCTCTTTACTAAGAATTATTATTCACTATACAGGATAATCTATTTTAAAGTTGAATTTATTTTCAGAAAGCTCATTTTAAAATATGAAAAATTAGATATCTAAACAGATGAAAAATATGGATTTCAGGCAATAAATCTGATTTTAAAATCAAATCTCCTGAAGTGTTCATGTTCTCCGCGAAACACAGAACAGAGAGAAAATAAGTTTAGATTTTATTTCATTTATTACAATTAATGATTTACAGCCTAATATTGAAAACCGTAATTGCAAAAACTGCTTTCCTTAAAAACGTTATCATCCAGAAAACATTTGTAGAACATTTCTTTTCGTATAAAACAATCTTTTGTATATATATATATATATATATATATATATATATATATATATATATATATATATATATATATATATGTCTGTGTTTGTGTTTCTATCCTAGAGAGAAAAATGCCCTTTTAATGCTAATACTAAAAAGTTTGATAAAAAATCTATCGTAACGTTTTTTAAAAGTTGAAAATTACAAAGGATAGGAAGAAAGAGGGAGGAAAAAACGGTAAGTAAGGGAAAATGTGTTTAAGAGGGAGATAGAGAGAAAAAAGGTAAGAAACACCAAGGGAGTAGACCTTTCTCCGAGCAGAAGTCAATGTTAACCTTCAACCGTTTTTAACTTCTGTTTAGGATTTTATGTATCTGTCTTCTTATCCACCTACATCTTGGTGTTTCTTTCCTTTTTTCTCTATCACCGTCTTAAATGCGATTTCACTTACGGTTTTTTCCTCTTATTTCCGCTTTATTCTTATCCTTTTTAATTTTCATTTTTTTTTTTTAAACTTACATTTCATTTTTTATCAAACATTTTAGTATTGACAAGCTGCAAGGAATTTTTTTCTCCAGGAGCGAAATGTCGGTATAAATGTGGTAAAACTGAGTTTCATTTTTATGTACTTCAGTTCTGTGCTCTATAATAAATATATTTGCATCCGTTTTAATATTTTATATTATTTGGATTCAGTTGGATTACTTACCCACGGATTTTTACACACACACACACACACACACACACACACACATATATATATATATATATATATATATATATATATATATATATATATATATATATAATTAGGTATATTTATAAAGAGAACATTAAATGTAAGTTACATGGCAATATAATGATAAATTAAGAAAACCTTAATTTATTTAATGAAAATTGTTATATTCACCCATTTAGAAAGAAATTTTTTAAATAAAAAAACTTTCGGCCTGAAGAGATGAATATAAAAATATTCATGAAGTAAAGTATATCCGATATGGATTTTTAAGGTTTTTCATATTCATATATATATATATATATATATATATATATATATATATATATATATATATATATATATATATATATATATATATATGTATGTATGTATATATATATATATATATATTCGACTTTCAGTCTCACCAAATTCTGCATGAATACATTGATTTGTGTAAGGATTTATGTAGGGATTTAGTTGTAATATATCAGGGGAAAACCAGCAAATCCCACTGTCATCTTTTTCCATTAGTGACTGAAATCAGTTGCAAAGAAATTGTGCCTTACCTGTTAATAGCTCTCCAAAGTTTGTTGATATTCATATTATTGCATGCCAATAGCCTCTATTCACTAGTTTATATTTTTTTATGAGATGCCTCTTGATGTATGGCATTCATTATCTTTGTCTCATTCGAACCGTCATAGTTCATGTCATGTTACCATACCAGATTTGGGCGCTAAAAGTGCTGACACACTGGAACTCAACTGATAAAGAAGAGGGAATCTGCAGTAGAGTGGCTTCAGTTGTCATTATCATGATATACTGACCACCCAAGCGTTGTAATACTTCAGTATCAAATAATTTAATTGAATCTGTAAAGTGAAAGAAAGAACATCAAATTCGGCACAGCATAATTTTGGTCATTTTTCCATCTAAAGCAACGGAAGAGAATTAAAAGCTTGGAAAAGAGGATGTATAAATTCAATAGGTTTTAAATAAGATTTGAAGTTTATCTATCTATCTATCTATCAATCTATGTTTATATTTATTTTCCAGGTTCATTTTAGCAGGAGGCATTCATTTTTATGTTATATATATATATATATATATATATATATATATATACATATATATATTATTAAAGAAAAACAGACGACATAAAATTTCCATTAGTTATAATTTATTTCACCAGAGTTTTTATTTTTCTCTGGATCTTCAGAATTTCCTTTCAAGGGTGAGAAAATGAATTTAGAATTTACACTTTTGAAGGGCAGTATTAAGCTTATATAAGGTGGATTAGAGGGTGGTGAGGGAAAGTGGGAGAGGCATGGTCGAATTTAGAGGGGGAAGGGAGAGTTTTAAAATTTATTTTTATTTTTATTTTTATTACAATATTTAATATTGAGGAGGAGGAGGTAAGGATCAGACATTGTTCTGTTTAATAGGTCAACTCACCGGAAATGGTATTGGAAAAAGGAGAAAAGGAAAAAAGGAAAAAGAAAAAGGAAACAAGAATATATATATATATATATATATATATATATACTGTACGTTTTTAATGACAACATCCTTCTTTCTATATCCAATTCTGCATATATGTGTGTGTGTGTGCATTCATTTAATTTCCCTTTCTCTTGAAATCAAAGTAGATAGAGAAATAGAGAGAAAGAGTGAATGAGAGAGAGAGAGAGAGAGAGAGAGAGAGAAGCAAAACTCGAAAATCGAAGAAAGGAGACCCTATTTTGCAATGCTGTTCACCATGGGGCCTAGACGTCGTGTAGAATTGTCCAATTGAATAAAGGTCATTGACAACATTAGAAATTACTCTCTGTCGGAGAAGAACATCCTGATAGACAATTTGATTGGATCGATGAAATTTTAATAAATGTTAATAAATCCAATCAGTTATACGAAGTTAATAAAACGACTTCAAGTCTATCATTGTCAGAAGTTTCTAAGTCTCTCGTTCATATTTACCTGTTGCAGTGGAGCTGAAATAGACATGGAAGACAAGCAGAATTTATTACCGTTCAACTGGAGAATTATTGTTAACGTCAGAAAGATGGGACACTGTATCGTCTAGATGATAACTACTCTAAGTTACTGTTGAGCAAGAGCAAGTAAATGCTTACACGAATTCAGAACAGAGATGAGAGAAACATGAAAACTACATGCTCCAATAGGTGATGATAGAAGATCAATGCACAAAAGGGAATCTTATATCAAATTCGATCCGAATTCAACAATAGTGGCCATATCAGGTTGTAATTGTTAATACTGGCCATCATATCCACAATGTCGGCTTTCAATAAGTTCTTGGTCCGGGGCGGACTCAGGTTAGTTGCTTCAGGCATATTTGTTTAGGAGTTTTGAATCATTAAGCCTCAAATGTCACATGTTGAAGATGAAAGTATTTTCAAAATTATAGATAGATAGATAGATAGATAGATATTAATAAAATTACATAGATATGAACAGAATGAGATAGATAGGTGGATAGATATGAACAAAATGAGATAGATAGATAGATAGATAGATAGATGGAAAAGATTAAAATAAATAGATGTACAAGAACTCAGAGATATATTGTAAAAGCTGATTTATTTGCTTAGATAGATAAAAATAAGCTTATATATATATATATATATATATATATATATATGTGTGTGTGTGTGTGTGTGTGTGTGTGTGTGTGTGTGTGTGTGTGTGCATTTACGTCTCGGATGCTAACTGAATTTTAATAAAACAAAAAATAGTTACAATATCTGAAGATGACCGGAGGGCCCGTAGACTGTACTTGCATATTTAACGAAGACCTAATGCAGTTTATAATTAAAAAAAAAAAAACAAAGATCATAACATATCATCGAGTGATTAGTAGGTTAATGCATCTTTAAGATTTAGTTAGCGAATGGTTCTCGACATTTTATATCATTAACATTACTAATTACATTGGTATGCATGCTTCATTGTAATATATATATATATATATATATATATATATATATATATATATATATATATATATATATAGTTTATGAAAAACTAGGTAATCCGTATGGGTAAGCCTAAGGAGGATAAAATTCAGAGAGCTCAATGTAAATCCAGAGCAAATAATTTAAATAAAAGGACTCCGGATCAGACTTTACTTCCAGGTTTGGAAGTAAAGTCTGATGATCCGCAGTCCTTTTAAAAGGGCTGTGGTGAAATAATTTATTACATGGAACCTTAAAGTGGTCTGTTTTTATTTAATATATATATATATATATATATATATATATATATATATATATATATATATATACCCAAGTATAAGATTGGTGTATATGGAATGAATTCCAATAACCAACAATTACTATTCTTAAAAGAGTGCTCAATACAAAGTAGAGCAGATATAATTATTTATTTTTAAAGAAAAAAAATTTATAACATAAATATGTTATAAAATCATTACAAAAATAGCCATTTTGTTTCAACACCTTCGGTGTCTTATCAAGTGATGACGTTGAATGTAAAATAAATGGTTTTAAAAGTTTCAAATTAATTAATATTCTACGCAAGGGGAAAACGTTGTTACAAAGGCTAGATGGACCAATCAGAACACAAGTACAGGAAAATTCAAAAAGCTCGATAACGAAGTCATGTTATAATATCTATTCAGATGTTTAGTATTAAAAAATAATTTATTCCAACGAATAATTACTAAATTATATGATAAAATTTAATATTAAAATTTAAAACTGCTAATTACAAAATCAAAATTTAACATTTATTCGCTATCAAATTTACAACTATAAAATTACTGAGGAGAAAAGAAGAAATATATATGTTATTCAATTTATTTTTTCATTGAAGTTACTTTAGCTATATTTAATATCCGGTCTTTTTACAATGTATACATTTTAATCCTCATGGTGTGTAAATGGGGTCCCAAACTCACGCGTAAAACAAACGCAGTCAGATTCTAATACATAAGCACCAAGACATATACACACACAAAAAAGGGGACAAGACAGAGAACATCTCCACCGTCTGTCATGAAAAAAAAAAAAAAAAGGTGGGGGAGAATGGGAGAAGGGAAACCAACACACACGTACATACATACATAATTAAAAGTGGAGACACTTTCCATACACATAGATACATATAAATACATGCACACACATCTACAGACATTGACCAAGACAGTTGGATACACCAACCGATAAATATTTAAGACAGAAAATGTCATTGCATGAATGTTAACAACCTATTGAAATCTAACTTAAGTGAGTAAATATACAAAGACAAAAATGATCAAAATTAATATTATTTAATATATTAAAATATAGTGTATGTAAAAAAAAACAAAAAAACCCCAAAATGTCTATGTATATGTATGTGTATGTATGTCTGTATATTTATATATGTTTTTGGTCAAATGTCGTTGCATTTATGTGTATGTACGTATATATGTGTATTTATTACTATAGATAAGTATTTTTATGTAGATATTCATGTGTATGTATATTTCTGTATGTGTGTATGCATGTATGTAGTATATATATGTATATATATATATATATATGTATATATATGTGTGTGTGTATATGTTTGTATGTATGTATATGTATATATATGTATACATGTGTGTGTGTAATTACTTATGTAGGTTTGCGGTTGTATATATGTATGTTGACACCTACTATATATGAAATTGTTTATGTGTACGTGTAGGTAGGGAAACTTGGGTATGTCATTACGGCCACATGAGTTAGGATATATGTGTGTATATATGTTTATTTTTGTGTATTGCTGTGTATATATATATTTATTTGTAAATATGTGTACACATATTTGTGTGTATATTTGTGGGTACATATATGTATATGTGTATGTATGTGTATGTGTACTTGATACCATGGAAATGTATACGTATGTATATGTTTAGGTATGTATGTGTAGATGTTTCGGTGTGTATGTATGTATGTATATTTATGTATATGTGTGAGTATGTGTGT
>OZ010583.1:13784992-13864992 GCA_963932145.1 Acanthosepion lycidas
CAATCAATGCAATCAGGGCTGCATTTTTTAAATATATGTTTACGGGAGATAAACAAAAATCGACATGAAAAAACAGCACATGAATTACAAACCGACGCAGATCTGCGAGTAAATTAAAAACACATATATATATATATATATATATATATATATATATATATATATATATATATATATATATATATATATATAGAGAGAGAGAGAGAGAGAGAGAGAGATAGATAGCTATTTTGTTGTCAATAAAAACGTTATCTTTAACTTGAAGCAGATGAAAACAATTTGAAATATGAAATCTTGTTACATGGTTCTTTGCACTCGGTGCATTGTCTTCGTTCCGCTAACGTCCTTGGCCATTTCCCACGACACACTTATCCACCCACATGTGGTTAACCTTACCCCACGGGGGCGACCACCCATGAACATTTTACGAAGTTCTTTTTTTTTTTTTTTTTTGATTTTCTATTTTTACATTTTTTTTTCGTTTTATCTTGCAAGAGTTTCGTAATTGCAACCTACGGACAATGCACACATATTTTTATTTCCTACCTCATATTTAATATACTTGTGTTTTACTTATTGGTGGAAGATTTATATTTACGTTGGGAATAACAAAAGTCAATTTTAAGAGGGGCTAGTCGCATTCCCCTTGACGGATTACAACTGTAATAAAGGGATGAGCAAACTGTTCACTGAAGAAAGAAATATATTGTTACACTACGTCAATCAATATCTTCTGGTTTCTTGAATCCCATTCAGCTTTCTCTCCCCAATCGTCCCTGTACACAATTATTAATTTAACTCATTCCCTGTAACGTTCTGTATACTAATGTCATGTCGCATTGATTGGGGTAAAATGATTAATAAATCAAATTCAGCCCACACACGGATACAAAATAATCTTTCTTTTATTTAGTCGTCTGAGTGAACTTTTTTTTCGTTTCTTTTTTTTTTTTTTTTTGCGTTCCAGTAGCATGGTTCATTCTAAACTCCGGGAGAATGAATCATTACTCCATCTCACGCAAATTCTTCTTCATAACATGATTTCGAAGGAATACAATGAATCAAATGCTGTTCGAAATATTGGTTCAACATGTCGTATTAGACAATCTTTCACACCTGAATTAATTGCAGTTAGAAAAGTTGGTTCAACATGTCGCGTTAGACAATCTTTCAAAGCAGAATCATTTGCGGTTCGAAAAGTTGATTCAACATGTGTTAGAAAACATTCACACCTGAACCAATGGCTGTTCGAAAAGTTGATTCAATCTGTCGTGTTCGACAATCTTTCACATCTGAATCAATTGCTGTTCGAAAAGTTGATTCAACATGTCGTGTTAGACAATCTTTCACGCCAGAATCAATTGCTTTTCGAAAAGTTAGTTCAACATGTCGTGATAGATGATGTTACACACCAGAATCTATCTTACATATTTGTCCATGCTTTGAATATTGCTCTCACATGTGGGCTGCTGCTTCAGCTATATATTTAGAGATGCTTGACAAAACCCAAAGAAGAATCTATGACGTTGCAGGTACTGAAGTAGCATTGCTGTCACCTTTCCACCGCTGTAACGTTGTATCCCTGTAAAGTTCCTATAAATATTTTCATAGAAATTGTTCGGATCAGTTTTCCATTTTGGTACCATTTGATTGTATGTGCAGTACTTGATTGGAAGATAGGTCTTCTCATTTGACAGTTGTACTTACTTGACCTATCCATATGCTTTACGTTAACAGTTTCTTCTCTCGCACTTCGTGCTTGTGAAACTCTCATAGAGCTTATTGCTTTTCAAATCATTTTGATCTTCAAAAAATTCAAAACTGGGACGGAGAAAACGGAATAATACTCCATTATAATTCCTGAGTGCAGCTATAGATGATCTTCTACATCTTTAGTAATTTACATTTCTTGTTCGACGATTGCCTGGATATTGCTATGAATTTAGAAGAAAAATTATTGAACATGGCAATACGATGTACAAAGAACACCATTGTGATACGCTGTATCACACACACACTTTTGCAAATTAATTGAAACAATTTTAGACCGACTGGAGTCAAAGTGGTTGATCGATTTCTATTTCTCCGGAAATTCCCTGCCACCGTCCCATCAACATGGTTGATACTCCAACTCCGGAAGAGCATCTAACTTCGCCTTTCTGGCCTCACGTTTTCCAATGACTTGAGGTGGAACAACTACATTGAATCAATAGCTTTAATGCGGTGAGGAGATTAGAATGTAAACCATCCTGAAGATAGGATTACTAATTTATTTAAAATACTGAAGAGTGTTCTGGTCTATAGAGAGAAGTTGCTATTACCTGAAATTCAGTTTCTACTCATATCCAGGTAATTTCATATATATATATATATATATATATATATATATATATATATATATATATATATATATATATATATATATATATACTAGTAAGACCACTACTATTAGATATTTTCAGTAAGACATGCCGGTCTAGAAGCGGTTTCATGGGATATTTTGAATTCCATGATGTTGCACCTTTTAAGTGCTTAAGTACCCTGTTTGTGCTGTAGTATCTAGGTCTCTTGCAGACATAAAAAGCCACATTATTTCAGTCCATCAGTAGATATACTGCCAATATGTGTATATATATATATATATATATATATATGTGTGTGGGGGGGGTTGTGCGTGTGTTTGTGTTTGTACATATATATATATATATATATATTTATGTATTTCAATCTGTTCAAATATATATATATATATATATATATATCAGGCGGCCTGACGATTGCGTCTAGCATGAAACAGTCTGTCACCTCTGAGTGTTGACTTCAATGTTCGCTTTTATATTTATATTTACATACGCTCTATCTCTGATATTGAGCACTTTATCCCATAAATATAGCACACCTTAAAGCTATAGGTATATATATATATATATATATATATATATATATATATATATATATATATATATATATATATATATATATATGCCTAAGATGTCCTCCTAAACAATGTATTAAAGGATTTGGGAAGAAAAGACTAACCAAAAATTACAAGCAGATAACGTATCTGCTCCAGTAATAAAGGAGGGACACGATGTCAGCTCAGACGTTACAATCAAGTAAGTAAAAACATTTAAGTCTCTGGGAAGTGTTTTAACAAACGCTGGAATGTGTGGCTCAGAAATTCGAATGCGCATTAGAATAGAGAAAGATGTCTTCCGTAAGTTAATCGAAGTCATTTCCCCACTGACGTAAAGTAGTATCCCTCTGACTTTTCTATTAATACTTTTATAGTAATTTTTTCATAAAAACTGCAACGTCTACCATGAAGAGATGCATATTATTGTTCTATTTCTACAATTCTGCTATCAAATATATATAACGTCTGCTCAGCACAATGACAATATAAACGAGATTCATGTCGAATAAACACAGATGTGAAAACGCAACAGGAAAGTACAATGGTTCTCTCCCCCTTTGGGCAGTGCCATAAAAACCAATGTCGCAAAATGGTTTCTGAATGCTGGCGACAAATAGCTAAAGAAATTGTTTAACGAAAACAAAAAAAAATAAGTTAAGCTGCTCATATGAAATGGCTAAAAATTCTTAGCAGTCACAATAATAAAATACCCGAAAGCAATACGGACACTCATAAACAGATATAAAACTGCTGAATTAAGGAAGACTATCTGCGACAGGATAACTGTTTAACACAAAATGTCGTATATAGAGCCACATATCGTACCAATAACGACGAAAAGATTTATATTCAGGCTGCAGAGGGAAAAAAGAGGTACTATAATCATTAATTGAGATGGAAGATATAAAAAGTTAAGGTGATAGACTGCATCCAATTAAAGGTGTTTCGAAGTATTTAATTGTGGCTCCCAAGTAACCTTAGCAACTTGATCCTTCAAAATACAATTTAAAAAAAAAACATAACATAGCTAAGAAATATATCTACTTTTAATGTTCATATTCTAAAGTTTCCGCTGACATAAATTATTAAGATTATATTGAATCAATTGCTAGGACTGCTGCTAGGAAATTTGGTTCACAGTGTTGTGAGAAACAATTTGTTTGTCAGTATCTATCTTACATATTTATAAGTCTACCATTTATCCTTGCTTTGAATATTCCTGCACATCTAGGTTGATACTCGTGCTATAT
The DNA here is from genome assembly GCA_963932145.1 of Acanthosepion lycidas. NCBI lineage: Eukaryota > Metazoa > Mollusca > Cephalopoda > Sepiida > Sepiidae > Acanthosepion > Acanthosepion lycidas. The sequence continues at coordinate 13,789,160 of OZ010583.1, forward strand.
ATTTAGAAATTCATGATAAAATCAAAAGAAGAATCTGCAATGTTATTCGCCCTGACCTGGCATCTCGGCTTCAGTCACTTTCCGACAGCCGTAACGTAGCTTCCCTATGACTTTTTCTATAAATATTTTCGTGATAATTCTTCTGATGAACTTTCCTCTATGGTACCTAGTCTTTATGAATTTAAGCGCAGTACTAGATTGGCAGCTAGGTCTATTTTATAGTTGAAATAGTTGGATGTAACCGTCCTTGGAAGGTAAGTGCCCACGTCTATCAACGGGGGGAGAGTCCATGATTTATAAATCTACTAGTCGTCCTTGCTTTGAATATTACTGCCACATCTCTTCTGGTGCTCCTGCTATATATTTAAAATTTCTCGATAAAATCAAAAGAAGAATCTGCAATATTATTCGTCCTGACCTGGCATCTTGCTTTCAGTCACTTTCCCATCGCCGTAACCAAGCTTCCACTGTCATATCTATAAATACTGTTATAGTAGTTTTTTTTTCTGATAAACTTTCCTCTATGGTAACTAGACTTTATGAATTTAAACGCAGTACTAGATTTGTAGCTAAGTCTCATTATTTTACACTTAAAATTGCTAAATGTAACCCTAATTTATATGCTAACATTTTATGCTAGATAGATAGATAGATAGATAGACCAGGATATATATATATATATATATATATATATATATATATAGATAGATAGATAGAGAGAGAGAGAGAAGAGAGGAGGAGGGAGAGATGCAGATGGAGGGATAAATAGACAGACAGAAGAATAGATAGATAGAGAGAGAGAGAGAAAGAGAGAGAGAGAGAAGAATAGATAGACAGATAGATAGATAGATAGATAGATAGATAGATAAAAAGACAGGCAGACAGACGGATAGACAGAGAGAGAATAGGATAGCTAGACAGAAAATAGGTAGACGGACAAAAGGATAGATAGATAGAGAGAGAGAGAGAGAAAGGGGGAGGGAAAGAGAGAAAATCAAGATAAAAGAGAACAATGAACGTGCTAAGATCAATAATGACCCTTTGTCTCGTACGAATATGAGATGTTCTCACGTATAAGCGAATGAACTATTGAATATATGTGTACGTGTGTGTATGCTATTTTTGACGGTTGGAATTTAAGCACAAATTTTTGGAACGAGAAACTTTGTTCTGCCATTACCAGCGAACCAAAATCTCGTGAGTAAATTATCACCCCGTTTGTCTGAAGATCCTCTTGACATTCGGAGATGGGTGAGATTGTCGGAAATGTCAACATTACTGGCAGCAACCAAATTCTTGATTGATTTGGGAGAGACAGTTTCTCCACTCCGTTGATAGTACCATTAAAGGATATTCATAATTGTAAGCATTTAATCTAAACTGTCAACTCTTTCGCCACTAGCAGAACTCTGCGGGAGTTTCAGAATCAGAGAATTACCATTCATCTAAATTTCGAGCAAATGCATGATGGGGTAATAATGGATAGCAGTTCGGATTGAAAAATCAGAGAACCGAGTTCGAATTCCAGTCAGACCCACTTTCGTTTTAATAACCTTGTGAAAGGTACGAACGCTCCTCTTCTCCACAGCTATGAGTAAATAGCAGGACAGACCCGATTCTATAGCTTTGGATAGAAAATAGTCTACCACAGAAAGAAATCAACCTACTGCGAGAAAAAAAATCTGCCACGTCAGTCATGTATCGAAAGATAAATGATCACCTAAAATTTATCACGTATGGCACATAACTGCCTAAGACATGTAGATAATTTTCTCCAGCCTTTGTGTAATTTTATATTCATAGATGACATACTGTTTCCATATTTCGGCTAAAACTGCTCCAGCCTTGATAGAGTCCAAAACCATCTTGCAGGTGATTAATTATCTATTACATGCCCTTTTCCACAAAAAATCGTCTCAAGCCTATGGCTACTCTATCCCTACTTCTATAGTTTAAGGATTAGGTTATTACCATCCATCTAAATTTTGAGCAAGTGTATGATTTAAGACATCTAATATTACATTGTGTTGTTAGCCATGGTATATGTTGGGTTTGATAATTGAGTGGTTTTCCTTTGTCTTCTCCACGATCGTTTATGGAGACACCACCTCTAGTTAGCTAGCCGTTGACTCAGAGTTCATCCTCTCTTTGTAAGGTCTTGTTTTTCGTCCTACTGGCTTGATAACAAGCCGCCTCACTCGAACAAATTTGGAGTGGGGTAGTCGGTTTAGTCGCTGACATTTCCACTTACTATATATATAATTTATATATATATATATATATATATATATATATATATATATATATATATATATATATATATATATATATATATATATATATATATATATAATTTATATATATATATATATATATATATATATATATATATAATTTTATTTCTTTAAAGCATGGGCTACCAGGAATCATTTCAATGTGTTTATCGAAACAGTGAATCTGAGCTCTTCAACTGGAATTGTTGATGTCCTCATGTACCACATTTTGGAGATACTGGTATTTCAAGGTACTGGTATTTTGATAATTTTTTGAAAATCTTCAAAGATACATTACAGTCTGCAAGGATTGCTATGTCAATAAGAAGGCATATTCTATTTTTGTGGTCTCTGATCACGGTGTCTGGGCGATTAGCATTGCTTGTTCTGTCTGTGTGTAGTATAAATTCCCATAAAATTGTTACAAGTCCTATCTCTGCAACTGGTTCTGGGTAGTGCTCATAACAATTTCTTGCTGCTTACTTTCTTTGCAGATATTCAAATACAGATATTGGCCCAATCTTTCATGCCTGGTTTTATATTCAGTGAGTGCCAATGCCGTGCAACCTGATACAAGGTCAATTGTTTCTGGATATTTATCACAGAATCTGTATTTTGAGCTGACACAATTTTTTTTATTTCGTGTGCTTGATAATTTCTAGTTAGAAATCATTGGTCCTGTGCAGCAAGAAGTAGACATTCGGTTTCAGGTTTTAACTCTGCACTATGTAGCCACTTTGGGTACGGAATTTGTTTACATCAGCTAGTTTGGTACCGGCAGAATACTGACCGTGAAAAGGTTTTTCTTGACACCGTTTCTGTGTTTGGTCCTTTGCATTTGCTTTTGATTTCTTTTTTTAAGGTTTTTGCCTCTGCAATAGTTGCATTATGTTTTAGTTGCATCTCTTCACCGATTGGAAATTCCATTTTGAACTTATTGACTTCCATTATTAGTGAACAAAGTCCTTTTATTCTTTCGTCTTCTTTGAATAAGACCATCATCCCATCCTCTAGTTTTGTAAAACAGTTCGAGTTGAACTAATCCCCTGCCTCCTTCGTGCCTGAGCACATACAGAGGATCAACATCAGCCTTGGGATTTTTCATGCGATGGCAAGTAAGAAGCTTTCTCGTGTTGTTATCCATTCGCTTAACCCTAGAACACTAAGCATGGGTATATAGTACCCAGCGCAAATTTTCCTGTTTTTAATTACAATTTTCAGTACCTGATTTTCTTAACTAAAATTGTCTTTCAGTCCCTATTAATGTTAACTCAAAGTACAAATTTTGAAGTGCCTGCATGTAAAATATTTCAAATAAAGATTTATATTTAATTTTTTTTTTTTTTGATATTTTCAAAATGAGTTATGATATACCCATGGTTAGTAGTGATCTAACTTTAATTGATGGTTAGTGTTCTAGGGTTAATGTCAGCTATGGTCCAGTTAAGAGTGTTGAAACAGCAATGCGCCAAGGTGTTTTTGGCTGATACTCTGTTTTTTTAATTCAACTTGGTATTAGGTTGGTGCCAAAATAATGACGTAATAATGTCGTTTTTTGACATTAAAAAATACGTAAAAAAACGACATTATTACGTCATTATTTTTGCACCAACCTAATATTTAATACCAGACCCACACGTCTGTAGTATTCTTTTCTTACTTTCTCCTTCATTTTGTAAACATTTTGCTTAAGTGTAGTTAAGAAAAATAAGAATAAAAAAGAAAATTTAAAAAAAAGAGCACACAAATAAGAGAAAATACAAGTTACAAGGGGTGGAAGAGAAAGAAAAGTCGTAAGACGAGTCAATATAATAAATCGTTTTTATTTTACTATTAGGTTGGTGCAAAAATAATGACGTAATAATGTCGTTTTTTGACGCTAAAAATACGTCAAAAACGACATTGTTACGTCATTATTTTTGCACCAACCTATTAAAAATATATATATATATATATATATATTGGTTTGTTTTCTCTTCTTCCCCAAAACACCCTGTCTTGGCCGCATGTAGGAAGATCAGTACAACCAAGCATACCCGATCTATAACATCCAATAGCCCAAGCGAAGTCTCAATTAGATGCCGTTTTCTGGGGGAATTTATACAATGCACGTCCTAAAGCTAGTAGCAAATTTTCTTCTGGGTGCGGGCCGAATAATGATCACATTTGTTCATTTTGACCCGAAACTTCTACTGACATGGGAGCAACAACACTGATGACGCACCTTGATTCGTCACTTCAAGGTATATTTTTAATATATATGTATATATGCACTAAAGGTACAACCAAAATGTTCATGACTGATCTACTGTTTTGTGAATTCAAGTCGTTATTTAGAACCAGACGAACTCGCTTGTATTATTCTTTTAATAATTTCTCCTTCATTTAGGTTTGCTGTATTCCATCTCCTTCGCTAATTCCTAGGTATCTATAGGCTTCTTCTTGTTCCAGTTCCCTAATCTTTGTGACAAATTCTAGATCTATTGAGTTTATTTCTGTAATTTTCCCTTTCTTGAATGTTACCTGTCATCACTGGAACATTTCACAGCTTTGAAGAAACTCTTAACTTATTGCCGTCTTTGGCAAAGAGTTTGACGTAATCCATGTAGAGTAGGTGGTTAAATAATTTCTTGTTTACTTTGTATCCATAACTATTATTGTTTAGTTCATGCTGAAGTGGGATTCAGGACAGACAAAACAGAAGAGGCGACAGGAGGGAATCTCTTTGAATGGTTCCTTGACGGATATTCAAGCGGCTGGAAGTTGCAGTACCTTTGGTGAGATTTAGGGGGGTTTTTTTTGGGGGGGGTTGCACATTCCCATGCTGTGTTTAAAGAAATCTATCATCGAAGAGATTTTGGATATTTCCACAAGCTTAAGGATCCAAGAAGGTGGTTCTCTACAAAAGGATTTACAATAATCTACGATAATCTATCCAAACTGTACTGAGATTTCTGCTGTTTTTCCTGAAACTTTCCAGGATCATTTTTTTATCACTAGTTGATCCTTGCAACCATATGAACACACCTGTCATCCTTTCTGTTCCAAGGGAAGAATGTTGTTTTCATCAAGAAAAGAGTAAGTACAGTTGGTCAGAACAGACGTGACTAATTTATATGTGGTGGACAGACATGTTATTGGCCTATAATTTTTCGGATCATCTGATTCACGCATTTTTCGTAGGAGATATGTAATACGTTTAGTGATCCATTCTGGGGCTTCATTGGGATTATTAATTAGCATTGATAATGTTTGTGTAAGAGTTTTATAAATTGATGACAGATGATAGGGCCAGAAGTTGGTTACCTTGTCATTTCCTGGAGATTTTCATATTTGGGATTTCGTTAGAGCTTGTCTAACATTATTCTTGGTTATATTTTTTCCATTCTTTCGCAGATTTATCTTTCATTCTTTCTGTTTTCTCGTTTGGTCCTCTCTGCATTGGAATCATATTCTTTTGGGCTGTTGCAAATATTCTACCAAAGTTTTTACACTATTTACGGGATCTAACCAACGCTTTTATCCACTGTGCCATGTGTCCTTGAGGACGGATGACACGGTGGATTAAGTTAGATCCAGGGACAGGACCCAAAGGGTGTGTGTTCAATACCTGGCGGAGAGGGGAATGAACAGGAGATAACTGAAGACAATAAGAGTAATAATAATCAAAATTTATAGGGTAGTTCATCCCCACCGACGACAGGGTAGTGGAGGGGTCGCTTAGGAATTCATTAAAAAATATATAAAAAAACAACAACAAAAAAACAAAAACAAAACAATGGATTTGTCATTTTCCAGCCTCGTTATAATACAGAACCTTAAAACGTAAGATTTTCACACAAAAACTTCGTCATAAAGAACATGGCCGGTTTAGCACACTATGATTCCACCTGCAACCATCTGTAAACAGGGAGAAAAATACCACACCAGATAATAAGTCAATACGATCTTTACCCATACGTGTGTATATATATATATATATATATATATATATATATATATATATATATACAAATATAGATATCTAGACTCGTTTTGAAAAACCCTCGAATTTTTGATTTGCCAATAATCAAATCAAACTCGAGGAAAAAAAAGGTTTTAAAAAAAGAGCTACAAACATGAACTTCTGCCGAAAAAAATCTCACAGATGCAGGTCTGAAGCCCAAAGAAAAAACCCCGATACGAGTAAACAACTAACAAAAGAGCTCAATACAACCGTAGAGCAGACCTAGATACACCTAGTGAGCCAGACAAACCTACCTAGGTTTCACCTAAACGGATCGTCAGGGAAAGTTTGGCTTTCCCTGACGATCCGTTTAGGTGAAACCTAGGTAGGTTTGTCTGGCTCACTAGGGGTGTATATATATATATATATATATATATATATTATACACTATTACATCATAACATGTAAGTTACTACTACAAAATTGTATATTTTGTTTCGACGTTTAATAAACAACGTCTCATCTGATGATGTACAATTTTGTAGTAGTAACATACATGTTATGATCTAATAGTATATAATAAATATTTATTGATCTACACGTGTATTGAGCCCTGTTTTAAATTAACATTTTGAATGTTGGAATTTTATTCTTCGTTCTTTTACATTATATATATATATATATATATATATATATATATATATATATATATATGTATATATATATATCAAAGGAAATAATAATGATAATATGTATATATGCATATTGTTTTTACTATTATTATTATTATTATTAGTAGTAGTAGTATTTCTTTTGCTTTCTGTTGTATACACATTTCGTAATGGGTCACAATCAGAGATCCGATATCAGAAATGGTTTCATGACATTTCACTGATCATATTTTATTGAAAAAAAAAAAACACCTTAAGATCACACACGTTTTACCTAGATAAAACTCTTCGTATTGTCTGGGTTGTATTTGTGAATACAATTGTTTGTATTTCTTTAAAGAATGGGCTACCAGGAATCCCTTCAATGAGTCTATCGAAACATTTTCCAATAAATCCGAGTGCTCCAACTACAACTGGAATTATTGATGTCATCACGTGCACATTTATGAGATTTCTATTCAAGATACTTGTCTTTTGATTTATTTATTTATTTTTTTGATCTTCAAAAAAAAATATGGAACCACATTCTATTTTGTGGCTTTGATCAATTATAGGCTTCTTCTTGTTCCGCTTCCCTGAGTTTTCTGCCCTAATTACATCTACTGAGTATGTTTCTCTAATTCTTCCTTTCTTGAATGTTGCTTATGCTTACTTATCTAATCCCCAAATGATAATTATTATTATTATTATTATTATTATTGAACCCTTACATTTTCTACTGGATATTTGTGTAAATTAGTCTATCAGAACCTTTTCCAATCAAACCAAGGATCACAAACACAACGGCAATTATTGATCTTTCCTGTCCTAAATTTTTTCTATTTCTATTTCAAGAACATTAAATTTTAATAGTTATTTTATCTTTACATATACATTGCAGTCTCCAGGAACCGCCATGTCAATGAGAAAGCACATTCTGTTTTTGTGGTCTTTCATTAAAATGCCTGGACGACTAGCTTTGATTGGTCTGTCTGTATGTATTGCAATATTCTATAAAATTGTTACAGTCATTGTGTCGATAACCGAGTCTCTTTTGCAGTTGCATATTTCTCAGAGCACGCATTGGATTATTATTATTATTATTAAAAACAAAATGATTGTCGTAGATCTTCCAATATTTTTACAAGTAGAGAAGAGCGAGTTTTAAGACAAGAAGGCACAGTATTTGACAATATTCAAAAATATTTCGACAGTATGTCTGTTTTCTTCAGGTTATGGTTAAAATTGCATATAAGTATACAAATATAAAATAAAATAAATAAAACAAGTATATATCTTTGTACAAACGTCGCTTTGTCTTGAGAAAACTGCTGTACTGGTAACCAACAGGTCAAGACGAATGAAACGCAGCCAGCGTAAATTGCATGCAAGTGAAACATTATGATGTGGAAGGTAATGCTCTTTAAACTCTTTGTTACTTGATTACTTACTAAGAAGAGTTAACCAAACAGCTTCATATAAATGCGATGGAAATCTCCCGACATTCTGTTTATTCCATTCGGAAAGTTATTAGCTTACATACGTAACTATCCTCATAATTCTTAAGGTTCACAAGGTTGGTGTATACTAGATATCTATTTCAGAATATGCATCTTAAGATGTTCGTCGAAATTACTGTCGTGTGTAATAAAATGTCTCGCAAGTTCCATTGATATGACATTGCTATGTCTGGCATTGAAATCTCATAAATTAAATTATCTTTGGTGCATTGGACGGTGAATCGGAATCAGATGATATTTAAGCATTTCACCCTATGCAAGGCGGGGGTGCCACTAGCACGCGGGGGTGGGATTGATAAAGGATATAGAGAAGGACGGGGATCAGGATCAAGGCATCTGAAGATTCCGATTGACATTACATCTGAATATTTGTAGATTATACCTATCAGGGAAGGAAGTAAGAGGAAGTTGGGAAGTCGAGAGAAGAAACTGTTGTAGTAGGAGAGGCGGTTACATTTAACTGTTTCGACCGGGAAAGTGTGGGATCGTGAGATCAAGCTAGTAGCATGCTTAAATTAATGTACTTGGGGTACCAGTGAAAGTACAATAGATACATTCTGCAGAAAACGTTATGATTCTCTTTGAATCTGTGATAGAATAGACCTGAGCCATGTTGCTGCACACCTTAAATGGTAAATATATTTCACGTGGAAAACGAACACATTGTTTTTTTCAGTATTTGTCTATATTTCTGAGATGAGATATTATGAACATTATTTACATTATTCGGAATATTGTCCTCATCTTTGTCGCCATATTTATTAAAACGTTTCGGCCCTTCAGTATCTGTCTATATTTCTGAGATGAGGTATTATGTACACTATTTACATTATTCGGACTATTGTCCTCATCTTTGTCGCCATATGTATTACAACGTTTCGGCCATTGTACGCTCCGGCCTTCTCCTGGTAATTCCCCTCTCCAAGTTCTCCACTGCCTTAACCGGGTATTGAACTCATACTCTTTGGGTCCTGTCACTAGATCTAACTAACGCCTTTAACTACTGCGCCATGTGTCCTTGAGATAACTGATAACTGACATCCATTAGACATAGCACGTGGAACTAGAAAAAATCAGTGAGCGAAGGGTTCAGTTCGACATTATAACCATCTGAAGAAGGCCGAAACGTACAACGGCCGAAACGTTGTAATAAATATGGGGACAAAGGTGAGGACAATAGTCCGAATAATATAAATAATGTTACTGTTCCCCATTGTCTTGTCTGCCACTTTTCGTTTCACTTGACGCCACCATTGAACGAAACCCCCGACCAGAAGCCGTTGCATTTTTCAATTAGAAATTTAAGCTTGAAAAATCTGCGTTTCTTTCAGAAAGCAACTCAAATGGTTTCACGCTAAAATAACAAGCCACCAGTTATTTTTTCTACATGTCAACAGAAAAAAAAATGTCCTCTTTGATAGTTTGACGTCAACCATTCCAACGTGTACATCGGCATCGAATGACACTGATCCAGTAGCAAGATAACAATGGGCGATAACTGCGTACCCATTTCAACACATTCAAAGAAAGAACTGAAACAATTATGTATATTGGAAGGAAAACGTGAAAATGCCCCAGCAAATAAAGTAAATAAAAATAAAGATGATTTACTTCTATTTGTTTAATGTTTCCTAGTTCATCTAATTAATATTTCGGCAGATTATAAATGATCCAAAACGTGCATAGTAGTCCTATTTTACCATGAATGTTTCATTTCGGTCTCCTTGTGTCTTTGTTGCTTTTATTGCAATGATTCCACTATATTCCCATCCTTCTTTCATTTTGAATTTCTAAAAGGAGTTGTGTATATATATTAATAAATTAAAGCAGTTTTAGACAAAGTTTCAAGCGCTGTATTTACATGCCTTCCTCAGACGTTTGCTTCATTTGATACGCACCGAAAAATATTAATCGGAATATGGCCTTGTAACGGTAAAATTCGATTAGCTAATTTAAAGCCCTCTCCCATGGAAAGATAATGTAAAAAAATACATTGTCACAAGAGAAACGTGGGTTAATATCTCAAGGAATAACTGGTTATGAATTTTGAAACTACAGAAGGAATTTATCTAAAATGTAATGCACGATGTCAGCTAAAACTTTGTGATCACTCTTTTGATTTCAAAGAATCTCTTAACATTTGAAGGTTACGTACATTTTTCAAAACAAATTTACAAAGTGGGGTCAGTAGGGACTTTCTTTTGGCACTTTAATGCATATATTTTCGCTAAAAATATAATTTTTAAGCCTATCTAATGTATTTTTAAACATTTCACCACAAGCAAGGCAATAAAGCCACTAGGACGCAAGGGGGTTACTGAGGGTTAGAAAATGAGAAAAACTGCTATTAAGGAGAGAGGACAATAAAAGAAAAAGAATTAAGAATACAGAAGATTTTGCTGGCTAATGTTAATCTTAGGGTTGGCGGATTTTCAAATTTTAGGTAACCCATTCTCTAAAAAGAATAGGACCCAAGTAAATAGTTTTAACATCCAAGCTTAAGAGTTAATTAAACTTAAGAATATAGGAAACATGTTAATTATTAACCAAGAGGTGTACCTCAAACTTTTGGTCTATGATGTATGTTCGTCGACAGCCAGCGAAAACTGTGTATTACATAAGATGAAATACACAATTCAGATGTAATGAGTTCTACGCTCGTAGAATATCAGAAAAATACAAACGATACTATAAGAGGGAATAGAAAATTCCGCGGGAATGGAAGGAATGCTCGTACATAATTAGAAAAAGAATACTGAATTCGAAGAATATGATCAAATATGCAATTTCAATAGCAAGATTTTGCTGTATGGTTGTAAAGAGCTAGGGAAAATGTTTTGTTGTCAGATAAATTCGTTCGTTTGCTTTTAATTTATTTTGATCATATTATTCCTTGGAGAAATAAATATGTAATAAATTCTTCATTGTTCATTGACCTATTATCAACGTCCCAGTCGGTTGACAATGACTTGACTGTAAAAATCCCTGAGTCTTGACTCGAAGAATACATCGTGTCACGTTTTCAGCTCCGTCATTCTTGAACGAAACCTATCGCAAACTGTTGGCAAAAAATCGAAAAAAAGGTAATACTATGAAAACGCTACATCACAATAATACGGAGAATGCTGTAGACTTTCCCAGCCAAGATCTTGAATAACATTTTTGGTTAAATTAACAAGATGGAGGCGAATATTGTCGAGGTGAAGGAGAAGTTGTCGAAAATGTTCATTTTTGTCACCAATTGTTAGATGTCTGAAAAGAGGTAAAACTTAAATTTAAAAAAAAAAGTCATTAATCAAATGTTGTAGAGAAGGAATATCAGTGGGGAAAATAAATAAATTGATCTGACAACACAATAGATCAAAGTGGAATGATGGAATACACAATTCCGATTCAAAGGTGCTTAGCAATCGTACAGAACTGGAGAAAATGCTTCGTCAACACAATATAAACACAATACACAGTTCAACTGAATGGTTATATATGTCGGTAGACAAGTGAAAATATTGAATTTATATAACTGAATGAAATATGTAAAATTCCACGAGAAGAAGTGAAAATGCTACAATGATGTAAAAGTTGCAGACAGTGAAAATGCTACAATGATGTAAAAATTTAGCATACACAGTATAACTAAATATGATGCATAGTCGTAGATAACCAGTAGATCGATGTAATAAGATACAGTACACAATTCATTCTGCAGATGGTCTATGGCTTTATGCAGGAAAAATAGCGTAAGGACGTAATAATCTGAAATGCACAATTCATCTTCTAAATTATGCTTGGCCTTGTACATACAGTGAAATTAGCGTATGGTCGTAAGAAGTTGGAACGCACAATTCATCATACAGATGGTCTATAGCTTTACGCAGACAGGAAAATAGCGTATGGACGTAATAATTTGGAATACACGATTCACTTTGCAGATCGTCTATACCTTTATGCAAACAGGAAAATAGCGTATGGACGCAATAATTTGGAATGCACATTTCATTTTGCAGATGGGTTTATGCCTTTATGCAAATAGGAAAATAGCGTATGGACGTAAAAATTTGGAATGCACAACTCATTTTGCAGATGGTCTATGCCTTTATGCAAACAGAAAAATACCGTATGGAGGTAATAATTTTGAATACACAATTCATGCTGCAGATGGTCTATGCCTATATGCAACTAGGAAAATAGCGTATGGACGTAATAATTTGGAATGCACAATTCATTCTGCAGATGGTCTATGCCTTTATGCAAATAGGAAAATAGCGTATGGACGTAAAAATTTGGAATGCACAACTCATTTTGCAGATGGTCTATGCCTTTATGCAAACAGAAAAATACCGTATGGACGTAATAATTTTGAATACACAATTCATCTGGATGATATATGGCCTTATACACACAATGAAAGTAGCGTATGGTCGTAACAATTTGGAATGCACAATTAATTTGCTAGATCGTTTATGTCCTTATGCAAACACTAAAGATTGGCTATGGACGAAATAATTTTAAATACAGAGTTCATCTTTGTCATGGTGTATGGTTTTCTCTGACCGTGAAAATAGTGTATAGACATCACGTTGGAATACGCAATACATCTGCCAGATTTATGGCCTCATCCAAATTGTGAAAATAGCCTATAGACTATATACCTCCACTTTTTAGCTAAACAGAGCATACCATGATGAAAAAAGGTCCTAAACCTGATTAAAAAAAAATTTATTGTTAAAATGTTTATGTTAGTATTAAGAGGAAAGGCTAAAATACGCTTTTGATTATTTTATTAAATTCTTTAATTAAATCTAGAGGTGCCTAGCACTGAGAAACAGATGCCCGAGACTGCAACCTCCCATAGCACTAGAAAGTGGGACCACTGCTCGCACCGACAGTTGCGGGGCCTCAGGGAATTTTTGTTCTTGGAGGGCCTTTTTTTAAAAAAAAAAAGTTCCAAATCCTTTCGTTACGTAAGTTTTCATTTCTCTCATCAGCTTCCTTTTTCTTATCTTTGAATTGCTATGCATTCTCAGAAATATAGCGGAGAGGTTTTACACTGCATTCTCGATGGTTTGGAAGTTTTCAATCTCTCTGACTGGTTCTCATTCATCTCTAAGACATGCCTAAGGGAAAAGGAGAGATTTCCAAATTTGGAAAATTAATCTGGCGATAACTGAATTTGAACTTATCAGATAAAAGAGAAATTAAGTTTTCCATATTGTTAGGTAGGTAGATCCTTTCGGTTATATGCTGAAACTAAGTATATTTACCCTGGCCTCACCACCCAGACGGGATGTGTCACAAGGACGTGCTTAATGTGGGGAACCCGAGCGAACACTCGGGCCAAGAACAAAACTTCCCTGAGGCTCGGCAACCGTTGGTTGCGCTGGCCTCGGTGCGAGCACTGGTCCCACTTTCTAGTGCTATGGGAGGTCGGAGCCTCGGGCATCTATTTCTCAGTGCTAGGCACCTCACAGAATGATTTTTGTCAGTTGCGCCTCTGTCCTACGAGGAAGCCACAACAAAGTCACACTCTATCCAAAGAGACGCAACAGAGAAATGATAAAACTACACGACATGTGCCAGATAGTTATAAGCTACGTTTAGTAAATCCCGGGGCACTTACACGTGGTATAATGTTTAGCAAAATGATTCCACTAGATCAATTACGATTTCAATCCTCACTGGGCGCCTCAGATTTTTAACATAACCAACCTACGCTCACTAAAGTGCCGAAGGAGCTTGATCCATTTTTCGAGGGAATTTCTGTTAAACCCCCTTTTAACATCGACTTTGTGTCATATTCGGTAGCGATTGTCGTTATCAAAATACTTTTTTCATATCAGGACGTATCCTTCTCATTATTTTTATTACTTTTATTGGCTGTATAAGACATTACAACACATGTGGAATTAATAAAACCTAAACATTCCTAATACCTCAGTAAACGGACAAGTTCCAACAAAGTCAGTAGACGAGATAAGTCAATCGAACATAGAATAGGCCGCGCTTGTGATAGCTTTATCCAATACCGCAAGATGCCACAAAATCAAAACACTGAACTAAGAGAACTCGAGGTGATGGCTTTAAATAGCCTCTACAGATCGAAACATTCATATGGATATTAGTCATGGCCCCCAATCTGTTCAGAAATATCTAAACTGCCAGTTGTACGCAATCATTTCCTCTGTTCAATCTTTATAAATGGTTTCGTATTTGTGAAACCTGTGAATCTATGTGAAATCCACCCTTCTTCGAAACTCTCGGATTGGTGCTACAGGATCGCAAACAAAAAACTGTGCCAAATAATAGAAACCCCATGACTTGAGGACTACCAATAGCAGCAACAACTAAAATCGTTAGCCCATGTGACTCTAAAAATTAATGGCATAATTCATCATGTCGACGTTCCACACTAATTAAAACAAAAATTTAAGAAGAAAACGTCCAGGAATATTGATAAACACGATAACAGATAATAGATCTAACAAACTGATCGGTCAATGAATTCCGAATGTTTCTTTATAAGTAAACGGCTAATATTTCCATAATCCTAAAATCAATCAAAAACTTTGAATATTTTCTCAACTTTTCCAAAACAAACGCGTGTCTGTTTCTAAGGCCTGTCAAAATCCTACTGATTTAAGTAAGTTTAAATTTCTCATATTTTTTTAATTATTGGTGTATCGTTAGCCATCTGCCAATGTCTAGACTCTATTTAAGTCAGAATATTTTTTTTTTATAGTTTCCCGTTGCCTGTCTACCAGCTGCTGTCGATGTTATAGCAAGTCATAAATTTACCATACCAGACGACATTAACTTTTACATGTTTCAAATGTATTGTATTTTTCGTCGCAGACAAAAGCTTCTCCTTCCTCCGCTGATCACCGATGGAGAATTATATTTTCGACTAAATCCCGAAGAATTTTGAGAATTTCATAATTCCAGTAGAGATTGTCGACAAAAAGACTTTGTACAGCAGTGTTTTTTTTTGGTTTTTTTAATGAAAATGAACGCTCATCTCAAAAAGGATCATCATGCTAAGTAATGACCATTGTAGGTCTATTATTCACAGCAACTAAATGTATAATAAAGTATTTTGAAATCTATAGCAGCGTCTGCATGTGACCAAATATCCTAAAAGAGGAAATCTATTTCTCCTTGGTTTATCGGAGATAACGAACATAAAACCACAAAATGAAGACAAACCTAAGCTTCTATTAGGTTGGTGCCAAAATAATGACGTAATAATGTCGTTTTTAACGTATTTTTAACTTCAAAAAACGACATTATTACGTCAATATTTTGGCACCAACCTAATAGATGGCAGAAATTATTAATTTAATGATGTAGACAGAAAAAAACAAACACCAAATTGAAGAATGCCCTTCAGACGAAACGATATCATTGACAGTGCTGTAAGCGTTAACGCAGAATTCATTCAAATTATATATATATATATATATATATATATATATATATATATATATATATATATATATATTATATTTAAACCTTTATTTAACTCCACTCATTAAAACTCCCTTGTTAAATTTTAACCCCCACCTTCACCGTTACACCTGACTCTAGAGCTTTCAGACATTTCACTTTCATGCTTCCCACTCCCACTAAAATTTTATTTTTTATAACCGGAGTTATATTTTCCGATTTTTTTTTTTTTTTTTTTTTTTGAATTTGTAGGTCTGATGAATTGGATCGTGATTACGATTCCAATGTAAATAATTATAACCATGGAATATTAGTGTTTGAAGCATTTTACATTATATGCCTACTCAATCCTGGACATTGAGTCTTACCTGCAATCTATCATCTTTGAAATTTATATATTTATATATTGTTCAAAAACAATAAAAACATTTCTCATAGCATTTATTCTGATTACATCTGTATTTTCGTTGTCCTCTTATTACCGAGAAGTAAAACAAAAACAAAATCTACTTCCATATCTGATGATGTCTGGAGGAACAGACAAAAGCTTGTGTAAAAAATTGAAAAGACCTTATGCAACTGGAATTTATAAACAGGGATCATATAATTCATATTCAGGTTCGGGGTTGGTGTATCTTATTTATGTGTTTGGGAATATGTATTCTCGCCATTTAAATCATTAACCTCTATATTTGTTTTTTGTATGAATGATTCATGAATTTATATATATATATATATATATATGTAAATATATATGTCTATGTATATGAAATGTATATAAATAAATATGTATATGAAATAAATATAAATAAATATATATATGTATATGTATATAAAATATATATAAATAAGTATATATGTATATGTATATAAAATATATATACATATATATATATATGTATATGTATATAATATAAATAAATAAATATATATATATGTATATAATATATATGTAAATAAATAAATATATATATATATGTATATAATATATATATAAATAAACAAATATATATATATATGTATATAAAATATATATAAATAAATATATATATATATGTATATAAAACATATATAAATAAATATATATATGTATATAAAAAATATATAAATAAATATATATATATATATGTATATAAAATATATATAAATAAATATATATATATATATGTATATAAAATATATATAAATAAATATATATATATATATATATGTATATGAAATATATATAAATAAATATATATATATACATATGTATGTATATAAAATATATATAAATAAAAATATGTGTATAAAAATATATATAAAAAATATATATATAAATATATATATATATATGTATATAAATAGATATAAATATATATATATATTTATGTATATAAAATATATAAATAAATATATATAAATAAATATATATGTATATAAAATATATATAAATGTATATATATGTATAAAATATATGTATATAATATATATATATATATATGTATATATAATATATGTATATATAATATATATATATGTATATAATATATATATATGTATATAATATATATATATATATATGTATATAATATGTATATAATATATATGTATATAATATGTATATAATATGTATATAATATATATGTATATAATATGTATATAATATATATATATGTATATAATATATATATATGTATATAATATATATATATGTATATAATATATATGTATATAATATATATATATATATGTATATAATATATATATATGTATATAATATATATATATATGTATATAATATATATATATGTATATAATATATATATATGTATATAATATATATGTATATAATATATATATATGTATATAATATATATATATGTATATAATATATATATATATGTATATAATATATATATGTATATAATATATATATGTATATAATATATATATATATGTATATAATATATATATGTATATAAAATATATATAATATATATATATATAATATATATAATATATATATATATATAATATATATTTATAATATATATATGTATATAAAATATATATAATATATATATATATAATATATATAATATATATATATATAATATATATTTATAATATATATATATATATATATAATATATATTTATTATATATATATATAATATATATATGTATAATATATATATGTATAATATATATATGTATATAAAATATATATATATATAATATATATATGTATAATATATATATGTATATAAAATATATATATAATATATATGTATATAAAATATATATATATGTATATAAAATATATATCTATATATGTGTATAATATATATATATAAGTCGATTGTAAAATAGGTTCGACGTACAAGACGTTAGAAACGTGATATAATGGGTAATGACGCAGTAATCTAGTTGGAGTGGCTGATAATTTAACGGTCGTCCGACATCGACTGACTGACCAACTTGATATTTAGTCACCACCCCACACGAGGGTCTCATGTGGCACAAAGCCGCTTTAACGTGGGATCTCCGAGCCCGTGTGCTCGGCCTAAAAATATGTCCATTGAACCCTTATAATCTGGTTCAGTGTCGGTTTACTTCCTCTAAAGAGAATCCGTTCTTCGGCGTGTCCTCTTTCGGGTTTCTCCCGGTCCCAAGGCAGAGAGTTCAACCGATCAACCAGTCGACTGACTGACTGACCAATTCTCTCCCAACTGCTACTACTACTCCTACTTATTATAGGTGGGAGAGTCTATTAACTATAGAATAGGTGTGTTCCAGTATAACAATATATATATAAATATATAAATTTCCCTATATATATATATATATATATATATATATATATATATATATATATATATATATTATTTAATTCTATTAAATAAAACCACCTCTAGCATCAATAACTGCCTCTACACGAGGTCTAAATCGGCTGCAAACTCTGATTAATTGGTGTTTATTTATGTCAGACATTACTCGAACTATTGCAGCTTTAAGAGAGACTTTGGTTTTTATGAGGATCTTTATTAACCTTCTTCTTAACAACGCTCCACACATAATAGTCTAGTGGATTGAGATCTGGTGAGTTAGGAGGCCAAATATTGGGTGTGATGTGGTCGTACAAATTGTCAGCCATCTATTCTTGTGTTCGTAGAGCCTTGTGGGATGGAGCCGAGCCTTGCTGGAATATTTAAGGCCTGCCATTGCATATGTTGTCAATCCAGAGCTTGACAATTGTTTTTAGAACTTCAATGTAAGCAGCAGCATTTACTCTAAGACCTTGTGGAAAAAAGTATGGTGGCATAACATGTCCTTCATTGCAAACAACACCCAATACCATAACACTTGAAGGAAATTTTGTTTGCATCACTCTTGGCACCTCAGAAGGATCTGAACAAAGCCATCTGTCATTTCTTCTGTTAAGTTTTTCATCTTGATCAAAATTTTCTCATCTGAGAAAAACTAAATCACACCAGCTTCTGAAGGAATTTTAAGTTTGTTTAAAGGCCTTTTGGATCTTTTTAAACGGTTTTCTTTTGTTTTGTTTTTTCCGACATAAATTGACCTCTCTTCATCACGTAGGACTTGTATCGAATGTCTTCATGTACACTCCTTCTGATTGTTTTTTCAGACGCATGCAGCTTTTTGGCAATTGACCTCATTGATTGGTTTTCATCAATTATCTGCCTTACTTCTTGAATAAATTTGGATGTTCTCACTTTATCAGAACGTGCAGAATGTCTTTTACGTTTTGATACAGACATTGGGGTATTGTCAGCGTCTTCTAACTCTTTTCGTATCTTGTGAACAAAGGATCTTGCAACACTGAGGAAACGTGCAATATCGAAATCGCTATGATCAACGATTAATGCAACAATCAGTTCATGCCTTTTCATTTCATTTATTATCATAGGGTTTGCCATTCTTGATTTTTTAAAAATAAAAGCATTAGAAGTTGGTGGAAACAGTATTAATCTTAAATCTGTATGTCCTCAAATACCAGCCGCACCCTGTCTATATATTTTGTTTAAACATTTCTGGTGACCTAGCAAATGATGGTGTTGAATATAGAATAAAGTGATTATTTGTTGGCGCGTAGAATTCTTATTATAAGTGTTAGATAATTCTATGAAGTTTCAGCTCACTCTACGCGTTCTACAGGTATCATGCAACATAGATTAACCTGGTGCATGGAATAATAAACCAGTTCCCTCGTCCTGCTTTTTCTGATGAGGATGTTGGCTAAACACTGTGCCGGCCTGAAATAAAGACCTGTTATTATAAGATCGCCAATGACCGCTTAGCACTATGTGGTTGATTGGTCTCCATAACTATATATGCAGCCAGCTGGTTAATAACATGTTATTGGATGTACGATAGGGGCTCCAGTAGACTGAAGCCAACAGCCGTGATGCAAGGTTTCCGCGATGGAATAAATGTCTACATCTCCGTGCACAAGGCGACACAGAGATGTGGACTGATTCCATCGGTTATGGGCTGTGGTTTGACATAGTCAGTTATAGGCTTCACTAGGTCTACCTGCCCAAGACACGTTACACATGAATGAATAATCTCAAACTCTCAGTTCCAATCTATGGAGGGAACTGGTTAAGCGCCTCGTCAAGTAATTGATGATTGGGACTTGTATTTTTTCAATGGTTACTCGAGGTAGTTGTTGATTTTTTTTTTCAAACTGAACAATATTTTGACGCAAGCCTTTTCTTTACTTGATTTGTTTACACGGCTTTCATCTCTTTTAGTTGAAAAGAACTAATTACTTTATCAGATCTCTTCGCAACAAAATCGTACAAAAAAAAACTTTTGAATTCTGAGAGTGTCAAGACATCATTCTATCTTGATGGTCACTCAGTTCCCTAACAGGTATCGGTTCCAAATTGGTCGTGTCGTCTGAAATCCTTCTTGTGGATGCAAACGTTCAACTGGTTGCCTCTTTCGAACCTCGTCAGACATTCTGCCTCCATTCTCGCCAGACCTACTTCTTACTACAAAAAGAAATGGCTAAGTATTAAGTATGAGAAAAAGTTTGGTGTAGCAGCTACGAATTGCAGATGTCAAAATGAAGTGTTTCAACTCAGAACGGAGAATGTGACACCAATTACATTGGTATAGCGAAAGATCCATTCCAGTATGTCCATCAATTTACAGTTGAAATGGCTCGATGACACCGTAGGTTTTATGCTAACAGTTTCTTCTCTCGCACTTCCCGCTTGTGGAAATCTCTTCAGTATCCTTCCTTCCCAACGTTGATCTTCAAAAATTTAAATGCAGTGTCAATTGTTATCTTCTGTCTTCTTAATTCTTGTTCTTTTATCTCATTAATATTAGTTTTTTTTTCTCATATTCCCTAACACTCAGTTTCACGCCATATTAACCTCAGTGTGTAATAACACACTGAGGTTAATATGCAGTAAAATCCGGACATAATTTTTAGGATATATTTGTATGAAAAAAATATGTATTAATATTTTTTTCAAAAATGAATCGCTGCTATTTTTGCTATACAAATCTATGTTTATACTTACAGAGTGTTTTAACCCCAGTCTAGGGGTTAACTATTTGCCCATAGCTGGGACTTTAAAAGAGGGTAGACCTGGGAACAGCAGAAATTAAGAAATGGTTCCACGCTCCTCAAAACGACCCCATAAGCCTAGCTGCCGGGTGTATCCTATAGTCATACTCTGAAGCATTTTTACTTTACTTGGGGTGAAAGTTTCTACAAATTACAAAGAATCAAGTAAATGTCCCTAGAAACAAAGAATTATAAAGTTCTATATAATATCAACTCTCCCATATAACAATAGACGCAGAACAATTCCGTCACATGAAGAACAGAAATGAGGCAACAGAGATATGGTTTTACAAAGGCTTCTTAAAATGCCATGGACGGGGCTTGTTATAAAGGAAAAAACGTTTCTACTTAAAACCAGTTGAAATTTCTCTGACAACGCTTAAATAATACTTTAGTAGACTATTTCTTTAGAGAAAGTTTATCTCTACGCGTATTTCCTGAGATTATCCTTTGAGGTCAGATGGAAGACAGAACAAGGAAGTCGATTTTGATTGGCTGAGCGAGTGGGCGATGATAGGTATAGAGAAAAGGTTTTCAGTGAATACTTTCTTAACCGTCAAAAAGTGTAGACGTGTTTTCTGTAGACAGTTCCCCATTGGAGGGGGAGGGACCCCCATTGGATAGATAGAAGATGTTGAAATGAACGTTAATAAAATACCTAAGTTAAAATTCCCTATGTTAAAGTTGTTTTATGTCTGGACTGAAAACAACTAGCGATCACCGGCCGAGAAAAGAATGCAACTTTATCATCAAATTGACGCTGTCGCTCAAGACGCTCCCTAGGATCAAGGGGACTGTACAACATATGAGTGAATTGGCGCCGATGAGAAAGACCACTCCCACCAGGGGGTTATACAAAACAGCTCATCAGGAAGGAAGTGTTGGAAAATATTGACTTCAAAAGGCGAATAACTGACCTACTGAGCGTTTGTAAATGGATGACAAAACAGTAGGCAGCAGAAATAAGAAAAAGATAAACGTTGCCAAGTCTTTGGAATGATGTGAAGTTTGAGTTGAAGAGGCTCGTCATATAGAACCAGAAGAATCCCTGCTACTAAATGTTGGCGTTTGTTTCATTGCAACCATTTTGATGTTAATGTCCTGTTCAAATAACTTATCAATTGCTCATTGAAGCTTTCCCGGTTCGGTAAGATGAAATCTATGTATTTTGAAGAATATATATATATTCACAAAAAATATCGATATAATTTCGAGATGATTCATAACCATTATTTTCACACTTCTCATTGTCCGATGGGTTTTGCAGCTTTACTCACTTTGCAAAATTCTGACCATAGTCGCTGCTATAATTCCACGATCTCTTCCAACTCATATCTGCATCCTTGCGGTTTTTAGCGCAATGTTTCCGCTGAGGCTTTCTTCGACCTTCCTAACTGGGTGAAATTGAGCGAGTAATTGAAGTTTTTTTTTTCTCCCAAATCCTTTCAAATCTAATAGCTTTATTGTTTTTTTGTTTATTCCCATGTCTCAACCGATGAATTCTTCGGTCTTTTCTCAATGTGTGAATTAATCAGTCATTGTCATTATGACACAACTTATTTAGAAACGCAACCTCCGCGTATTTATTTTAAAAATATTTCTGCCGTTGCATTCTGCCGTCATTATTTGAAATTCTGAATGAAGTCTCTGTTATTATTCTCCGGCCTCATCAAACAACTATCTCGTGTTAACAGTTCCCCAAACCCATGATTGAACCACTAAATAGCGTCATGATTAATTTCTGATTTTGATTAGCACCTTTATTCTTCAAAGAATCAAGTACAATTATACAGAAACTTCCCCCGCATCCAGTCAGCATGGCTGATGTTCAACTCCACGAGAACACCTCACTTCGCCTTCTTGGTCTCACGTTTTCCACTGACCTGAGTTGGAACAACTACATTGAATCAATAGCTTCATCTACTGCAAGGAAAGTTGATTCTCTGTGTTGTATCAGAAGGTTTTTCTCGCCTGAGTCCATCCTTATAATCTACCATTCGTCCTTGCATTGAATACTGTTGCCATATATGGTCTGAGCCCCTGCTATCTAACACGAGATCCTTGACAAAGTCCAGACATTGATATTCAGTGTGATAGATTCTGATCTGGCATCTCGTCTACAGTCACTTTCTCACAGATGTGCTGTGGCTTCCCTCTGTCTTTTCTACAAATATTTTCATGGCGACTGCACTGACGAGCTACTTTCACTGGTGTCCAATTGCAAGAATTTAAATATGCTACTAAATTGGCATATCGGTCCCAACCTTTCACTGTCGAAACAGTTAAATGTAACCGCCGCTTCTACGCCAACAGCTTCTTCTCTCGCACTCCCCGCCATTGGAACTCCCTTCCTTCTGCTTGCTTCCCTGATAGCTATAATATTCAACTATTCAAATGTAATGTCAATCGACATCCTCTAATGCCTTGATCTTGTTCCCCGTCCTTCTCTATATCCTTTCCTCAAACACCCCTATTTACTCTTGCTATCACTCTCTGTAACTATTGCGTACTAGTGGCACCCCCGCCTTGCTAGAGGTGAAATATTTAAAAAAAAAATAACTTCAGTCAGTCACGAAAAAGAACTTTTTCTTCGGTAGATCGGGTTTAAATTATGATATTAACTCCTGTTCTGAATTTAACCTTGATTTGTCCCTTAATAAATATACTTTATCGGTGATATCTTGTCCAAATATTACTCTATTTTCTGATTAATAAGAAGAGAATATCAAATATTTAAACATTGATTGACGTTGGCATAAACTTAAATCTAATACGTGCTACAATTTAAATATGGTACAAACAAAAAATAGCCTAGACTAGGGATCGGTATTTACATTATGCGGACCATTGTCCTCATCTTTGTCGCCATATTTGTCACAACGTTTCGGCCGTTGTACGCTCCGGCCTTCTTCAGGTGGTTGGAATTTCGAACTGAACCCTTTATTACGATCCCTGGGGTAGACTGTTCTAGTTCCACGTGCCATGTCTGATGGATGTCAGTTATCAGTTATCTCCTGCTAATTTTCCCTCTGAAAGTGGAGAACTTTCAGAGGGAAAATTAGCAGGAGATAACTGATAATCTCATCTCAGAAATATAGACAGACTAGGGATCGGTAACCTTTTGCTAAATATGTGCCGACTTAGGGGTTTAAAATCATTCAGTGTGCCAACAGCATACGTATTTTCATAAAAGTCAAGGTCAATATACCTGTTCTACAATATATTTTGTATAGTAATATGTAGTATATATACTTTATTATATATTAAAAATATAAAACAGCTAAATATCTTCTTTGAGTTGTAGTTAGTTATTGGTATGAACTTTGTGATGTCATTTGCGACTGCGTGGTTTGTAAATTGCTTGGTGTAGTTTGCCGACCCCAGGTCTACGATACACACGAAGTGAGACCTAAATGATTTTGTCTGGGTCTTGTTTTATGACTACCGACAGCAAAGTCTAAATATAAAACCTTTAAATCACTATTCACAAATAGGAAAAAAGAAATTAAGCAAATCAATTTTTTGGAACATTCAGTGAGAACAATGCTTTCGTTTCATATTGTCACATAATTTTTTTAATGTTTGGCTTTAAGCTTTAGAGCAGAGATCGGCAACCTTTTGCTATGTGCCGACTTAGGATTTTAAAACAATACATAATATATATACTGTTTGGCCAGTTAATGTACGTGCAGGGAGACAGAAACATCCGCCATTACAATGGAAGCATAATAGGCTAAATAAGGGGTCGGCAACCTTTTGCTATGTGCCGACTCAGGGTTTTAAAATCATTCAGTGTGCCAACAGCGTATCCATTTTCATAAAAGTGATGGTCAATATACCTGTTCTACGATGTATTTTGAATAGTAATATACAGTATATATAGTTTATATTTATTTATATTTATAAATACATTTATTTTTATTTATATTTTTATAAATTCATAGTGATTTGTTTGGGGGTTCTCTATTTGCCCATAGCTGGGACCCTAACATGTGCTACCACTCCACCTCAGGGAGGACCTGGGGACAAAAGCAATTAAGAGGTGGTTCCACGCTCCTCAGAGTCTCCCGATGTCGGAATCAGAGGCCTTTGCTGCCGGATACAGTTCACCATATCAAATCGCTGTTTATATGAAAGCCATACATGTCATCCTACAGATTTAGAAGTTCCTAAGCTATCATCTGTATACAAGTGTTTTCTTAGATCTACCGTTAAAAATCGATTAAAATCTTCGCCAGGCCTTAGAGACTGGCGCTGCAAAATCAGAAAGACCTTTACCAAATAACAAAAACCCGATTAATTAAACACTTCTAAAAGCAGTAACAACAATAAAAAAATATATGACTAAAGAGAAAATATTGATACCATCAAGATGCTGACCTTCCAGACTATCAGAAACAAAAGTTTAAAAAGGAAACTCCCATCACTAGTAGACAGAGAGATAATTAGTTTCCTGAAAATCTATTTACAGAAAAAGAGTTTATGAATTTTAGCCAGCAGTAACGCTGATTGTTCGGCCATTAAATGTACGAGCATGGAGGCAGGTACTTCAACCATTACAATGGTTCTTAATGGAAGCATAATAGGCTAAATAAGGGGTCGGCAACCTTTTACTATGTGCCGACTCAGGGTTTTAAAATCATTCAGTGTACCAACAGCGTATCCATTTTCATAAAAGTCAAGTACAATATACCTGTTCTACAATATATTTTATACAACAGGTTTCTCATGATCACTGTTATCACTTTTCCTAGTATTGATTGGAGTTTCCTTCCAAACCTTTTGCTTAAGTTCGTGTGGAATGTCAGCATGTTGATTATGTCATTATTTTTTCTTCGAGTTATGTGCAATATCCATTTTTGTCGCTTCTGCTGTTGAAAGTCCTCAACTGACGTGGTTTTGTTCTTTGGCAAATCTCACTCAGATTATGTAGCGCCAGTCTTTTAACCGAGTAGATTCGTTCTTTCGAAGCCGCTTTTAATGATTGCTCCGAGGAAACCTTTTTTTCTAACTATATGCTAAATTAGGGTTTAAAAATCATTCAGTCTGCCAACAGCATCCGTATTTTTATACAAGTCAAGGTTAATACACCTGTTCTACAATATATTTTATATAGTAATGTATAATATATATACTTTAGTATATATTAAAATTGAAACAGCTAAATATCTTCTTTGCATTGCAGTAGTTACTGGTTGAGACTTTGTGATGTCATTTGCGGCTGCGACCACTGGAAATTGTTTCGCGTGTTACGTGTAGCACGCGTGCCAAAGTTTGCCGACCACTGGCTTAGACAGTGTCAAAGTCACATCTAATTACAAATCTTTTCACTGGCAACGTTGAACTAAATCTAATATTTTTTTTCGCCGCTATCCAAAAACAGAATGTTCATTGAAGACATTTCACGACCCGAAATGCCGTAAAATGAAGAAGCAGTTAGATTAAATTAAATTATATGGGGAAAATTTCTGAGCATTTCCAATCTCAAAAATTATCTTATTATTAGATTGGTGCAAAAATAATGTCGTTTTCTCACATATGTGAGAAAACGACATTATTTGTTAAACGAGTGGTCGCAAAAAATTCTAAAACCTTAAAAACAAAACTGCTCTTTTTTAATCATCTCAGAAAAACCTCTTTTGCCTCCCATATTTTTTTTAATGCTAACCTCCAGGGAGTGACTTATGGCGCCATCCCAAGTCTCAGGTTTTTCACTGGCGTGAAGAATATTATATTCAATCAATTGCTAGATATGCTGCTACGAAATAGTTTCTTTTCCCCACCAGAAACAATCTTTCACGTTTCTAAATCTGCCATTCATCCATGAATCGAATATTGCTACCACATCTGGTCTGGTGCTTCTGCTACTAATTCTTCACAAAACCCAAAGATGAATCTCAAACATTTTCAGTTCTGACCTGACATCTCTGCTTCAATTACTTCCTGCTGACGTACAATAACTTTTCACTGTCATTTCTATAAATATTATCACGTTAATTGCCTCTGCCTTTTCTATAAATACATATAAATATAATTGATAGAAATTATTAAGAGGATTTGAATACTCATAATGAAGTAATTCATCGAATCTAGAAGAATCATGAACAGAATGCAGAAAGTACTGAACGGCCGTTCTGTCCTATTTTCGGACTAAACAGTGCGCATCCACTACCAAGAATAGAACCCGGTCTGTTACGATATGACGCAAGTGTCATACCCACTAGACCAACGGTTGTTGGTGACGAAGAGGTAACTACCTAGATTCGATATAGCGCCGCTCTTCACAAATTCCGTGGTGTAACTAATCCAAATTTACCAACGGACTGTGCCCCCACGAGTCACCTTTTTTTATCCCCAAGCCGCTCCATCCAGAGCATTAGAAGCCGGTTCCAATAAGGACATACAAGTGATAGGAATTATTAAGGGGATTTGAATAAGCATAATTAAGGAATTCCCCTATATAAATATAACTGAAGATTTGCTTGTCGCTTGACTGAACATAAGCAGTTGGGCATATTTTTGACACTCTGCGCATCACTGCTCCTGAGTGGAAGTAGAAAGCAACTATCATGCTCGTGTGGTTTCTTTTACGTTCGAAGGTGACTTTGGATTCACATCTTGATCGATGGCAACGACCTCAATCGGAGATGGTCTGAAGATATTTATTAGCGCAACCACTAAACTTCGGCACTTCTTTTTTATCAAATTTGTCACAATATCGCACAAATTTAACTGTGACGCATATACGTGAGCTACCCTTACCAAACCGAGTGCCATCAAGCGTATATCGGGCTTCGTATAGTGGTACCCTAGTTTCATTTTGTTGGCGCGTTGTGATCTGACTTAACAGTAATCGGTATTTCTAACAATCGCAATATGCTTCTATTCTGTGGGCTTTTGTCTTTCAATTTCTATACTTGAATAATGATTAATATCAACTGATTGTCATTTTTTTTTCTATTTTTTTTTTTGCTATTGTTGTCGACTTGAAGGAATTCCAAAAATGTTGCTAATAACATTCACAGGCACAAGCCAGGAAGGTGTGATAAAGATCTTATCATGTCTCCGAATTCGTTTCCTAATTATTTTACCTTTCAAAACATCCTTTTTATCTTTGTTCTTTCTTTCATCTTTCAATGTGGAAATGTCACATTTGGTAACCTTCCGACAACCTTCAGAACGTCTAAGATTGAGGTAATAAATATATAATTAGGAGTGCATTACCCATGTAGTATGTTTAGAACGTTCACATTCTGACCATGAGACCCGGGTTCGAATCTCAACATGGTCGATTTGTTAGCGAACTGGATAGAAGGGGTCGATCCCAGCGTGCGGTACCTTTGGTATGTGCCTGAAAACCATACCACGGGTTGACCCAAGCCTTGTAATTGAAATTGGAGACGAAACCCTTGGGGTCCGTCGATAGCACTGCTATCACAAAGTAACAAGTCATCGTGGCTGAGGGTTTTAGCGTGCTGGCCTTGTTCAAATTGTTGATCACGCTAGATAACCCGCTTTTTTCCAGAAACTGTAACTAAGGTATGCTAAGAATAGTTGCAGTATAAACCACGGGTTAGTTCTATGGGTTTTGAATAAACACAAATGTGCCAGAGCAAGCGTCTGCAATAGGGATTGGCTAGCCGCCCTAGTAGACGCGTATTCTCGAATACGAAAGCCAGCTATGCTATACCTATGTAGTATGCGTACAGTATAGCTATAAATTATATAATTCTTCAATTTCGAATCAGTAAAACCCATACAAAACCAACAACTATTAACTCTTTGAGCTCTGACCACCACTTTACAGGGGGTAGAGAAAAATGTTGTAATGACCAGCCATCGGTTGAACATTGGCAGAAAAAAATGATTAATGCTCAGCTACCAGTTGAACAGTGGGTAAACACTTGTAACTATTTTATTATTATATATACCGTGAAACATTACATAGCAATTATTTGCGAATTTTGACCCAGGAGCTCAGGCAGAAGGGTTAGAATTGTTCAGGAACGCAGTGCTCAAGGGGTTAATGATAGATAAATGATAAATTATGCTTTTAATTATATTGTATTTGTCAAGTTTAAAATAAGAGAAATTCCATCTCACTATGCAGCAGTAGAGAAAAAGAATTGCAGAGGCAGGGCAACTCTGAGTAATTACTTCGATGAATGCGGTGTAATGGCTAAATGCGCGGGACGAGAAATTGGCGATCGATTTCGAGTCCGGATTGAGATTGTTACAATTACTTTCACACCGTTGAAAAAGGTATAAAGTCATCACTTTTCCCACATCCCTCTCAGTTAGTTACAGATAGTGTGTGCTTTTATTTAACTTTATACGTTAAATAGTAGGCCAGATTGGAATCTTTAGCTGTGGCAGGCAATCCATATAAGAGAAGGCCAACTCAGAACTGTATGTGTCCTTAGAACTATAACTAAGGTTCCCTCAGCATATTTGCCGTATAATTCCCAGGTTGGCTCAGCGGGATGTTTAAGAAACATATGCCTGAGATGGAAACTAACAATCATGCTGAAGACGAGAAATCACACTGATTTGTATCTTCAAGTCGAAACAGCTCGGATAATGATGATGAAAATGAGGGCCTCGATACTGAAAAGGAGTTTTAGAGTTAGGTCAGTTTTGCCCTTACTTGGTACTTACTAGTGAGGCTGATACTAATGTGGTATGTTCTTCAACATTAGATATAGGTAAGCATTTGATCAGTAGGAAACTTAATATTATTACAATTGAGCAGAAATTCCATGTCTGTTCCTAATATGGAGTTCACAGATGGCAGTTACGTCAAGGCCTGGGCGATGTAGCCCTTTGTGCATTGAAAATTAAGTACCTCTATAATTACGTCAAGGCCTGGACGATGAAACAGCTTCTGCATTTAAACGTAAGAGCCTCTATAATTACGTTAGGGCCTAGACAATGAAACGGTTTGCGAATTTAAAATTAAGAGTCTCTATAATTACGTCAGGGCCATGTGCGATGAAACGGTTTGCGAATTTATAGGAAAGATCTCTATAATTAAGCCAGGGGATAGACAATGAAACGGTTTGCGCATTTAAAAGTCCCTCTATAATTACGTTTGAGCCTGCGCGATGGAACGGTTTGCGAGTTTAAAAGTAAGAGCCTCTATAATTAATTTAGGGTCTACGGGATATAAGGGTTTGCTTATTTATAGGAAAGAGTCCCTATAATTAAGCCAAGGGCTAGGCATGAATTGGTCTCTTATCCACTGACAACTATGGGTTAATGCGTAAGACTTGTATCACTTAACAAATATTATCTCCTCCCTCACTCAGTACTTCTCCTTCGGTGGCGATGTCAGCGCACTGAAAAATCTACATTATATACAATATAACCCGCGGCTCTTAGGCTACATTCGACCGGCGAAGGTTTTTCTGTCCGGCTCTCCAACTTAACACCTGGACACTAATTATCTAAATAATTTGCAGAGTGTTATGGGAACTTACCCATAATAATAATGGACTATTCCTGACATTATAAATACTGCGCCTCTCAAGAGGTATATGGATATTGTAAGACGAGGAGAGATAATTGAGAGCATATTGTAAGGACATTGGAATCGTGATACTTGTCGAGACAACATAGTTCACTCTAACCAAATCTGATAGTCATTACTAATACTTCTACATCTTTGTATTATATTTCTGTTGTAATATATTTTGTATTCCATACCTGTGTTCGTGTTATTCTTTCATTGGTTGCAACCTTGGACCATCACCGTGGTACAAGGAACTTGGACCATAACACGGAGTAAATGGTAGAAAAATATCACTAGCGTTATTCGACTTACAATGCCACGATTATATTTTTTTCAGGTCCAGTTGCTGTTATCGCTCTTTCCAGTACTAATGGGAGTTTCCTTCCTAATCTTTTGTTTGAAGTCGTGTAGAATGTCAGCATCTGAATTGTGTCTTTACGTATTTCAGCTGTGGAAAGTTAGCAAGTGATATGGTTTATGTTATCTCATACAATTCTTTGGGATCTTGTGGCGCAAGTGAACCATTTTCGAAGAAGAATCATTTGCGCCAGGAGCTAACTAGTTTCGCTCACTCAATGTCATTTTTAATCATTGATCTCAGAAAATAGATCTTTGCAGCTGATAGAATGTAAACTATGAGCTGCAAACATCCAACCCACGAAGGAATTTTGTCCAGCCCGCTAACTTAATGCCTAGACACTAATTATCTAATTAATTTGCAGAGCCAATGACAGAAAAATATCTGTTGGAATTATGCGACTTGCAATGAGATGATTTTTGTTTTAAATCAAAATTTAATTCCGTATCGACTGCTGACTTTTACAAAAAATATGTTTTGTCAATAATCCGAAAATAGTGGCATCATTATTATAGAAGTATATACGCTTGCGAACAACTTTTTTTCGAAAATGAAATGTACGAAATATCGGTTAAGAGCAAGTCTGAAAGATGGCCACCTGGATGACGTTTTCCCTTCTGTCATCGACAAATATTTTACCTGATAAGTTATCGAACGATAAACAGAAAAAAGTTTCTCAGTAAATAATTTACGGTTTCTAAATTTATTTCGTCTGTAATAAGGAATTTTCAGTTTTTGTTGATTGTGTTTGTTTTTATCCTGTTATTCCTGCGATAAAGAACTTTGTTTAAATAATACAAAACTAACATCGCTATTTTTTTCTTTAAGCCGTCAGACAAAGGCAGTCTTTTGGATGGAGCAATCTGGGATTGAGAAATTGATATCATCCCCTCTTGAGACACTGCTTAGCTGACTGGGCCCGCCCTCTCCAAAAGGTTGCCGACCATTGTTTTAATCCATCGTTATCTTTTATGAATATAAAAGGTTATTTTTAGTGGTTATATATGTTTGATTTGATATCAGTGATACTTTTTTAAACTGTGACATTAAAGTCAACCAGCAGAGATCGAAATATCCGATTAAAGAAAATCTGCCTCCCAACAGGAATCGAACCTGTATTCCTTTTTCCATTAGGAAATCACTACTATAGCCGAAGCGTGCCCCTACCACATAGGTCAAACGGGAAGTGTACATTACTTAAAAAAGTTATTGACGATGATACACTTGTCGGAGTTAACTCCTCTTTAATTTCCTAATTGTTCACTAGGGGTCGCTCTCCCTACACTATAAATACTGGACGATTTCTTGCCTCGTTCTCTTTTAACTTTGCATTTCAGCGGATACATTTAAAAGATGTGATCTCTCGCAGAGATTTGCGTTTTGCCCACTTGTGGGAAAATGCTATCAAACATACACACACATACACGTACGTACGAACATGCATCAAAATACGAACCCTTTACGTTCACAAACAAACACAACCGTTGATGTCTTTGTCTATTGTAAATTTTGTTTAATATATATATATATATATATATATATATATATATATATATATATATATATATATATATATATATATATATATATATATATAGGTTTTGTTTGTACTATCTTCTATCAGGAGTTACACACGTGTTCCTAATTTAACAACACGTAAACCCACGGTCCGCTACACACTTGGCATTTGCTTGCACCCCCAAGCTTTCGGGATATAGACCGCTTTAAAATGGGGAGCCTAAGTCTTTGCCACGCAATGTTTATTGACCTACTTAAGAAATACAAAACTCCCGTTGGGACCTTTTCGACATTATATCTGCTCTATTTGTGTATGCGAAACATAAACACAGTAATTTTGTATAGGGACTTTTTAAAAATTCGATATTATGTTTTATCCACCCTAGTAAACCAGTATACTCGAAGACAAGCAACTAAAACACTAAATTACATAGCCTTCTGTCATACTAAGCTAGTCCTAATGAAATGTCTATCCGACCGTTAGTTGTTCATGTACGCATGCGCAGTCCAGTTTTTGTTTGTTCAACAGGTTAGTTGATTGCTTGGCCGGTTAATTCCTGTGTATTATTGGCCATTTATATCATTTCTTTCCGTTTTATACACCAGTGTCTCCGAGACTTGGACAGTGATTCTCACAAGAGTCGAACGTTGAGATTTGTTATGCCATTACTGATCTTGTTGTCATGTCTGCTTGAATTTTATCCAATGGAAGATTAAACGGCCTACACAAGAATAACGCAATAGACCCATTCTCGTCTCCAGTAGCGCAATCGACAAGTGCTCCTCGCGCAGACAATTTACTACGATGTCGGCCTTGTTTCAACAATGGTGTATTTGTTGATTAAACAGACGCACGGACGAGGCTAGTCAGGAGATATAAGTCTGGATTTTAAGTCATTTACGGGGAATTTTATAGAATGCAATCAGCGAGAGTGATTATTCATACCGGTGTATTGCTATCTCCCTTGTATATCGACCAGCCGAAATAAGTTATATGAACTCTGACCACATCTTAAAAGAAATTTTGGGGAAATTATTAATGCTGGTTTGCCTCCAGGTAACGTTTATTATTATAAGCTCCTGCTTTAGATTCATTTTTTCTTTTTCATGTTTACTTATTTGTTTCTTTATCTTTCATTTTTTTTCTTGTTCGATTTTTGTTTCTTTCTTTGTTGTTTTTAATTTCCTTTCAATCATTCTGGAATTTTCTTTCTATCAACACTGATTTCTTTCGATCGAAATATTTGAATATCTATCACGCAATGCCACACATTCTACACTACAAGAATAGTATTCCAAATACACTTTATTTATTATCTATTTACCAATCACTTATTCTATCTATCTATCTATCTAGATTTTATAATATGGGTTTATTTTTTAGGGTCCCTTTGTGAATGTAGTATTGTGGTATATGTCGGAGTAAAAGGTGAAGGGTGAATTCTTTTGGTGAATGGGTTATTTGTATTGAATGAATGGGTCGTGAATCGGGTTAGCAAGGCATAGGATAGGTTAGGATGACCAACCTCAACCCCAAACCCCATTTAAGGACTTGTGCCACAATTATTGTATTTTGCAATAATAAATAGAATCTATCTATCTATCTATCTATCTGTCTGTTTGCTCTGATCTTTCTTCTTTAACACATAAAGATAGATAAAATCGAAAAGAAGAATCTGCTATATTATTGGTCCTGATCTGACGACTCGGCTTCCGTCACATTCCCACTGACGTAAGCTTGCCTCTCTGAGTCTTTTCTATAAATACTTTCATAGTAATTGTTTGGATGAACTCTTCGATATGGCATGCCTTGTGCCACATTTTCTGCATTGAAGCGGAAATAAATATCGCCCTTCGCTGTGGTAACTAAGCTTTTTGAATGTAAGCCCATCACGAGACTGGCGTCGAGACCTCAGCAATTTACACATGAGCTTGCTAGATTTAATCGTATATTCTATATTAAGGGTTTCTTTTCTCGTACATATCTCTCGGAGAATTTCCTTTTGGCTCTATGCTTTCCAGCTAACTTTAATCAGCAAGAATATAAATGCGATGTCAATCAGTATCTACGGTCCTACTGATCACTCTTTTGTCTTCGCGCTTATTATTAATGATTCTGTTCCTAATTCTTCCTCACCCTGTAACCCCTTGTGTCTTAGTGGTTTTACTCCCTTGCATGGGATGATACAGATTAATAATAGATAGATAGATAGATTTATCAGCTAGAACGTCATGGCGTCTTTAAGAGTTGGGATCTGAATCATCCCAATGTGACGTCTTGTCAAACGGTTAAATCGGTCGAGACCAGGTAAGCATTTATCAAAAATTATACGTATTACCATTTTGTACCCATATTAAATATTTCCCACACACTGCGCATATTTTTTTTACCTTTATCCGATTAATTAAAAATTAGATAGGTTGATATGAAATACTGCTGATTATATATATATATATATATATATATATATATATATATATATATATTAGGTTGGTGCAAAAATAATGACGTAATAATGTCGTTTTTTGTCAAATGTCAAAAGACGTCATTATTTTTGCACCAACCTAATATATATATATATATATATATATATATATATATATATAATTATTTATTTAAAAATATGATTCCAACAATTTTTTAAATAAATAATTATATTTATGCTCTACTTTCGTATCGAGCACTATTTTTTAAAAATAATTACAAAAATACTAAGGAACTTTGGATTATTTACCAAACCAGTTTCTTTCCTATTTTCTACAATATTTTCACATATATATATATATATGCTCATGAAAAATTTATTTCAGTTGAGTTCTCTGGGGAGGAAGTTTGGGTTTGTAAACAGTGAGTATTACGGCTTATAATGCAAGACTTTTTGGTGAATCGAGTTCTCTCAGTCTCAGTGTGTTTATCTAAAATTAAACACGTTTAAATTCACCTTCCTTCCTGCCGTGCGCCAACGGCTTAGTTGTAGAAATACCCGACTGACGCTAATTCAGTCGGGTTTCGATCCTAGCGAGAGGTAACGGATGTTGAGCCACACTGATGAGCTGTGATACAGCGAAACAGTCTGTCTTGGACAACAATGTATATATAAATATATAATATTATTCCGAATTACCTTATAAATAGCTAAACTGCGTGTAGTGAAACCCCTGCATTTTGCGTAGAGGATTACATTTATATCTGAACATGTATCTTCGGAAAAATCACTAGGGAGGGGCGATGGAATATCGACGCCCAGCGCAAAATTTGTTGCGGGGACTTGGTCTACCCACATAAAACCGATTATTTATCACTCGTGCTGAAAGTTACGTAATGTGTTTATTTTCCTTTTGCATAATGTTTTCCAGAATTTTACAAATTTTCTAGAATCGTCTTCGAATTAGGTACTATATAGTACTTTAGTATTTATTACCAATATTTGTCTCGTTGATAGTTGTATTTTGGTTGTTTGTGAAGTGATGTGTACAAATTACACCACTTTTTGATGAGTGACAAGTCAACCTACGAAAGTGTTGGTGCATCTGTAGCCAGTGTAAGAAGTTAATCGTTTTTGTTGTTGATATTTGAAATACATTATTCCAGAGAATAAAAGAATTGATAGACACTATTTTTGAAAACTTAGAGAGATTTGGGAAATGCTGAGTTACAGGTAATAAACATTTTAGCTGTTTTAAATTTATTACATTAAATGTTAAATCTAATATATTTGATGAGGCCATTAACTTATAGTTGACTGCGAATTAGATTTTTAATAGGTTTTTAATCTTGGTTGTAGTTTGGGTTAATCT
Source organism: Acanthosepion lycidas (assembly GCA_963932145.1). Classification (NCBI taxonomy): domain Eukaryota; kingdom Metazoa; phylum Mollusca; class Cephalopoda; order Sepiida; family Sepiidae; genus Acanthosepion; species Acanthosepion lycidas. Next base: position 13,825,767 of record OZ010583.1, read on the forward strand.
GATGAAGACAGAATAAAAGTTTTATTTTTGTTTAAATCGGGATAATTGCTTGTATTATTTTTACTAAATTTTGCTAAGGCTGATTTTATTCGGTCATCGACAACATGGAAGTGAAATTTATAATTGGTAAATGACTGTTTTAGGTTTCGTAGATATTTATGAAATAATCTTCAGGAGAAAGATTATTTTTGCACAGTAAATCGTGACACACACACACACACACACACACATATATATATATATATATATATATATATATATATATGTGTGTGTGTGTGCATGTATATATATATGTATATATATTATGTATATACATATGTATATAGTATATATATTATGTAAATATATATATATATATATATATATATATATATATATATATATATATTTGTGTGTGTATGTGTGTAAAAATATATAGAAAATAGGAAAGAACTCGTTTGGTAAATAATCCAAAGTTCTTTAGTATTTTTGTTATTATTTGAAAAAATAGTGGTCGATACAAAAGTAGAGCATAAATATAATTATTATCTAAAAATATGATTCCAACGCTAGAACTCTTTTGTAGCGTTGGAATCATATTATTAAATAAATAATTATATATATATATATTTGATTATATATGTATATGGATGTATATACATTCGACGTATGAGGGTCAAGCAGCTCAGTTCGTAGGAACGACCCTCCGCAGGTTTTGAATTCAGTGTTGTCCTTCTCCTAGACCGGTTGCCATCTAAGGCTATACAACCTAGTCTGTGCTGCTAATTACCCATAGCTGGAGATAGAAAAAGAGGATTAATACAATTCCCAAGGTTATTAACACGTAAGTGAATGTAATATATTCGACTGAATTTCTAAATAGGCTCTCCGATTCTTCAATACGAGCCGCTACTCCAACCTGCCTCTTATATGCATGCAAAAGCGTGAAACCCAGGATTACAAACTTATATCCATACAACTGAATATGTTTGCTATATCACAGATATTGAGCACTTTCCACTAATTAGCCCGCATATATATATATATATATATATATATATATATATATATATATATGTGTGTGTATATATATATATGTGTGTGTATATATATATATATGTGTATATATATATATATATGTGTATATATATATATATATATGTGTATATATATATATATGTGTGTATATATATATATGTGTATATATATATATATATATGTGTATATATATATATATATATATATACATATATATATATATATATATACATATATATATATATATATATATATATATGTAAACCTAATGAGCCAGGTAAACCTATCTATGTTTCACCTACACGGATCGTCAGGGAGTACGGGTCAGTGTACGCTGATGATCCGTGTAGGTGAAAACTAGGTAGGTTTACCGGGCTCATTAGGTTTATATTAGGTTTGCTCTACTTAGTGTTTTGAGCACTTTACGTTGTTATTTTTTCTAGGTTTAACATGTCATGAGCTAGCTTCGAGATTTAATGTAAGCAATGAAACAATAAGACTGCATTTGCACCAGCTGGGATAAGAAATGGAAATTATGCAAATGGGTCCCAGATGACATAACAACAGCAGAGGCTTACCATATGCACTTCTCATCGCAGTAAACTAACAAAAGAACCCATTTTTGATTGAATTATGACATGTGATGAAAAGTGAGATCATGTATACAAACTCTAAGTGGAAACATCATTGATTATCGTCGAGTGATCCTTTGCCTCAAACTTCAAAGGTACCACTATACCAAAAAAATAAAACTTTTCCTGTGTGTTTGGTGGACACGTCAAGGAATAATTCACTATGAGTTTTTAAAAACGGTTGAAACTATTAATGCGAACAAATATTGCGAGCAACCTGAACGAGTTCAGGAAAATTTGTTGAAGGATCAGCCTGCATTAGTAAACAGAAAACAAGTTTTGTTTCTCCAGGACAATGCTCGCCTACATGTTTCAAAAATGACCCTTGCCAAGATAGCAGAACTAAAGTGGGAAATTAGGCTTCACCAGAACTCTCCCCAACAAATGTTCACTTGTTTTTACGCTTAGATAATCATATGAAGAACAGGACATTTCATTATGAAGATGATATGAAAAAAGGAAGTGCATAACTTTTTCCAAAGTAAAACTAAGGACTCAGTTGTTGAATCGTTGGGAGAGGGTCATAGAATGTGATGGTTCATATTTGGATGAAGAAATACATTTAAGAATTTAAATATGCATCTTTAATCTCCTTTATGAAAATCGGCAAAAACTTTTGGGGGCACCTGATATATATATATATATATCAGACTTCTCTATCTCTATCTAAATATTTTTGGCATCTGAAGGAAATAAATAGGACACCTAAGGTAAAATGGAAAATTATAAACAGGACTAGAACTTGCAAAACTTGGGATGACCCATGCCCTTTGTGCCTCCATGAGAAACTGCACATTATCAAGTTTCTAACTAATAAAAATCTATTAAACAATAGACATGAGTTAAAGGTTTTTTGCCGACATCATCAAATTCACGCATTGAGCAATTTAGCTTAAAAACTAACATACAATAAATTAACTTTTATAATCCATGGCCCCAATAAAAAGTTTTAACACCCTACAAAAAATGATAGCCCTTTATGAAGTCGTCAAATAACAAATGTTACGAATGTTTTTATATACACAAAACCCTTTCATAAAGAAAAAAAAAACAAAAAAAATAAATTAATCTTCATAGACAAGTTAACCTGACTGAATGAAAACATCTTCCGCTTTAAATTTAGACACCCCCACCTTACCCTGACTTGACATTTATGAAAGTAACTCTATGTTGATACATATCATTAGTAGACAACACCCCTACCTATTTCAAATATCCACGATGGCTGTCACCATGGGAATTTTTGATTCCTATATAAAACACGTAAATTTCAGAAATAAGTTATTCCCAAAAAATTTCGCTTAAAGATGAAACAGAGCTCACTTTAACTCAATTTAATTCTAATAATTATATTGAAGTTTTCGGCTCTTGTTTTTGAAACATGAGACTTCTTATGTAGCGTGTTGGAATCATATATATATATATATATATATATATATATATATATATATATATATATATATATATAGTACAGGTAATCGATCCGTTGGTATATAGTCCCGGTGGATCCTACTAATATTAATTATAAAAACTGCTCCAGAGAGAGCTCGATGTATTTATTATAACAGAGCATATATATTTTTTACGGCAAAATAAAAATTAACACACCATGGGGATAGTCTATTTTAAGCTGGTATATATATATATATATATATATATATATATATATATAATCTAGGTCTAAAAATATATATTTTCAACTGAGCACTGTTGAATGATATGCTAATTCAGAAAACAACAGCCACCTGCGTTAATGCGAAACTCTTCAGCAAAAATGAATGGAGCACTTCGGTTTTGGGGCGTTTGTTTACATTTGTAAAGACAATTCTCTTGATTTGGCTGACACAATCCGTTGTGTGAACATAGCTCAGTGGTAGAGACTCTAACACCAAATCGGTTGGGTTTCAATCCGGGTTTGAAGCATTCGGTTGTCTAGTCGCACTGAAGAAACACAGCGAAACAGTACTGTCTGCGAATGACACACACACACAAATATATATATATATATATATATATATGTGTGTGTGTGTAGGGACACATACTGGATTTAATAATTAGTAATTTTACTAGTTACTTTGGTTTAATTAACTTCTACGAAACTAGAATGCTGAAACTATTTGACTTATGAATAGTTACCATTTCTTTAGAAAATGGGTTACTTAAATTTTAAAATCTGAAAATTCTAATATTGCCATTAGCCAATAAGTTAGATTAGACAAAAGGGGATAAAGTTTAATGTTTTAAGGAGACTTCATTAAGTAAACTCCTCCTGGCTTGAACTGAGTTTGTACATTAATTTTGAAAAATGCACGCAAACTTTAATTTGTAAGCGATTCTTCTTTCGTCTATAGTGCACCTATATTTGTTAGTTAATATCTAGCAGTCTGTAGCCTTTGAGTCCTGCGTTCCAGAAAAATTTCTACCCTTCTGCCTGAGCTCCTGTGTCAAAATTCACCAATGATTGGTATGTAATGTTTCACGGTAGATATAAAAATAGTTACAACTGTTTACCGACCGTTTAACCGGTGACTGGGTATTAAATCATTATTCTCCACCAATGTTCAACCAATGGCAGAGCATTACGTCATATTTCTCAAACACTGCCAAATCCACGGTTAAGCCGCAAAGGTTTAACCGGTACTTTTTCTATCCATTCATATTTTTCCTTTTTCTCTTTATCTCTCTATTGATTTCAATATCTTCATATCTATTTCATCTGTTCATATCTATCTATGTGAGTATCAGATTCTCTAAGCTCTCCTTTCTCAGAAATTTCAGCTGCCTCTTCCTATCTATCTATCTATCTATCTATCTATCTATCTATCATTGTGTATTGGTTTGTTTTATATGCATGCAAATATTCAACAGTCTAATTCTATTAATATTTAAATCTCTTTTTTTATCTTTCTTTTAGCTCTCTCTATGTGTGTTTCTATGTTAGTCTGGTTTTCTCTATCTATCTATCCATCTATCTATCTATCTATCTATCTATCTATCTATGCCTGTTCTTATCTATCTATCTCAGTCTATTCGTGTCTGTGTACCTTTTCACATGTTTTTATGAAGACCTTTAAACTTTTTTTTATATTTTTTTTATATAACGTTACATCTTTATCAGTATAATTCTATAAATACACGCATCTATCTATCTGTTTTAGATTTCTCTGTTATATAATTAATATATATATAAACACGGGCACACACACACACATTGTATATATATATATATATATATATATATATATATATATATATATATATATATATATATATATATTTCAGTCTGTTCGTATCTATCTATCTATCTATCTATCTCAATATATATAAGATTGGGTAACTCTTCTCAGAGCTGAACATATTGATCTCTGACCCAAATCATCGTACCTCAGTCCAATCGGGAATATTAGGAAAATTAAGATGACAAACATATGAAAGAATTAATAACGTCAATTTGTTCCCAAGGAATCAACAATGATCTTTAGAAAAGCCTCGCGGCTCAGTGTCTTCTAGTGTCTTGTAAATATTAACTTTTCAACTTAGGTTTCAACACTTTCCTCTTCTCGAAGGTTTTTGCATTGCTTGCAGTCATGACATTTTAAACAAAGGCCTTCAATAACGCAATTATATTAAAATATGCCTCCCGGAAATTAAAGCACATTATTAACAATAAGAAATCTTTCAAAACAAAATCAAATGAGGGTTAAATTGCCATGCTATACCTTTCCTCCTGTCTTCTTTTACGGGCGTAGGCGATCATGGCTCTCCACTTCTCTCTATCCCTTGTAGCTCTTTATATGTGTTGACGTTTTGTTACTTCTCCCAAACCATGTTACGTTATCCACTTGCTTACACCTGCTAGGTATGTCATTCATGCTTTCCCTTGTCTCTCTTTGCTTCTATTCGCCTTATGAGTATCAGATTCTCTAAGCTCTCCTTTCTCAGAAATTTCAGATGCCTATTTCTGATGTTAAGTATAAGTTTTCTCCTTGTTTGCATCCTCTCCAAAACCTCATTGTTGCTCACATGTCTGGTCTATGGTATCCTTAGCATCGTTCTGTAGAACCATATCTCTGCTGCCTTGAGTCTCTTCTTCATCTTTGAGGAGACCGTCCAACATTTACTAAAAGCAGACAGAAATTACATAGCAATTCAGTCGTCTTTTCTTTATTGTTAACGAAATCATCTTGTCTCGTAAAACTCTGCCTAGCTTTTGGAATGCGTCTTTGGACATCCCAATATGTCTTCGGATCTTAGCGTCGCACTTACAGAAAACTTCCCAGATATTTAAATTTCCACACATGCTTGATTTTAGTATCTCCGACTCGTAAATCGTATTTCGAGCTTAAATTTTTGTATTACTGATGACCATTCATTCTGTCCTGCAGTTTATGCTTTGTCTCTTCTTTTTATAATGCCAATGGATATTCGTTGTCACTTTCGTAATTCTCGTTGTAGTAGAGACATTGTAATCGCAGATACAATTTATAGTAACGCCGTTGAACAATACTGGTGTCAGACACCTTCGAATAACACTCGCACTAATAGTACTTGCTCGATAATACTCGCTCGAATAGTAACCCGTTTAGTGATACAAATAAAGAAATAGTATAGTGAATAGAGAAAAGCGATCCGTAGAGTAATAGAGGATAGACTAGAAATAGGGATTCGAATAGTAATAGAGAATAGAATAGAATGTGGGTCATTTAGACGTCACACGACTTCCTATATATACGTTTCCTCTATCGTCACGTGATCTACTTTATTTAATAACGTGATCGCTTGTGTTTACTCTCTGGCGATCTATGTTCAAACTCAAGTGTCGACAGTGACACTTTATTCATATATAGCACTTCTCTCATACAGCAGTTAATACTGGACAATTTGCTGACAGCTGAAAAAGAGACTAAAGGCTACAGAAATGTGATTTCACGCACGGTTGTTGTGAATACGATCGATATACGAGGAAGTTTTTAAGGCAATGTAATCTAAAATGAGACCGTTGACATTTCTGTGGCCAATCAAGAGAAAAGAGAGCTTCAAAAATATTGAAAAAGGGAGGATTGATTGATCTGTTTTTTACGACTTATCAACATTTTGCAACCTCTGTCTATATTTCTGAAATGAGGTATTTTAACTCTTTGCCCCATTTACAGTGTTCTGACCTTTGCCGTCATCTTTATTCACATTTTCGCGTGATTTCAACCGTTGTACGCTCCGGCTTTTCACAGATAATATACGTTGGAATTTTGAACCGAACCCCCTTATTTAGTCCACGCGCTCTAGTTTCACGCGCTTCGGCCGTTCCACAGTCCGGTATGACAGAAGAAGGCTGGAGCATACAACGGCCGAAAGGTCGTGAATTTGAAAATAAAATAAAATAAAGACGAGGACAACAGTCCGAAAAATATAAATAGTGTAAATTTTTGCAAGTTATTTAAAGCGAGAAAAAATTTAAATTAAAAAAAAAACTTCAGAGATAATATTGATTTACTGATACAATTCTTACTAATTAATCCATAGCTGGAGGGGAGATGAAGTGCACTCATATCTTTCCTAAGGGTATTTGCGAGTAAGTGAATATAACGAACACGATTGGAATTGGAACTCGACTCTCCGATTTACGAAATAAGAAATCAAAAAGATGAGTTCGAATTCCAGTCGAGTTTATTAAATTCACGTACGTGCTAATAATCTAGGGAAAGGTATAAATCCATCTCCCTCCAGTTAGGATTAAATAGCAGAACACGCTGGGTCTTATAGCCCATGGCGACTAATCTAGGAGACAGAAAACTCCGATTTCAAACTAGCCTGGATAGAGTTCGTCTCTGTCAGGCAATCTTGCCCAGGACACACCACTGCTATGGCGGCTGTGGAGCCCCTATAATCCCTCATGGTTTACAAAACACGTGACCGTGATCTCCCATTTAATATTCTGAGCCGTACCCATTATACCACACGCACATCGAAGCTTACCACACCTATTATTTCCAAATGGTCAACCATCTTGGTAATGACCAGGATTGACATTGCTTAACTTTGGTGATCGTACGAGTATCAGTGTTTCAACGTGTTATAGCTGTAAGCTTGTATGTAGATCGGAGGGAAAGATCATGCAGCTTACTAAATATCTGCACATATTGATGGTAAAGAAGATAACAAGAGAGGCGCTAAAAAGGGGATAGTTCTTAGAGCTACAATGGACAAGAAGTTGTGTAGACCTAGATCCTGAAGGCCTGGTTTCATAAAAGAACTAAAAGATTGCAAATCCCACAAAATAATGCAATATTTTTCAATTGAAAAAAAAAAAAATTTGTTTCCATTTTCTTTTACGGGAGTCCATAACTCTGTTTAAGACTATACACACACACATACATATATATATATAAGAAACCATAGTATAGATCAGTTAATTTATAATATATATATATATATATATATATATATATATATATATATATATTATAAATTAACTTACCTATACTATGGTTTCTTATATATATATATATATATATATATATATATATATATATATATATATATGATAAACATATAGTATCAAGGTATACTTCATTTATGGTTAAAAGTGATATCATAGAGAAATATAAAACTGAGGTCAACTACAAGTGGTGACAATCTGTTTCATGCATGAACGAATCTTCAGACCTTGTGTGTTGCGTTTTGGCTCGTCTATTTCTATATGCTGTTAATGGTCTATCATGGGTAACAAGGCCTATTGTATTATCCTAGGGTTGTTTGGTAGACGGCTAATTTATAGTGTTATATGCTATTTTCTACCTCATTATTTATCCTTGATTACTTCATTATTTTTTGTTAATTATTATTATTATTATTATTATTATTATTATTATTATTATTACATTTACTTGTTTTTAGGTTTTCATTTGTAACTACGAATATACGAGGTCTGTCTGTAAAGGGACTAGTGCTACAAACAATTTATTTAAATTCCATACAACAAACTACATGGTTTTCTCTTCAAATTATTCCTCCTCGAGTCCAATGTACTTTCCCAGCCATCCCTCCCAAACGTCTATGGACTGCTGGAAGGATTCATCTTCGATGTCACCCAAGACCTGTCATTACGGCCGTCTTGATGGCTCCTCGCCTTCAAAACGGATCCACTTGATGATCCACTTGAGTTTGAAAAAAAGAGAAATACCACACAGAACAAGAACCCTTTAATATGGAAGTTGTTCCAGTAAGGCGATGAGCTTCTCGGCCGGGAGCTGCCGGATTCTCATGGCACTGTAAGCAGGTACATTGTCTTGGTGAGTCATCCACGAAATGTCCTGCCTCCCACACTACCTTTTACTTTTCAGACATATATATATGTATGTATGTATATATGTGTATATATATCAACATAACACATTTAATCCGATACAGTTTTGAAGAATGAAACGCGTTACAAAATAAACTTTTCCCGCTTTGTCATAAAATTTCCCAACGTGATGATATACACACTAGGGCAAATTAATTGAAACAGAACGAATAATTCTGTTATTATTTACTTTATTTTCGTATTTTTCCAATGAAACATGACCGAGTGCACATGTTAGTACTTCGTATGACCATTCCACGAAGTCGTTCCTTGCAGATTGATCACGGATTCTCGACTGGATTTTAATCAGTAGAGTTTCCAGGCCAGTCTATTTAGTACTTTGATTTGCTCACTAATAAGGCTTCTCAGTGTGTTCGTGCAGCATTACAATTTTTGTATGCTTCCTTGGAGTAACTTCCAACACAGACAATGGCCGTAGGACAACTAATCGACAGCCGAGACACTACTGACTAGTGTGATAAAAATCAGATGCAATCACTGATGTCGCAATATTTTTCAAGGCCAAAGAAATTTAATCATACACCCTGAAAATAGATACATATTACTGCGCAGCACTGCAAATGACCTGAGAATAAATAGAAATTGATTACACCGTGTCAAACCAGTGCGTCTACAACTGACCATATGGCGAAAGAAAGGAAACTAAAGCGATTGTCTTAATTAATTTGTACAAGGGTTTATCAGTCAATGCATTAGTATTAATTGTTGAAGTATATAATGACGATTTTTGGAGTGATTGATCAGCAACTATTTGGTCATTGATTTCTCTCTTTAAATCAGCTCAACGCCCTCTTTCGCCATACATCTATCTTTCTCTGTCTCATGCTTTCTTTCTCTTTCAACATCTCTATTCTTTAAATTTTCTATTTCTTTCTCTCGCTCACTTTGCCCGTTCGTCCGTTCTACACACTGTTATTTTCCCCATCCTCTTTCATCAGGTTCCGGCTTTTTCACTCGCCTCCTTTCTCTTCCTTTTCCACTCTCCCTCTTTTGTCTATATTCGTTGCCTTTCTTTTTGCACCACTTTCTTCCTCTATTTTCCCATCTTCGTTCTGCACCCCTTTCTTCCTCTATTTTCCCATCTTCGTTCTGCACCCCTTTCTTCCTCTATTTTCCCATCTTCTTTCTGCACCCCTTTCTTCCTCTATTTTCCCATCTTCGTTCTGCACCCCTTTCTTCCTCTATTTTCCCATCTTCTTTCTGCACCCCTTTCTTCCTCTATTTTCCCATCTTCTTTCTGCACCCCTTTCTTCCTCTATTTTCCCATCTTCGTTCTGCACCCCTTTCTTCCTCTATTTTCCCATCTTCTTTCTGCACCCCTTTCTTCCTCTATTTTCCCATCTTCGTTCTGCACCCCTTTCTTCCTCTATTTTCCCATCTTCGTTCTGCACCCCTTTCTTCCTCTATTTTCCCATCTTCGTTATGCACCCCTTTCTTCCTCTATTTTCCCATCTTCTTTCTGCACCCCTTTCTTCCTCTATTTTCCCATCTTCGTTCTGCACCCCTTTCTTCCTCTATTTTCCCATCTTCGTTCTGCACCCCTTTCTTCCTCTATTTTCCCATCTTCTTTCTGCACCCCTTTCTTCCTCTATTTTCCCATCTTCGTTCTGCACCCCTTTCTTCCTCTATTTTCCCATCTTCGTTCTGCACCCCTTTCTTCCTCTATTTTCCCATCTTCGTTCTGCACCCCTTTCTTCCTCTATTTTCCCATCGTCTTTCTTCACCCCTTTCTTCCTCTATTTTCCCATCTTCGTTCTGCACCCCTTTCTTCCTCTATTTTTCCATCTTCGTTCTGCACCCCTTTCTTCCTCTATTTTTCCATCTTCTTTCTGTACCCCTTTCTTCCTCTATTTTCCCATCTTCTTCCTGTACCCTTTTCCCCCCCTTTTCTCTTTCTCCCTCAATTTCTTCAACCTGCATCGTTTTCTTTTTCTGCAGCCCTCTCATTTTTTTTACTCCCTTTTTTTCTTTTTCTTTTTTTTTTCTCCTCCCTTCTATCATTCTTTTTTGTGTTCTCCTTCTTTATTTCTTTCAGATTTTCCCCGTCTCTCAGGATCTAATCATATCTAATACATTTGTGTAAGATTTTTTTTCCCATTTACATTAACAACATCAACAACAATACTCAACTCTGCAGAGATTTTGCGGTACATGTTTCAAGCATTATATCGTTTGCCTTTTTTTTCCTTTCTTCAGGAACCGGCCAAATTCTTGCTTCTGTCATTCGGCCACAGTCACGAAACCCCTGTCCATATTTATTCTTCCGACACGAGGGGAAACGTGTCAGAAAACATCACTCATCTTAGACAGAGAATTCTTCAAGAGCCCAGAGAAGTTCAGTTACGATGAAGAATGGAAAACACAATTCAGATCTTTGGAACTTACGCATTTGCGCCGGCTTTCATTAGAAATCTTGCTTATTGGAAAGAGTTTGGCCAAAAAATGATTTACTAAGCGTAACACAAGGCCGCAAATGCAGATTGCTTAGGGAGGATCGAACTTATCTCTCAGTCAGAATTAACCTAGCGAGACAAACTCGGGCATGTAAAAAAAAACAACATTTAGACTGTGATATTTATATAGAAACTAGCAGCATGGCCCGGCGTTGCCCGTTCTTGATTCAAAAATCGTACGTTTAAACAGAAATCGCTATCACTTGACTTAAAATATTTTTGCCCTTCCTGATGTTGCTACATGCATTACTTCTTGCCTATCTCACACTGCGAATTTTTTCTAAGCTCTATACTAAACATTAAATCTGTTACGAAAAAAGAACTAAACAAAATGAACACAAAACGATCAGCTTTAAAAAAGGACTCGTAACTGGAAAAACCGAATGAAAAAAGAATGTTAACGACAAATACTTTTTCACACCCAACCCAGTTCTGCGGAATCTGAATCAACGTTGAGTTTAAGCAAGCGAATGAGCCAATTGGAGTAAAGGGCCATGCAGATTTAAATTTTTCCCACTCGGGACGGATGCAGCTATCGATTTTTTTTGCATGCTAGCATGCTAGTTAACATTCGTGTCAGTCAGCTGTTGGCTCTCACGCTGGCCAATAGAATCCTCATGCCTATTCGGGACAGCCAGCTATTGGCTCTCACTCTGGCCATTACAAATGGCCGCAAACTACATGAAAACTGCCGTATAAGCATAAAAAAATCGATTATTTCTACTATCGAAGTCGGTCTTGGCCCTCCCTCTAACTTGGAGCATGTGCATGTAAATTTTGGTGCAAATCCGTCGAAAATTGCGGCCGTGCATTCGTTACACACATACATACATCCTGCCTTTTATAGATAGAGATTAATATAAAAATGTCAGATTGTTTCTTTTAAATCTGATATTATCTTTTAATAAAAGTCTTGTCACCCTTTATTAATTTTCAACTGAAATTACACCATTTTATTTACACTAGTAATATTAGTAGCATTATTATAATCTTGAAGTATATTACTATCTGCCTATATTTCTGAGATGAGGTATTATGTACACTATTTACATTATTCGGACTATTGAAAAATCCTCATCTTTGTCGTCATATTTACGCTCCGGCCTTCTTCAGGTGGTTGGAATGTCGAACTTTACCCCAGTGAGCGAAATAAAGGGTTGACTGTTTTAGTTCCACGTTTCATGGATATCAGTTATCAGTTATCTCCTGTTAATTTCCCTCTGAAAGTTCTCCACTGCCTTAACCGGGTATTGAACTCACACTCTTTGGGTCCTGTCAATGGATCTAACCAACGCTTTTATCCACTATGCCATGTGTCCTTGAGGACATCTGTGTATGGATTTCTGGATATTTCTGGGTAAAAATGGTCGCTGAAAACATTAGGTTTATAATATCCAGAAATTCATACACAAATATCCGCTTAAGGCAGTGGAGAACTTCGAGCGTGGCATTAACAGGAGATAACTGATGACATCGATTAAACATGGCAAGTGGAACTAGAACAGTCTACCCAATGAGCGAAAATAAAGGGTTCAGTTCGACGTTCCAATCACCTGAAGAAGGCCGGAGCGTACAACGGCCGAAACGTTGTAATAAATATGGCGACAAAGATGACGACAATAGTCCGAATAATGTAAATAATGTATGTTATTATCATTATTTATTTCCTTTGATTTCTCTTGTATATTCACTATTTTCTGCTCCTAACAAGCTTAGAAATGGCACCATGACATTTTACACGGAACAATTTTGGTAAAAGAGAAAAAAAAAAGACCACCAAAAGTGACAAATAGATAACATCTTTGTAATGTTTGAACTGTACGTGTGAGTACAATTTGATTTGATTTCTTTAAGACATGGCCTACCAAGGATCACTTCAATGAGTATATCGTAATCTTTCCAAATCAAACCGAGGACTTCAACTACAACTGGAATTATGTCCTTATGTGTCATATTTCTGAGATTTTCACATGAAGATCCTTGTATTTTGATAATTTGTTGAGGATAAACGATATATTACAGTCTGCCGGAAATCCCATTTCATTCATAAAGCATATTCTGTTTTTCTATTCATTGATCACCAAGTCTGGGCGATTAGCTTTCATTCATCACCGTCTGCGTGTATTGTATTATTATTATCACTTTTAATTATTATTATTATTAATATTATTATTATTATTATTATTATTATTATTATTATTTAAATAATTTCATAACAACTTTTTGATTACAAATTAGTATTTCAAATTTCTTTTGATAAAAATAAAACAACTGAAAGAATTTGAAAGAATATTAATTTAGAGTAATTTTAGAATAATCAATTAAAGTATTAATTTAAAACAATTAAAGAAATATTATTGAAATCCTAAAAAATATTAAATTTCCAACTGCTTTATTGACGCTAGTAAGTATGTTTAGCTTAGCGGCTAACTGCACTCGAAATGGAATCGACAGAGTTCAAATAACTGGGAAAGTCTTTGGGAAAGATATGAGTCCATCTTTTCTCCTCCACATCTATGGATTAAATAGCAGAAGCTGGATTTTCTAACTTTCGTTCGCAATATATATTTTTTAAGCATTTCAACCTAACAAAGGCGGAAGTGCCATTAGCACGCAAGGGATTATAGAGAGTAAGAGCAAGGGTGTTTGAGGGAAGGATATAGAGAAGAACGGGGAGCAGGATCAAGACATCAGAAGATGTCGGTTGACATTACATTTGAATATTTAATGATTATAGCTATTAGGGAAGCAATTAAGAGGAAGAGAGTTCCACTGTCGGGAAGTTCCTGAAAAGAAGCTGTGGAAGTAAAAGGAAACGGATACATTTAACCGTCTCAAGAGAGTGGGGTCGATATGCCAGCCTAGTTGCAAGCTTAGTTTCATGCAGCCTTTGAAGTCAAAACCAATTGAACGTCGAATTGACAACTGTACCGCGTAAAAATTAATTAGCTACACACAAAAACAAAGGTAAAAGAATCTGGCTGAGGAATTTTCAAATTTAACTTTCCTACATCTTCACCATTTCTTCTCAGCACTTAATTATAAAACAAATGTTTACATTTATACCTCCTCCTTCTCCCCACTACATATATATATATATTTTCATCTGACATGCTTAAATCTCTAAGCTACAAAGTGCATCGATGACCAAGGAAAGTTGTATAGTGCATTTAAAAACAGATTTTTCTGTGACTCTCAAAATAGACATATTGACTCAGTTTTGTATCCTAATGTAAACAAAGCAATTTTTAAAGAAGGGGATACATTTTTTTTTTTTTTTATTGAAATCTTATTAAAGAAAAATAGGCACTCTACGGCAGGATTCGAACTGATGTACTCCTAAAGAAATTATATCTGATAAGCTTTGACCTTTTGGCTACAGTAGAAAGAGGAAAAAAGGGTCATTTAATTAGATTTTAATTTTTCATTCGTGGGACATGTAGCAGTTAAAGAAATAGAAAACAAGATATTTAAAAAAAAAGTTATTTAACCTAAAATAAATGTCCAACATGTAGATGACATTTTTGTTTTTAGCTGAAAACAATATTTAATAATGGCCACTCATATTTTAGTAGATACGTTGTTTATTTATTAACCACTGTATATGCTTTACTTATTCTTTATCTTATCATTCTATCAGATTCCGATCCATATTTGATCTACATTTGACCCCAAACTCATAATTTTACTCAGTATTACTGTCGCTCGTTTCTCCAACACCATATAACAACCAGATAAGAAATAATGCAAGTTTTGTTGTTTCCACGTCTGTTTCTTATTTTTACGAGTATTTTTGGATATATAAATATTAAATTATTTATTCACGCTTATCTCCCCATACACAATTGACATTGCATTTAAATCTTTAAAGATATAACTTGACTAGGAATGAAGAAGGTGAAAGAGAGTTCTATAAGCGATATAAAAAAAATTGTTAGCTCAGAACTGATGGTTACGTCTAGCCGTTTAAACTGTAAAATGAGGAAGTCTTGCCACCAATCTAGTATTCAGCTTAAATTCAATTTA
Source organism: Acanthosepion lycidas (assembly GCA_963932145.1). NCBI lineage: Eukaryota > Metazoa > Mollusca > Cephalopoda > Sepiida > Sepiidae > Acanthosepion > Acanthosepion lycidas. The sequence continues at coordinate 13,841,258 of OZ010583.1, forward strand.
TCAGAGAGTTTATCAGAACAATTGTCATAAAAGTCAATATAGAAAAGGCAGAGGGAAGCTACGTTATGGCGGTGGGGATCTGCAGACATTTTAGGAGAAATTTGCTTGTGGCACAAGGCAGCAATATTCGAGCCTCCTTTTACAACATTACTCGTCTGGAAAAACGACTTGATTACTATGGCTCTCGGGCGGTCATCTTGTAATTATTTTTCAACCGTCTGTTAGCAATCAATTTCTAAATGTCCAACTTCAAATTATATAGAAATATATTATATTACATATAGACATCATTTCCTTCTTAATTTTGCTTCTGATCCATATTTGATCTACGTTTGACCCAAAACTCATAATTTTAATCAGTCTTACTGTCTCTCGTGTCTCCAACATCATAATCCAGCTAGATGATAAATAATAATAATAATGGCCACTCCTATTTTAGTAGATGTGCTGTTTATTTATTAACCACGGTATACTCTTTACTTATTCTTAATTTTATCATTCTATCAGATTCCGATCCATATTTGATCTACATTTGATTTGTTTTGTTGTTTCCACCTCTTTCTGTTTCTCATTTTAAAAGGGATTTTTGTATATATAAATGTTAGGGTTTTTTTTTTATTATTATTTACTCACTATTCGGACTATTGTCCTCATCTTTGTCGCCATATTTATTACAACGTTTCGGCCGTTGTACGCTCCGGCCTTCTTCAGTTGGTTGGAATGTCGAACTGAACCCTTTATTTCGCTCACTGGGGTAGGCTGTTCTAGTTCCAATTGCCATGTTTAATGAATGTCAGTTATCAGTTATCTCCTGTTAATTCCCCTCTGAAAGTTCTCCACTGCCTTAACCGGGTATTGAACTCACACTTATTGGGTCCTGTCAATGGATCTAACCAACGCCTTTATCTACTGTGCCATGTGTCCTTAAGGAAATAATGTACATAATACCTCATCTCAGATATATAGACAATTATTTACTCACTGTTATCTCCCCTTACACAATTGACATTTCACTTAAAACTTTGAAGTACGATGTTCTCTCGATCTGGGCCGCCCTTGGCGGGAGTCAGGCTCATTCGGTGCGGACGGCGAGCGACGGCCTTATATCCGAGAGTCAAGTTACTTGGCAACGAAGCGAAGTGATAACAAGTCTGGAATGTCCTTATATGTCCTGAGACGCACGTACGTTATACTAGAGATATTCTCACTATAGGACAAGCATTTCACACGGACAGGTCGTTAACATGTGCTTCAACGAAAATTGTTCTCGCCTTTTCCTCCTCATGCCGTAATATTTATTTCTTAATACTCAAAACTCATAATTTTAATTAGAGTTAATGTCTCTTGGGTTTCCAACATCACAATACAGCTAGATAATAAATAATACTCCTTTTGTTGTTTCCACGTCTGTCTGTTTCTCATTTTTACGATTATTTCTAGATGTATAAATGTTAGGTGGATTTATAATTATTTACTCACGCTTATTGGCTCAAACACAATTGACATTGTATTTTCATTGAAAATAAAGCAAGAATCCGGACGAGAGTTCCACAAGCGAAAGAGCGCGATAGAAAAAAAATGTTAGCGTAGGACATAGTTATTTCACTTGTAAGATGATGAGGCCTTGCCGCCAATCTAATAGTACGTTAAAATTCAGAATATATCTATATTATATTTAAGTTATATATATATATATATATATATATATATATATATATATATATATATATATGTTGTGGATTCCGAGGATGGAATCCTGCACAAATAAATAAGCAATGCCAGTAACCGAAATAGAAAAAATATGTGTATTAAACGTAAGAATACAAACTTGAAATGAAGATTAGTAGTCCAGGAATGCGGATTAGTAGAAAAGTATATGTACAAGTCTTTGTAAGTAACTCCGTAATTGTCTCTCTTTCTGGACTCTGAGTGAATACTCTGTGTCGACCTCTTTGTCACGCTATCTCTCCGTAGTAAAAGTATACTTGGACGAGTCCATTTTGTGTACAAGGGGCGAGCCCCACAATATATATATATATAGAGAGAGAGAGAGAGAAAGAGAGAGAGAGAGAGATTCAACCACAGACAATCTGTTTCGCTGTACCACCGCTCTTTATTGTGGCTAGACGTCCTATTGTTTCAAGCTAGGATCGAAACTTGAACGATTTGGCATCAATCAGCTAATCCATCGGTGCACAGCAGAGAGAAGGTTTTAAATTCTTTCTACTTTTTCTGCTTGTGCATTTGAGAGTCTTAATAATGTACCGTCCGTCTAGGGTCAAAGCTGACCCACCACTCTTTTAGGGGGAACCACCATCTAATCCAACGTGCTTTGACGACGCTCAAGCTACGCGGGCTAAGTTTGGCTACATTCAATCAAGATGCATGAACCAAATGTAGTACATAATGTTGCAACTATCCTTTCAGTGCAGTAGACATAGTACACTGATGTACTAACAGCAAGCAAGAGATTACTTCAGAGTTGTTGATAAGTAAATATCAGATTAAGTAATTTTTAAAAGTGAAATACTTTTAATGTTAAATTCGATTTATTTACATAAAATCACTTTTTTCTTAATATCTATTTATCTTGTTCGGGGAGAATCTCTTAACTTTTTATTAAAATGAACGAAATTTAAAAAGTATTTTATAATGTCTAATAGAGCTGAACATTATTTTTATGTTTAGATGCAGTTAAACTGATTAAATTTTATGTCAGAGAACAATAAAATAAAATTTTGTTTGATTAAAACCCTGCTAACATGGAAGTACCCAAGAATCATTTTTGAGGCACATAATGCATAATAAGTTCAAGAAAGGAAAGTCAGCAGCCGAAGCAGATAGAAACATTCACTCAGTTTATGTGTGAATGAAAGAACTTGCAGAAAATGGTCTGCAAAATTATGAGGTGGAGATTTCACCCTTGAAGATGAAGGCCGAAGCGGACGTACAGTTGAGTTTGATGAAAAGCTTCTTGAAGCAGCCCTTGAATAAAATCCTGCTTTATCAGTTGAGGAATTAGCAGTGGTTCTCAGTTCAAACCATACAACTGTTCATCGTCATCTTCAACAACTTGGAAAAGTTCCTAAACTTGGAAAATGGGTGCCTCATGAATTGTCTGAAAACAACCTCAAATCCCGAGTTGACATCTGCTCTTCTCTCCATTCTCGCGAACTTGTTTCACCTTTTTTGGATAAACTTGTGACTGGCGACGAAAAATGCATCTTTTATCGAAATGTTAAGCGTCGTAGACAGTGGCTTGGTAAAAGGGAAGGACCCCAGCCACAGCCGAGAATGGAACTTCATGGGCAAAATATTCTTCTTTCAATCTGGTGTGATTGCCAAGGAATAATCCACTTTGAATTCTTACCACCTAATGCAACAATTAATGCTCAAATATGCTATCAGCAATTAGAGCGTTTGAAGCAAGCTTTGAGTTAAAAAGACCTGCTCTAGTGAATCGAAAAGGGGTGATGTTTCATCAGGACAATGCGCAACCCTAAACAGCAAGAATCACGTCACAAAAGATCGAAGAACTTGGTGGGGAGAAAATTCTTCATCCACCTTATTCTCCCGATCTTGCTCCTTCAGACTACCATTTGTTTCGTAGCTTACAGAATCATTTGGATGAAACAGCTTTTGTAACACAGGAAGAGGTTAAACTGACATTTGTGAGTTCTTCGAATCAAAGCCAAATAATTTTACAGTAATGGAATTAGTAAGCTTGTTAATAGATGGAAGGAAGTCAGATAATCAGGGAAAATACATTGTCGATTGAATCTGTAATTAAATGTAACATTTGGTCACTTGTTTTCTTTATTCAAAATTCGGGCAGAACTTATGGGATGACCTGATAGATAGATAGATAGATAGATAGATAGCGGTTACTTTGAGTAAAAGAAGATGAGAAAATGTGAGTGAAGAGAAAAGTAAGTAAAGAAGATTTAGGAAGACATAAAATGGTGACTGCTGTTGGATTTAAACTTTTGAAAATGGTAGGTGACAAGAAAGCAAGAAACCGGAAGAAAGTTCTACAAGAGAGAAATGCAAGAGAGAATTATTTTTGGATTGCCCGAAGGCAGCTCCAGATTAAAAAGTGAATAACCTCTTTTACATCTTCAAATGCTGCCCAGCATAAAGGTGGCAATGATTGACAAAGCGCTCTGATAAGCCATATCTTCGTCGAGGTCAGGTGATTCTTCGACCTGGTACTTGCAACATGTAACCCAGTACAACATATATATATATATATATATATATATATATATATATATATATATATATATATATATATATATATATATATGTATACTTTATTTAGTCTTTGTCTCACCTTTCTGTCGGATTCTGATCCATATTTGACTCTAAAATCGCAACTTTACATATTTTTATTTATTCTTTTCGATTTTTAAGTAACGTAGTAAAAAAAATTATAATTTATAAAGCAGTTATAACTATTTTACACACACACATATATATATATATATATATATATATATAAAAGTTATGAAGAACTTGGTAATCCGTATGGGTAATCCCCAGGAGGATGAGTATATATGGGATTTGCATGAATATGTATGTGATATATATAAGAAGAAAGCAAAATCTTTAATATTACCCTCAAATATTATCCCATAATTAAACCTAAACTTTAAGTCAGTAAGATTACCCATATAAAAATAATCACAAATTGCATTCATAAATTAGATTAAAAGTAAAACTAATGATGTTACCGTAACTATTTTTACAATATTAAAAAAGTACGATTGGTCGGATAAACAAACTATTACAATTTAAAATATTTTTAATATGTTCTCTATAAATGTGTTAATAAATATAGTATTTAACTTATATTAAATACCTAAACTATTTGTTTAAAAAAATTAAATATGTAAATTGATAGCAAACATCAAATTTTTTTAGACATCTAAATTTCTATCAAGCATTAAAATCTATTCTTTACATAAATTGCTAAAAGCCAATTACAGCCTCTTTCTCTTTACTTCCCTCTCTCTCTTCTTTCTTTTTCCTTTTTCATTTCTCCCTACTCCCCTCCCATATCTATATATCACTTCGGTTAAGTTGACCGTCTAAATAGGTCAAGGTCTGGTCACTCCTCCTCCCCCAATATAATGTATACTTGAGACAGATATGAAATTAATACCTCCCTATACTCTACCATGTCACTTTAACTATCCCTCTCTGTTAAATTACAAAAACTTACACTACCACTCAGTTTTAATTTCATTTTTGGAAGTGCTATCTGATGATTCGGTTTCCTTTAAAAGGACTCTGGTGAAATAAATTATTATAATGGTACCTTAAAGTGGTCTGTTTTTCTTTTATATATATATATATATATATATATATATATATATATATATATATATATATATATTAAGCATTTCACCCCAAGAAAGGCGGAAAGCCACTAGGACGGAAGAGGTTACAGAAGATTTGGAGCAAGATTAGATAGGAGTGATAGAGGAAAGGACGAGGAGAAGGTTAGTGGATAGATCAAGACAACTGGAGATGTCGATTGACATTACATTTGAATAGTTGGAAATTATAGTTCTCAGGGAAACAGGAATATGGAAGGGAGTTCCACAGTCGAGAGGTGCGAGATATGAAGCTATTGGAGTAGAAGAGACGGCTACATTTAGTAGTTTCGACAGTGAAAAGGTTAGAGCGGGATGCCAGCCTCGTAGGGCGCTTGAATTCATGAAGCCTGGGAACCAGCGAAAGCAGCTCCTCGAAGCAATTACCATGAAAGTATTTGCAAAAACGACAGAGAGAGAGAGCAACTGTATACGCGGGGTTCAATAGATAAATTGTCGGCTAAATGACGCAAAAATGAAAATAACAGTCATATCACTTTAAAATACATTTACCAAAATTACACAAAAAATATATTGAAATGCTAAAGAGTAAATTTAAGTAAATAAAGTAGACTTCTGAATCTCTTGCAACTCCTCTGGACGGTCTCCTTGTCATAATCCTTGCCTTCAGTTCATCTTTCGTTTTACAATTTTGTCAGTTTTGGTGTTACAATATTGTTACTTCCAGTTTTGTTGGTCTTTCCCTCAGCTGTGCCCCACACATAATAATCAATTGGACTGCAGTATGGGGACTTATATTGGCAGGTGTTACGTGTGATGTGGTCGTAGAATTATCCGACAACCATGACTGAGATCTGCTGCTTCTGTGGCATGGTGCAGAGTCCTGTTGCCAGATATAGTGTCTTCTAGCAGCCACCCTCTTGACTTAGGGCAGAACTACCTCCTCAAGGCAATTGTTATAGACCTCCATGTTGAATCTCAGGCTCTGTGCGAAGATGAATGGAGGCATAAGATCACCATCACTAGTGATTATTTCAAACAGCTTCGTAATCACCATTAGTCTCATCCAACTTTTTTTTAATTCTCTGGTCTGTTCTCAGATTGACACCTAAACACTCTGAAATGTTCGTATTGGAGTTTCCGGCGCGAATACCAAGCAGTACAATGTGCTGTTTCCAAATTTCAGCTTATCCTAATATAATGTGCAGTAGACTGAATAAAAAACAACGCGGATATGCGAAATTAAAAACAGTATGCCAAAAATCTCTCTCTCTCTCTCTCTATATATATATATATATATATATATATATATATATATAAGTAATTCATCGAGTCCAGAAGAAGTCTCAATAGAATGCAGAAAGCCGTGTCATCCCATATTTGGGACTCCACTACCGAGAATTGAAACCCGGACAGTTACGTTTTCAGACAAGCGTCATACCAACGGGCCTCGGTGATGAAGAGGTAACGAATTAGACTCGATATAGCGCCGCTCGATCACATATTTCGTGGTAGAACTCATCCGAATATCTTTTACCCATAAGACATTAGGTTTATAATACCCAGAAATTCATACACCGATGTACTCAAGGACACATGGCACAGTGGATAAAGGCGTTAGTTAGATCCAGTGACAGGATCCAAAGAGTTCAATATCTGAGAACTTGGAGAGGGGAATTAACAGGAGATAACTGATAACTGACACCAATTAGACATGGCACGTGGAACTAGACAAGTTTACCCCAGTGAGCGAAATAAAGGGTTTAGTTTGACATTCCAAACACCAGAAGAAGGCCGCAGTGTACAACGGCCGAAACGTAGTGATAAATATGACGACAAAATGAGGACAATAGTCCAAATAATGTAAATAGTGTACATAATACATTATCTCCGAAATATAAAGAGATATCGTTATCTTTTAGATCTCTGGATACTGTTCTTTTATTGTCCTTCCTTTCACTCTTCTTGATCCTGTTCTTTTATTGTCTTTTCCTTTCACTCTTGTTTTCTCACTCTCTTTCACTCGCTGCCATTGTCAGTTTTCTTGGGACGAAACGAGCGAAAAAAATAAACGAATAAATTTTATAAAGCTCATACATAAGGAATCTTTTCTCTCTCACAACAAATATCCCCTAATCAACATACGAAGGCTACCACACAGAAATAAAAATGTCGACTTGATGCACACGCAGACACATTAGCACTAAAATACTGCAAGCGCAACTATGACGCACAAACGCCAACATCTTGCTACCATCTTCAAGAATTATATTAGCTTGGTGCAAAAATATTGTCGTTTTTTGACGTATTTTTTAAAGTAAAAAAACGACAATATTTTTGCACCAACCTAATAGCTAATGACACTACCAAACTGACTAAGCACTAATAATCCAAACGTACATATGCTCAACACACACAAACATCACATGATAAAGACACGTGACCTCTATAGACCAATGTAAAGCGAGAACATGGGACTTAAAGTAACGGAATTTTATCTTCCATAATTCATCTCCAAAATTATTTTCTGATATAAATTAAATAAAGCGAAATATGTTACATTTATGAACGTTTCAGATTTGTTCCTAATCCTATCTATCTATCTATCTATCTATCTATCTATCTATCTGTCTGTTTCTCTGTCTATCTCAGTCTGTACATATCTATCTATATATCTATATATCTATCTGTTTGTGCATGTGCATGTGTGTGTTTGTTGAGAGTATAGGAATCTCTCTTTTTGTGTTCACAGAGATGATAATTATCCAATATATATATCAATCAATCAAAGACGGCATTTGGATTTGGCATTTCTCTATCGTGACAGAAAATCGACGAAGCTCGGTGATATGGCTTTTGTAGAGCGAACTTGGTTAGAGGATATAATGGCTTGGCACCGAAATCTCGCGTGATCCTAAGGACATCATCTGATGAAAGCTTTGTTGAAAGCACAGCTTCTATTTCCGAGTTATCTCTCAATCTCTCTCTCACTCTCTCTCTCCTCTCTCTCTCTCTCTCTTTCTATATATATATATATATATATATATATATATATATATATATATATATATATATATATACTAGCTTAAAACCTGCCCTATCGGGGGTGGGGGCAATTAGGCCATCTCCTGCGGGAGGCTCTTCATTAAAAACTTTGGCTTGATGAGGAGTTTAAGAATCCCTAAGTCTGTGCATATTCTCAGCATTGGAAGTTTTCCTGGCTGCCGTTTGATCTGGGTTTTCATTTGCACGGGACTTTCTCCTGCTGACGGAGATGTCTTTTTGCGAGGCATACTGCTGCCGTATGCGATAGGCAACAATAAACTACAGAAGAACTCAAAACTGATCGCTGAATTTAAGTATTGCATTAATATTTAAGCTTATCTTTTAAATTTCAACGATAATTCTTCTACGCTACTTAATTTAAAGACAAATTGATGTGCGTAGGTCCTTATAAACCATTATTTTTTTTAATTTCGCAGTTAATTTCAATTATTCCCAAATTTATTTCCAAGTTATAAAAAAACTTTTTATCATACAGAAAACTCGTCACAAAAAAACCGGCGTAAAAAATCGCCGAAAACTCTGGCAGTAATGAAAACTTGGGAAGACAAAACATGAGCTATTGAAAATTAGAGAGTTGTGTCCCTTTAATTGAAAAAGTGTGACATAGATTTTAATAATGTTGTTTAATATTAATTTTATTTGAAAATGATTTGTGGTTAGAATGATCGTTATCTGACCACAAAACTCGATATCTAAGGAAAGTTGCATCCTGATGTTATGAAGCCTGTTATCTTTGCAAAGTGCCTGAAGAGATGACCAGGCCTTGACCCAAGATTGTAAGTGGAATTGGTTAGAGAACGACGATGGTTGTTTTGGTACGAAGCGATATGTCACCGTGAAAGTAGTTTTGGAGGTATTGACTATGTTTAAAGTGTTGCGCACGTCAGATAATACCCTCTCTCCACGAAAACGTTACTTAGGGCCGTTACAGTTGCTATAGTTACGGTATAACCCAGAGGTGGGCTCAGTGGGTGTTGAGTAATCTCAAGAATTCAAAATTTAATGAATGCAGGTCCGGATCCAACCAAAAATTTACTCAAGGAATCGGCCTGATTCCCAAATTGTATAGTTTATTGAGCCTCTAAGAATAAAGCTAAAAAAAGTATGATACTGAAATTCACATTTGTTTGCATATATGTATATATTGAGAAAATTGCATGAAAAATTGGGGCAACTTTTTCATTTGTCATACTGTTCTTGATATATATCATATATATACATATATATAATTATATATCCTTACCTCATATATATATATATATATATATATATATATATATATATATATATTTATATATATACACCAGTAAAAAAGAATTCTCTTATTACTATATTTGTACAAAAACGCACAACCTTAAAATTTAAATTCAAACTCAGTGTTTCGACCGCACGTTCCAAAACAATAACACATTTCTCATAGCATTTTTTCGGATTACATCTCTATTTTCGTTGTCCTCTTATTACCGAGAAGTAAAAACAAGAACAAAATCTATTTCCATACCTGAGGATGTCTGTAGGAACAGACGAAAGCTTGTAAAAAATTAAAAAGACCTTATGCAACTGGAATTTATAAACAGTTTTCATATCATTCATATACAGGTTTGGGGTTGGTGTATCTTATGTATTCTCGCCATGTAAATCATTAACCTGTATATTTGTTTTTTGTATGAATGATTCATGAATTTATATATATATATATATATATATATATATTATAAAGAGATAATCATATATTGAATCAATTAGCATGAATTCCTTGAAATACTTGCTGCAATAAAAAATACACCAGATCAATCTGACAATAATTTTATACATAAGGATCGCATCATTCAGTGGATTGTTAGTAGCTTAATGCTTATATTAAGTCTGTTAGCGAAGAGATTTCGCCATTAATTGCATTAATATTGTTAATTGATTCAATGTATGATTATCTATTTATAATATAAAATATATGCTGCCTAATATAATAGGTTTATGAAAACAAATGATTCGCAGTACGAAATTCCGGAGAAAAATGATACTACTAAGACATATCACTCTATTAATTGAACTTAGTTCATGTCACGTTAACTGGAAAAAAATTACAACAAAAGAATTCGTGGATTTGCCACATTACAAAATTCATGAAAAAATTCTCACTTGAAATATTTGAACTTTAGCGTTGCGACTTGCACGTTCCAATATTATGCAATCGTTAATAAATAACACATTCTTAAAACAAAACATCTTTCGGCCTACAACACATTTATTTCGTCTGTTAGCGAAGAGGTTTCGCCATTAATTGCATTAATGTTGCTAATTGATTCAATGTATGATTATCTCTTTATAATATAAAATATATGCTGCCTAATATAATATATATAAAGACATTTTTATGTTCATACATTCTTTTATAGATACAAATATTTAAGTAAATTCTCTGTTTATAATAAACAGTATTAACAACATTTACCGGCCTGAATGTCCTAGGAAATGTTCGTTCCCCGACAGGAATCGAACCTGTATCCTATACGGAACCATCATAAAGCCTGGCTTGCTTTTACCGATTTCGCCACGGAGGATCGTTTTCTCCTAGCAAGGTCGATTTTACTGTTTTTAAACTACAATTTTCTATGATTTTCTCACGTACATTTATATCTGCTCGATGCGTATCCAAATGTAAATAAATGACGTCACACATTATGAAGTGGACAAAGTCCGACAATTACTTTAAGACATTTATATATTTATATATTCTTTTCTTTTTTTTTATAGATACAAATATTAAAGTAACTGCTCTGTTTATAATAAAAAAAGTATTAAAAACATTTACCGGCGTGAATGTCCGAGAAATTGTCATAGAAAATATTCGTCCTCCGACCGGAATCGAACCTGTATCCTAGACGTATACGTCATATAGATTGACGTGATTCTTTTGCTCAGGAACATTTTTGCTTCTTCAACGCTGACAGCACCAACCTGCAATGGAGATTAGCAAGCTAACCACTGAAAGGGATGAGCATTTTTTGAACCGAACAGCCAACCATTAAGAAAATTCTATTGAGTTACCACGAAGGAATATATACAAATATATATATATACGACGCCGAAAAAATAAATTTCGGTCGATCAATTTAGAGAGAAATTTATTGCGAATTTATAAACAATGACTACTACTACTGATAATGCAAAGCTCTTCTATGAATCGAGCACTGTGAGTCACTTGCCTGTTTATTCAAAATAAATACGTCAAAATTTACCTTTTCTCTACAGAGAGCCGATGGCTTAATGGAAAAATTTGACATGATTCCAAATCAGTCGTGTTTCAATCATGGCTTGAGGCTATTGGATAAATAGTCACACTGATGAGCTCTGATACAGCGAAACCATCTCTCTATAAATGCTTATATATATATATATATATATATATATATATATATATATATATATATATATATATATCGATCGATAATATTAGTGGTTTATATATATATATATATATAATTATTTATTTATAAACAAATTATAACATAAATATGTTATAAAATCACTACAAAAATAGCCATTTTGTGTCAACACCTCCGGTGTCTTATGAAGTGATGATGTTGAATGTAAATGTAAATGTTGATTCCGTATACACCAATTATATACTTGTATTTGTGTATATATATATATATATATATATATATATATATATATATATATATATATATATATAAATTTACAAGATGATAGTATCCAGGTAGAACTCAGTGTCCAGGAAAGAGTAAGATTATTATTATATTCTTTATATTAGTGTTTAAGTATTTTTATTATATATATATATATATATATATATATATATATATATGATGCTAATGGGGCAAATTGGAAAGTTTTAATACGACGCGTTTCACCAACTTGCGTTAGTTTCGACCTCGTAATGTAAGACAAAACGGCGGGTAAACATAATGTGTGGGGCTTTTTGACGATAAGGGGGCAATAAACTAAATTACCTAATGAGATATGACGCCCATAGACTACATTTTTTAATATACATATAATATATTAGTTTCGTTGATCTCTGTTGGATTTTAGATCACTCAACTCTGAGTTGGTCTGTTCTTGTCTGTTACTTCGTACACACACACTCACACACACACACACACACACACACACACACGTATATATATATATATATACAGGGTTGTTAACGTGTATGATTATGTGACGTAGATATTTTGTTGACATCGTGTGGAAATAAAGGCGGAGGGATTTGTTGGGGAAGACGCAATGACGCCTCTTATAATTTGACACTGAAATGACCGAATCGTAATTTGGCAAAATTAATTTTGAATTGAAACTATTGCACCTGTTTCACTCCGTTGACACATTCAACATTACTCGTGACAAGTTGCAGACAGACGACCGTCGAGCTTGTCAGCAAAAGTTGTACGAGAGCAAGAGTAAACAAGTAATAGATAATCTTCATCTCTCGTTTAAATATAAAAATAGCGTTTTGTTTTTGTTTTCAGGTTATCTGGAAATATAGTTGGGATAAAAACAAAAAGGCTTTCCACGATAAATCAACAAGCTTGACATTAATAGTCTCAGCACACAATGAGCCCGTCTTTCTCTCTTCCTCTCTACGCCATATTGCTTCTGAATATGTTAACTATAGCTTTCTTTTCTTATATAATTTTCAGGTCTTCTTGTTCATCTATGAGCCCTATTTCTCTTTAACTGACCCCCCCACCAAGGGCTTACGGCCACATCATGTTGAAGCACCGGTTCCCGTACGATCACCGAAGTTAAGCAACGTAGTGTTTGGTCAGTATCTAGATGCATGACTACTTGGGAATACCGGGTGCTGTAAGCATAGACGTTTGTCTGTTGTAATGGATAATGGTTCAAAATTATTAATCAGAGAGGCGAGTTTTAATTCCGGTCATGTTCCTTATACTATCTTACGCGCAAATAAAAATGAAAAAGGTACGAATCCACCATTTCTCCGCCAGCTATGGGTTAATTATTAAGAATTGTATCACTAAATCATTGTTATCTCCGAATTATTTTAAAATATAAAACTTTTCTCGCTTTAAATACCTTGTACCTTTATATTTTTTCGGGCAGCTCTCCTTATCTTTTTCTCCAATTCATGACATTTCGGACGTTGTACGCTCCGACCTTCTTCTGCTATACGGGAATAAATAAAATTCTTACAATCTAAAAAATATTTCCTGGCTTTAAATAACCTGCAAATGGTTGATAAGCCGTAAAAATCCATGAACAGACAAATAGTGTTGATCATTTTCCTTGGGTGGTATGTAGTTTTATATTTTTGAATTGTAATCGTCTTGTTTGTTATTGCCCAGCTTTGACTTTCCAGTCTCAATAGAATCCAAAAGTGACTCCGCGTCCTAGTGGGTGATGAATTATTTTCCACCCTACAACCTCTTTCTCACAGATGAAAAATCGCAAGGCTCTCGCTAATCTATCGCTATTTCCATGGAAAGTACTACATTCCTGAATTACACCAGTTCGAATTTTACGGCTAAACCCCACCATACCAGCCTATTGTAACGAGCGATCCTCATTTCCTTCGTATTCTATCGGTAAGCTGCAAGTTCCACTCAAGCAGCTACAATCTTAACTCCAAGATTATTTTAGGACCAACCACCATCTTCCTCCCATATCCATATAAACTGTGCCACTTATTCTGCAACCCTTCACCTTGAGTGACTTTTGAGCCTTGTACAGGATGAACATCATTTAGAAAAGACAAAAAAAACAAGAACTACGGTAAGAACGACTCTTCTTCTTGTTCTTTTTCAAGATGTCGTGTCACTTTACGATGCAGTGGATCATAGCTCTCCACAACTTCCTACCATTTGTAATCTTAGCAATGTTTGTGTTTTTGCTATCCATTTCCTTCCCTGTTCTGTCACGGAATTACACAAGCTTGATAGGGTAGGTTTCTCGCTGTTTCCGCTTGTCCCTCTGGCCGTCAATGTATTCTGTTAGTGTAAACCTCGTGTGGCTCTTGGGCCTTATGCTGGGTGAACATGATTGAAAAAATGGCCCTCCATGTATTTGAATAGACAGCAGATATTCATCCGAACAAGTTTCGTTAAAAAGAACCAAGAAAATCAGTTTCATTATTTATTGTATTTTTTCTAATTTTCGGATAAAGTTTTGTGTATTGTGCTTTTGATGTTGTTGATAAATTATCCGAAGTTCATATTTTGTTATTTTTGTTCAAGGATTTACGACTATCGCTGTCATTATCAAGAACCGATATGGTGTATGTGTTTAAGTTAGAATTCCTTTGTACGCATCCAAGTATTCTTTAGGAAGCTGGACGTTTGAAATAATCTAACGTGACGTCATGTGTAATGGGTATTGAGAACGTTGCTGCACAAAAAGAATGAGATTTATTTATATATTAATTTAATTTAAATTTTTATTTTGTATTACTATTATTATTATTATTATTTTTATTTTCTTTGCTTTCTGGCGTTTACACATTTCTTTCCGGGTCCCACCCAGGGACCTAAAGTTAGAAATGGCATCATGACACTTTTCACTGAGAAAAAAAGAATAAAAAAATAAAAAAATAAAATAAAATAAAAATGACATAGATAAAGCCCTTCGTAAAGTGTGGGCTGTACTTGTCAGAACAATTTTTTGTATCTCCTTGAGGCATGGGCTTCCAGGAGTCCCTGCAATTAGTCTACTGCAATCTTTTCCAACCAGTCCTAGGGCTCCAACTACAACAGGGATTGTTGATGTTCCCATATGCCACATTTTCGAGACTTCTATTTCAAGGTCCTTGTATTTTGACAGCTTTTTGAATATCTTCAAAGATACATTGCAGTCAGCAGGGACTGCCATATCAATAAGGAGGCACCGTTTTTGTTTGTGGTCTTTAATAACAATATCTGGGCGGTTGGCCTTGATTGTTCTGTCAGTGTGAATTGTGTAGTCCCATAGAATTGTAACAGGTCCTATCTCCGTAACCGGGTCTGGGTGGTGTTGGTACCAGTTTCTTTCAGTTTCCTTCCCGTAGAAGTTGCAGATTTTCCAGTGCAGATATTGGCCCACTCTGTCATGTCGGGTTTTATATTCAGTGGGTGCCAACATCGTGCAACCTGATACAAGATGATCAATCGTTTCTGGATATTTATCACAGAATCTGCATTTTGGGCTGACACAATATTTTAGTATATGTGCTTGATAATTCCTAGTTAGCAAGCATTGGTCCTGCGCAGCAAGGATAAAACCTTCAGTTTCCGCTTTCAACCACCCTGCACTGCGTAGCCACTGATGGGTACGGGTTTTGTCTACATCAGCTTGTTTGATACGGGCAGAGTATTGGCCATGAAGCGGTTTATCTTGCCATCGCTTCTGTATCTGGTCGGTTGCATTCGTCTTTGCTGTCTTTTTCAAGTATTTTGCAGTTTCAGCCGGTGTATTGTGCTGTAGTTGCATCTCTACGCCCATTTGAAGCTCCATTTTGAATTTGTTGGCTTCTTTCATTACGGAGTAAAGACGCTTACTACTTTCATGTTCCTTGACGCATACCATCATCCAGTCTTCTGTAGTTTCCAAGTATCTTTGGAGGCCAATTGTTGTAGTTTTGTAGGACAGTTCTAGTTGAACTAATCCTCTGCCTCCTTCGGATCTGGGCACATACAGACCATCAACATCAGCTTTGGGATGATGCATGCGATAGCAAGTGAGAAGCTTTCTCGTTTTGTCGTCCATTCGCTTAATTTCAGCTATGGTCCAGTTAAGGACATTAAAGCTGTAATGCATCACTGGGACAGCCAATGTGTTTATAGCTGATATTCTATTTTTTGAGTTTAGTTCGGTATTTAGTATCAGACGTACACGCCTGTAGTACTCTTTTCTTATTTTTTCTTTAATTTGTGGGTGTTGTATGCCATCTCCTTCGCTAATTCCTAGGTACTTATAAGCTTCTTCATGCTCCAATTCCCTAATCTTTGTGACAAAATCTAAATCTATTGAGGGTGTTTCTGTAATTCTACCTTTCTTGAATGTTACTTTTGCACATTTATCTAATCCGAAGTCAATACCTATGTCGTCACTAAAGTATTTTACAATATTGAGGAGGCCTTTCAACTCATTGTCGTCTTTGGCAAAGAGTTTGAGATCATCCATGTATAGTAAGTAGGTGATTGAATGTTTTCTTATTTATTTTGTAACCATAGCTACTGTTGTTCAGTTCATGTGTAAGAGGGGTTAAGGATAAACAAAACAGAAGGGGTGACAGAGAGTCTCCTTGAAAGATTCCACGTCGGATATTCAGACGGTTGGATATGGCAGTGCCCCCGATGTGCCTAAGGTATAGTTTTGTGTTCCACACCCCCATGCTGTGCTTAAGAAAGTTTAATACCACAGGGGAGACTTTGTACATTTTCAAAGTCTTAAGGATTCAAGAATGTGGAACACTATCAAAGGCTTTACGATAATCAATCCACGCTGCACTGAGATTTCTTCGTCGTCTCCTGCAATTTTCCAGGATCATTTTATTTATCAGAAGTTGATCTTTGTAGCCATATGAACCTCTACTGCTTCCCTTCTGTTCCAGCGGGAGAATGCTGTTTGTTTCGAAAAAGGAATAAGTACGGTTCGTCAGTACAGACGTGATCAACTTATACGCTGTGGAAAGACATGTTATCGGTCTATAATTTTTCGGGTCGTCTGTTTCAGTTGTTTTTGGTATGAGGTATGTAATACCTTCAGTAACCCATTCCGGGATTTTATTGGGATTATTTACAAGCGTTGATAATGTTTTTGCAAGTATGCCATGGGTAGATGAGAGATGATACAGCCAGAAATTGGGCAGCTTGTCATTTCCTGGGGATTTCCATTTTTGGGATTTCGTTAGTGCCTGCCTAACATCATCTGTGGATATATTTTCCCATTCTTGCAGAGGTGTATTCAGCAGTCGTTCTTCTTCACGCCGTATCTATTCTGCATTTGGGTTACATTCCTTTGGGTTGCTCCAAATATTTTCCAAAAATGTCTACATTATCAATCGATGGTGGCGTTTCGACATGTATAGGTGTTTTTCCAATTTCCCTGTAAAATTTCTTTAGATCTGTTCGGAATATTTTATTTTGGCGATAGAATCTACAACGTTTCTCGTATCGTCTTGTTCGCTGTGCTTTTAGCTGAAGTTTCTGTTTCAGCATTTCCTTGATCGATGGAATATCAATTAGGGATTTAATGCTATATTTCCGTTTGCTCTTTTTGGATTTACGTGTGGAAATATTAGGGTTTCTGGTGAGCTCATCTAATATAGACAGCTCACATCTGATTTGTTTTATTTCTCGTATCAGTTTGGTTTTCCAAGCTGGTTCTCTGTGTCTGTTAATTTTATTTATTGTCTTGACACCAAGCTTCCGAGTCGCTGCTAGAGCTGTTGCGTATATGACGTTGTTAACTTCTGTTATGTTTCCCGGTGGTTTATCTGTTAACAGTGTTTCCAGGGCAGCATTGTATATTTTCACGATGTGCTTGTTGGGATTTGTCATATGGATTTTCGGGAGCTGGTCTCTCTCTGACAATTGTATGAAAGTTACTCTGCTGAGTACTTGGATGACGTCATTTTTCGCTTCGGTGATTTCAGCTTCGTGGTTTTCAAGGAATTCTAAATTAATGTACCTGGAGTCATCTTCAGTGACAATTTCTGGAGAACTAGAGGTTGTGTCTAAGGTAGAATCTTCAGTTTCATTTCCTGGGAGATTATTTCGTATTTCATTCGCTTTAGCGTCCACCTCATCATCTGTCGCATTCTTTATTTCAACATTCGTCTCAACAGAGTTTGAGTGATGGGTCATAGTATTTTGTCTTATATCTAATTTTATCTCATCTATTTCTGCCTTTGAGAGTCTGCTGTTTCGCATGATATCTCTTCGGACATTGTCAAGCATGTTTGGATTGAGGTTAGGTCTTATATCATTTCCCACCATATTTCTCCATATTTTGTATGTTTGATTGGTGGTGTTCTTTGCTGGGTTTTCGAGTGCAGTGAAGAAGGATGTCATAACTTGTCGATACTCTTCGCGGCTCCATTTCGTTCGTTTAATTTTTACTAGTCGATTTGGCATTGAGACACTTGGTCCAAGGTTGGTGATAATCCGGGTTTGGTGACCTAGTGTCTCTTCGTGTGTGGAAGAGTTTGTTCCAGTGACAGACTTTTCGACCTCAGACTGGTTCCTCTCTGAGGGACGCGGCCCTTGTTGTCCCGGTTGACGGCCGATCCGGTATGAGATATTATTCGTATTCATTGAAATTGGTAGAGATGCGTTTTAACCTTGACTGACAAGGGGTAATTTTGTTCAGATTACCAGCTTTAGGACGAGACTCGAAGAAGGTCCAAGAGCAAGCCCAGATTTGAGATAATGGGTTTATTAATATATCAAAGTTAAAAGTTCATAACAGTGTATTGTATTCAGTTGGGTAGACAATACTAAGTTTTAACTTAGTATAAGTCCGAGTGACCAATCCAAGGGGGATAATTAGATTTTAGTATATAGACAAAAAAAAAAAAAAATGAAAAAGAAAGGTGAATTGCATGGCACAAGTGACTTTCCACAAATGTTCAATTTTCCGTCGCCAACGACAGATACTTATCAAATTTTATGGGGTAGGCTGGACTTAAACTACAGATTGGTAGTGGGGAGTAAAGAAGAATTCATTCAACAAAGGGGTAGGAGCAAGGGAATAAAAGTTATACTTTTCCGGTTATCTCTCAACCTACTTGCCGCTGAAAGATAGGTTTTAAAATTTTCACTCAAAGAGATGATAGACAAAGGGCAGAGCATTGTAGGGAAATTACACCTGTAGCCATGAAAAAAAAAAACAAAAATAAAAAAACTCAGAAAACAGATATAATACAATATGATCCCTGTCAGTTTGGACATATATACATGTACATTTAATATATATTTATATATATATATATATATATATATATATATATATATATATATATAGAGAGAGAGAGAGAGAGCGAGAGAGAGAGAGAGATATTAGCAAACATGTACATATACACGCACCGACAGAGATATGGGATGCCTCGGGTAAAAAAAAAAAAAAAAAAAAAAAATGGACACGGGTGTCCGCTTAAGGTCTGGGGTGGGGATTAAAACTTGAAATACAAGTTAAAAAAAAAATGAAAAATAGAGGAGAGAAAAGGGAACTGAAAAGCAAGGAATTAACTTGAGTCATTATTATTATTATTATTATTGTACTGATTATTTTTTATTTTATTATTATTAGGCTGACAAATTTTTTACTTTTTATTTTATTATTATTATTATTGTACTGATTAAAAATTTTATTTTTATTTTATTATTATTATTATTATTATCATTATTATTATTATTGTACTGATTAAAAATTTTATTTTTATTTATTATTATTATTATTATTATTATTATTATTATTATTATTATTATTATTATTGTACTGGTCAATGCAGTAAGAGTTAACGGAAAATGTGGCTCAGAAATCCGAAATCGCATTTGAATATGGAAAGATGCCTTCCAGAAACATAGACAAAAGACTGCTGAACGACAATAAAACATATGTTAAATAATAGTTTCAGACTATTATTTTGTTAGTGGCAGTGTATTTGGTTCAGACCTTCTAAGGCTGGCCTTGGGGTCAGCTGGTAAACAAAATAGGGATGTCGATTTTGATTGACTGAGCCGAACGTGAGATATTAGACTTAGAATGTGTTTTCGGGGAGTTAAGATTTGCACGTTGAAGAATGCAGACGTATTAATTTCATGTGCGGAAAGTTTTCCCCCGTGGTGTGGGATAGCAACCCCACTGGCGAGTTAAAAATGTACACGTCGACGTGCTTAATAAAATAGATGAGTTTAAAATCCCTTTTGCTGAAGTCCTCATTTTCCCTGCCGAAATAAAAGAAAAAGCAACTAGCGACCACCCGACTAGGAGAGGACGACCGGAAGATGAACGAGATAAGACTGCAACATATGAGTGAATCAAGACCGTCACCCAAGAGACCCTTAGAACGTGTTGGCTATACAAAATTTCTCCACCAAAAACATTTCGACACCCGACCGGGAGAAGACGGCCGAGAGAGGGAGTATGCAGTATATATAATATCCAAAATGTGTCAGTTCAATGGAAACTATGCCAGTAAAGCACGAAAGAGAGATTCTAAATCGTCATAAATTAATCAGAGCAACAAATGATGAACAGTTAATTCTTAATGACTCTCCATGTTTTGAAGTTTTATTCATTCAAGATCTCAAGTAGAACCGTTTCTATGGAAGTTGGTAAAACTGTCGGCTCATTCTATCGCTCCAATCGTCTTAGGTATGACGATAAACTACATCAGGTAGCAAGGACTCTCATCAAGAGATTGGAGGTTTTGAGGAGCGTGTTGTTTCGAGGTTACCCCTGACTGGGTGACAGCACCTGTTAAGGTTCCAGCTATGCGCAAATAGTGAACAATCAAACCAAAATTCAAGTACATCACAGTATTGTTACAGCGCATTTCTTGTCTTATTTAATTGTAATACACGGAAAAATATTCGTGAATATGAACGGATTATAATAAAAATATGCAGACATAATGTTCGTTTCTTCAATCGAACATATATATATATATATATATATATATATATATATATATATATATATATATAAGTTGTATGATCGATTGGTTAGAACGTTTGTTTTCTGACGATGAGACCCGGGTTCAAATCTCACCACGGTTGATTTGACAGGAAGTAGACTTCCTGGTGATATTGTTCTGGACGGGGCAATCCTAGCGTGGGGCACCTTTGGAACCAAGCCCTGTGACTGAAATTGGGTAGTCGGAACCCTTGGGAACGTCGATAACTGTGCTAGCACTAAGTCACAAGTCATCGTCACCGAGGGTTTTAGTTTGATCACGATAGATAACACGCTCTCTCCTAGAAACTCTAACTAAGGTCTGCTCAGCACAGTTGCTGTATAAACCACCGGTTTGCTCTGTTGGTGTTGAACAAACACAAATGTTCAGATTGGCTAGCCGCCCTAAGAGACAGGTATCCTCGAATACGAGTGGCCAGTTATTAATTATATTGTATATAAACTCGACTCTCCCATCGTATTCGACGTATGAGGGTCAAGCAGCCCAGTACTTGGAAACGACAGCCCGACACCTGTACATATAATTTGATTATAGCGGTGAAGGTTTTGTGCAGGACCATCCACATTTTTGAAGAGCCGAATACAGAGAGCCCCAAATGACCCTCCGCAGGTTTTGAATTCAGAGTTGTCCTTCTCATAGACCAGTTGCCATCCACGTCTCTCACATCTTTCCAAAGGGTATTAGCACGTAATGGATTCGACTGGAATTCGAACTCGGCTCTCCGATTCCTCAAACCAAGGCGCTATCCATTAGAAGCCGCTATGGTATATATATATATATATATATATATATATATATATATATATATATATATATGTGTGTGTGTGTGTGTGTGTGTGTGTGTGTGTGTGTGTGTGTGTGTGTGTGAACATTGAAGTCAACACTTAAAGGCGACCGGCTGTTTCATGCAATCGTAAGGCCTGATGAAGAAGTATATTTTTTCATATACATATATATATATATATTAAGCATTTCACTCCAGGCAAGGCGGGAAGCCACTAGCACGCAAGGGGTTACAGAGGATTTGGAGTGAGAGCAGATAGGGGTGATAGAGGAAAGGATGAGGAGAAGGACAGTGGATAGCTCAAAGAAAATGGAGATGTCGATTGACATTACATTTGAATAGTTGGAGATTATAGTTATCAGGGAAACAGGAAAAGGGAAGGAAGTTCCACAGGCGAGAGGTGCGAGATATGAAGCTATTGGAGTAGAAGAGACGGCTACATTTACGTTTCAACAGTGAAAGGGTGAGAGCGGGATGCCAGCCTCGTAGGACGCTTGAATTCATGAAGTCTGGGAACCAGTGAAAGCAGCTGATCGTAGCAGTTACGTGAAAGTATTTGTAAAAAAGACAAAAAGAGGCGACGAGAATGCTCATTGTTCATACAGAGAAAAAAATTTTTTTAGATATAAATTAAAAAAAAGTATTTAAAATAAAATATCAGTTCAAAAAGAGACTATTTTCTTTACAAAAGAGGCTAAACCTGGTAAGCATCACACAAAATTACTGTTTCCAATTAAGAAAGTCCTCCAAAAGGAATATATATATATATATATATATATATATATATATATATATATATATATATATATATATATATATATATATATATATATATATATATATAATAGCGTCTATTTTTTACAGCCATCAGTGACAGAAAAACCGGAAGTATTAATACTATCAGTGTCGTCTCATCCTATCCATTTGCTTTCTCAGTTTGAACTCTAACCGGAAATATCTATTTATTCTCCGTTTGACTATTGCATTGTGGGTTTTAATTATGTTTTCGTCTGCAAGTGATACGATAAAATAAATTGTAATTCTCATAGATGGCTGCACCAACGTAAATGCACGAATGGATATTTACAAATATACATACATACCTAAATATATATGTGTGTGTGTGTGTGTGTGTGTGTGAGAGAGAGAGAGAGAGATTGTGTGTATGTGTGTGTGTATGTGAGTCTCTCTTTATCCCTCTATAGTCGTGTGACAGATTGAGTTAATCATCGGTAACTACAAGAAAGGAATAACTAAAAATGAGGTGTAGTGAGTTCGATCTTTACTGAGACATTACGAATATAGTTCTGTGGTAATCGAAGCAAAACTTTATAAAAGCGGGCACACTTCGCAAAATCTCACAGTGGCTTAAAATTAACATTTTAGGGATTTGAAGGGCTACTTTGTCGAATCAAGAACATTTTAGTACCTCTTCAAATATTCTGTAATTGGCGGGTACAAATGCAACTACATTTCAGCAGGTTATCATTAACCCTTTGAGCCCTGCGTATCTGAACATTATTAACATTTCTGCCTGAGGTCCTGAGTCAAAACTCGCAAATAATTGCGATGTGATGTTTCACGGTAGATATAAAAACAAGTTACAAGTGTTTCTCTACCACTGTTCAATCGGTGGCTGGGTATTACGTCATTTTTCTCTACCACTGTTCAACCGATGGCTGGGCATTAAGTCATTTTTTTCTACCACCGGTAAGTCGGTGGCCAGGGTTTAAAGTATTAAGAAAAACGTCTTTAGAGTATTTAAACATGCAATATTTAAAGTACATGTTTAAAAATATTTTAAAAGTAATTTAGTTATGGAAGGAAATAATAAATGTGCAATATTAATCACAATTTAAAAGGCAAACTTTTACCTCTTTGTATG
>OZ010583.1:13874992-13962492 GCA_963932145.1 Acanthosepion lycidas
TGTTTAAGTGAATTTGATGACTATAATTAATTTTATAATTGATAGCTGACATTAGGATAGGATGAGTATATATATATATATATATATATATATATATATATATATATATATATATATATATATATGTGTGTGTGTGTGTGTGTGTGTGTGTGTGTATTAGTGTTTATATATATATATATATATATATATATATATATATATATATATATATATATATAATAAGTGTATTAGTGTATATATATATAAAATAAGTGTATTAGTGTATATATATATATATATATATATATATATATATATATTAGAGTTGGGACGATTAATCGGAATCGAGGAATCGGAAAAATCGCAAAGGCGAAGGTTAGGAATCCCATTGAAATAAAACGTTTTTTTTTAACTGGAATGTTTTTTCTTACAAATAATCAAATAAAACTTTTTTTATAATAGGAATGTTTTCTTTGAAAATATTTTTTAAATAGTTTATTTATAATTTTTTTTATAATTGGAATGTTTTCTTTTTTTGTGAAGATACTTTTTAAATAATTTATATTGAAAACATTTTTAAATACTTTATTCTATTTTTTAAATAGTCTAGTAGTTTTTTTTATAAATAGAAATGTAACAAAATTTAAATATATTAAACGTCATAGTAATAATGTATCCAATATATATATATATATATATATATTTTTATTCAGCTGCATTACTGATTCCCACGTGTTCAAACTAGTCAAATTAAAAAAAAAAAACAACTCTAAGTATACAAAACTGACGAGGAACTTTTTTCTGATAAACACCGCTTAATGTCGGTTTCTGATTTCAATACCGGAAGCCGTCATCAAGTGGACCTATAATAGTTCTTTCCAAAGTTTTTCAGTGTTCAGATGTAATTGCCTAAAAAGTAAAATCTCATGGAGTGGGGAGCTTTAGCTAAATATTCTTTTTAATTTGACAAACTTCTCATGTTTTTCCATTATGCATTGCATCCAAGATTTTAATAAACTCATTGTGAGATATTCATCTATATTTTTTTTCTTTTTGCCATTTTTTTCTTTATCAATTTTTGCCATTTTTACCGCTGCCATGTTTACCTAAATTCGTTTATTCCGATGTCTCCACCGATGAATTCTTCGGTCTTTTCTCAATGTGTGAATTAATCAGTCATTGTCATTATGACACAACTTATTTAGAAACGCAACCTCCGCGTATTTATTTAAAAAATGTTTCTGCCGTTGCATTCTGCCGTCATTATTTGAAATTCTGAATGAAGTCTCTGTTATTATTCTCCGGCCTCATCAAACAACTATCTCGTGTTAACAGTTCCCGAAACCCATGATTGAACCATTAAATAGCGTCATGATTAATTTCTGGTTTTGATTAGCACCTTTATTCTTCAAAGAATCAAGTACAATTATACAGAAACTTCCCCCGCATCCAGTCAGCATGGCTGATGCTCAACTCTACGAAAGCACCTCACTGCGCCACCCTGGTCTTACGCTTTCCCCTGACCTGAGATGAAACAACTACATTGAATCAATAGTTTCATCTACCGCAATCAATAGTTTAATCTACCGCAATCTGTGTCGTGCCATCCTTCAAATCTACCATTCGTCCATGCATAGAATACTGTTGCCATATATAGTCTGGTGCCCCCTCTGTTTATCTCGAGGCTCTCGACAAAATCTAAAGACGGTTATGAAATCTGATAGGTCCTGACCTGGCATCTCGTCTACAATCACTTTCTCATCGATATAATGTGATTTCCCTCTGTCTTTTCTATAAATATTTTCATGGCATCTGTTCATCCCGACTGCATGAATTTAAGCGTGCTACTTGGTTGTCACTTCGGTCCCACCCTTTTACTGTTGAAACAGTAAAATATAACCACCTCTATCAGCTTCTTCTCTCATAATTTTCAACTGTGGAACTCCGTTCTTCTTGCTTGCTCTCTGATAAATATAATCTTCAAAAATTTAAATGTAATGTCAATCGACATCTTCTGATACCTTGATCTCCGTTCTTCTTTTTATCCTTTCCTCATTCACTCTACACCTAGTCTCAGTGGCGATTCTAGTGGGAGGGCAAAAGAGGGCCAATGAGCCCCTCTCGAATTTTGGCTGAACCCTCGGTTCCCCCCCACACACACTTTTCTAATCTTAAAAAAATTATGAAACTGATCAGTCTCTGATTTTGACAATCGTTGAATTAAACTGCATTGAGTTTTTTTGTTCAATCTGTGTGGAATGTTTTTTTCGCTGACGTTTCGCTAAACATAAATCCACTAGGAATAATTTCCCCCTAAATATTTATAAGAAGTAATTTCGTCAATTTCATCAACGTAGTCGGCCTAGTGAAAGAGTTACCCGTAGGTGAATATATGGGACCCAAAATTTATGTTAAAAAATATATAAATATTGATACATATAAGAAAAGATAATAATAATAATAATAATAATAATAATAATAATAATAATAATAATAATAATAAGAAGAAGAAGAAGAAGAAGAAGAAGAAGAAGAAGAAAGATTAGAAGAGAAGGAGGAGGGGAGGAGCAGAAGAATAATAAGAAGAATTGAATTTGAATAAAGAAATTTGCTGTCACTTGTTCTCTGGAAAAGGCCACTAGTTTTTAACAGCATAATATATATGATAGTTAATTTGACAGCACTTAGAACAAATTAAACGGCTGTAGGCAATAAACAAATTATCAGTCATATTTCCCCACCTTAAGAAAATGCTAGACAATTATCAGTATAGGTCAAAGAAAGACACTTTGATCTCGTGTGAGGCCTATCAAACAAAATGCTTAGCTTTTCTAAAAGGACCTGACAATTATCTGAAAGAAATGTTGATTTATGACCCCCACCCCCCCTGTCACTGGTCCTTGGGCTTTGATTTTCTTTGACTTTTGCAAAATGAGTTGTGTTTCGACTTGGGACACGTAAACATCAGAAAAACGAAAAACTAAAAGTAAAAGAAAAAGAAAAAGGACTTTCAAAATGAAAAATAGCCCTGCCGATCTGAAATATAATAAGTCCCCTTTTTGTGAGTACAAGAAAAACCTTTTAAAAACAAATTCATTTTAAAAAGAGTAAAAGAAAACAAGTCACCTCTGCGAACTTTTCATTGTAAAAATAATTATATACAATTCTTTTCTTTCCATAAAACTTATATATATATATATATATATATATATATATATATATATATATATATATATATATATATATGAAAAATATATAGAAAATAGGAAAGAACTCGTTAGGTAAATAATCCAAAGTTCTTTAGTATTTTTGTTATTATTTTTAAAAAATAGTGCTCGATACAATAGTAGAGCATAAATATAATTATTTATTTAAAAATATGATTCCATCACGCTACATAAGAGTTCTCATGTTTCAAAACAAGAGCCGAAAACTTCAATATAATTTTTTTAATTAAATTGAATTAAAGTTCTAAGCTCTGTTCCATCTTCAAGCGAATTTTTTTTTTTGATTCAATATATATATATATATATATATATATATATATATATATATATATATATATATATATATATATATATACAAATTCTTTTATTGTTGTTTGTTTGTGTGTTTCTCTTATTGTTTCACATCTTTGCCAAAAGCCTGGTCATTTTGATATTCTCATTTATCCCATTTTTAATAAAAATTGACTTTATTGTATCTGGAGGATTCCTAGCGTCGATGATACCTACGTTTAATAGAAAAGTATGTCTAGTTTAAAGATATCAAAATAAAACTCTGATAACCACACTAATCCGCTACAAATTATGCGGTTAACCCATTTTTCATCACCTAGATGGTCGTTTTCTCATAACAATTAGTTCCCCAAATCGGAAATTACTTATCAATCAGTTTCGTAACATATTCGTTCTGTATATGTTGCCTTTTCTTGTGTTGTAAGTACCTGAAACTTAAATACCCACTTGTGCAAATTAATTGAAGCAAAACGAATAATTACGTTATTATTTACATTTTTTCGTATTTATTCGATGAAACATGGCCCAGTGCACATGTTAGTACTTCGTATGTGCATTCCACGAAGACGTTCCTTGTGGATTGAGTACTGATTCTCGATTGGATTTAAATCAAGAAAGTTTCCAGGCCAGTCTATAGTACTTTGATTTGGTGTCTGGTAAGGCTTGCCAGTGTGTTCATGCAGCGTTACAATTTTCTACGCTTCCGTGGAGTAAAGCCCATTGTAGACAATTACCGTGAGACAACTAATCGACAATCGAGATAATGGTGACTTGACGCGATAAAAATCTGATGTAAATACGGATGACGCAATATTTTTCAAGGCCAAAAAAATTTCATCATACACACCGAAAATAGATTCATCTTACTGCAAACCACTGTAAATGACGTTAAAATAGAAATCAATTACACCCTGTCATTCCCGTGGGTCTGAAATGGACTTTATGGTGAAAGAAAGGGAACTTAAGCGGTTGTTTCAATGTGCTCAAATGGTTTAAGGACAGTTATCCGCGCGAAAGACGAATGTTCAGACCTTCTTGTCGATATCTAGTTGCAGCTATTACCTATTGCGTTGTGCACCTCAGGAAAAAGCTTTTTTAAAAAATCTGTATCTATGCTAGAGACGTACGTCAGAATTCATTAAAATACTACACTATGTGCTACTTCCGCATAGCCTTATTCGTATCAAAATATGTATTTTTAATTATTTCATCTCATTTAAGGCAATCAAGCCACTAAGCCACAAAGGGTTACTGAGAATATGAGAAGAAGAAAACGTTATTAAGGAGAGAAAACAGTAAAAGAACAGGAAATAAAATATCAGAGAATAAGATAAAAACTTTTGGTTTGGTTTGTTTTGTGTTACTGAATATTAACACCTCAATGGGTTATTTAATGCCGACAAGGTTTTTATTGCCGGTAATATATTTTTCCAAAAATATATTGCTGGTAGTATTTTGTTTTTAAAAAATCTATTGCTGGTAATATTTTCGCAAAAAGGTATTGCTGCTAAAACTTTTCCCCAAAAGTTTTCGCTGCTATTATAACCTATTTTTATACTTTCATAATGTTTTGACCCCTTTTGGGTGGTGGTTAACTATTTGCCCATAGCTGGGACCCTAACAGGTGCTACCACCCCGGGTCAGGATGGACCTGGGAACACCAGCAATTAAGATGTGGTTCCATGCTCCTCAAAATCTCCTAATCAAAGGCCCTGCTGCCTGATGTAGTTTATCGTCTTACACAGGACGCAGATGTATTTTATCGTCTTACACATGGCGCGGATGTAGTTTATCATCATAGCCAGAACGAGATTAAGACTACATTTAAATTTTTGAAGATCACGACTGGAAACAAAGAAGTTGGAAGTGAGTTCCACAAGCGAGAAGTGTGATAAAATAAACTCTTTGTACAAACATTTCAGTTACATCTAGCCATTTCAACTGTAAAATGATGAAAGCTTGCCTCCAATCTAGTACTGCTCTTAAATTTATAAGGGGAAAGTTTATGAGAACAATTATCATTAAAATATTTATAGAGAAGATACAGGGAGTCTACGTTATGGTGGCGGGAGATTGACTGAATCCGAGATGACATATCAGGACCAATAATATTGCCGATGTTTTTTTTTTACTTTATCAAGATATCTAAATACCCAGCAGAAGCACCAAAACAGATGTAACAGAAATATTAAATACTTGGGTGAACCGTAGACTAATAAATATGTTAGATAGATTCTGGAGAGTAACATTGTCTAACACGAGGCCGTGAACCAACTTACATAGCAGTAGGCCTAAAAATAGATTCTGGAAAGAGTGAACCAACATTTTTAGCAGCTAACCTATCAATGGATTCAATGTCGTCTTTCCACTTCATGAAAGCCGAGAATGTTAACCCGAGAAGGCGTAACGAGTTACTCTTCTAGAGGTAAGCATTAGCCATGCTGATGGAAGGTAGAGAGGGGTTCCTCATATGATTAACAGGCAGTAGCTCAGTTTTAGAGGCATTAAAATTAACAAGCCATTCTTTGCCCCAGTTAACAATAGACTGTCGGTAGTTTGTGAGATCCGCAGCCAATTTGACCTGAACGAACTGATCAGACTAAGTATCGAGACATGAGTAAATGGTTGTGTCTTCCGCACAGATAGCAAGTTGAGAGCTGATCTTATCAGGACGGTAGTTAATTGAAAATTAAAAACAAAGTGGGATCAAGGATAGAGCCCCAGTAGACACCTACATTATTACAGAAAGATCTAGGAGAGTAGATCCCTAGATATACAGCAGAAGCAGCAGATCATAAGGGCCAGCAATAGTCGAAACAAGGGCGAATGGTAGACCTACAGATATGTAAGATAGATTCTGGCAAGAAAAATTGTCAAGTACGCTACAGTGAATCAACTTTCTTAGCAGCAGTCCTAGAAGTTGATTGAATATGATCTTTTTACTCCATGGTAGCAGAGAATGTTAACTCAAGAAGGCGTAACGAGTCACTGTCCTGGGGGTTAGTATCAGCCATACTGATCGAAGGCAGAAAGGGTGATGAAAAGACAGGCGTTAAAATTCCGATCATTTGTAAATATGATGATACAACGGGATATCGATGAACCTTCAAAACTCGTGATGACTAGATATTAGCAACCCATTTCTCCTCCGATATAGCTCTAATATCTCAGTGATGGAAAACTAGGATATTCTCTGAGGGAGGCCCCCCTGCCTATTGGGGCCTCAAACTCAAACCAGACCTTAAGTGGAACTCGTACATGCGATCTATCTATTAAGATGCAGGAAAAATTAGTCAATTCCCTGTACCGCTACAGTAAGGACCTGACTCCTCGTCCTGTCTTCTACCTTTACAAGAACCAGATCAGGCTTAAAATGGCGTAAGAAAATTTGCTCAGTTCCCTGTAACGCTCCAGGATGGTCGGTAATGAAAATTTTTAAAAAATCGGACTAATATTTACCCCAGTTAATATCTGTATATTCTAAAAACATGTATCCGTAATCTGTACACTCGTTTGTGGAGTAAAATTTATTGACGATGAAATCGGCGAGTTTGAAATCAAATTCCTGCTTTAAAGAAAATGGGTTGAAACCATGAAACAATTAGAGGTCAATTATCCTCTTGAATTTTTCAGAAAGTTGAAAAAAATGATATTCAGCATGGTATGAGAAACAAGTTAAATGGCGACAAGTTAAACAAAGAAAATATAAACAGAAATATAACAAAAAAAGTCCAGATTGTACCGAGAAATATTAATAACTGTCTATATCTCTGAGATGAGGTATCATGATTACTTGCTTTATTTACATTATTCGGACTGTTATCCTCATTTTCATTGCCATATTCACAACGTTTCGGCCGTTGTACGCTTGGGTTTTTAAGTGAATGTCTCTTTATATACATGTCTATATCTCTGAGATGAAGTATCATGATTCTTTGCATTATTTACATTATTCATACTGTTATCCTCATCTTCATTGCCATATTCACAACGTTTCGGCCGTACTACGCTCCGCCATTCTTCAGGTGACTGGAATTTTTCTTCAATATCTGTCTATATCTCTGAGATGAGGTATTATGATTACTTGCATTATTTACATTATTCGGACTGTTAGCCTCATGTTAATTGCCATATTCACAACGTTTCGGCCATTGTACGCTCCAGTCTTTAAGTCTATGTCTCTCTATATATCTGTATCTCTAAGATGAGGTATTATGATTACTTGCATTATTTACATTATTCAGACTGTTATTCCCATCGTCATTGCCATATTCACAGGACCAAGTCGATAAAGACAATGGTTAGAACCTGTGCCAAGACCCAAAGCGTTCTGAGTTCAAAGCCACGCCACAGCAGTGGTGTAGCAAAAACTTGGAGAGTTGAGTTAAAGGGAAACAACTGAGGCATCCGGAAGAGGCATGGCATGTGGAACTGGAACAATCTACTCTGGTGAACCAAATAAAGGGTTCGGTTCGAAATTCCAATCAACGGCCGAAATGTGTGATTATGGCAATAAATATGAGTATAACAGTTTGAATAATGTAAATAATGCGAGAAATATTACCCAAACTCATAAAGTGTGAAAATAAAACTGAAATGTAGAGAGGCTCGGCGCTAAAACCAACTTCCTTGAGACAGACCCTAATTGTCCTCCCAAAACAGGTTTTCTTGACTACTACGTGTAAGGTTTCTGACAAAACCGCACAGAATGAATGCAATGCCCGAAAAGTTGATGTGGATAATGAAAGAAATGAAAATAATTGAACACAAAGATTCTATAAAATATTAGGTTGGTGCAAAAATAATGACGTAATAATGTCGTTTTTTCACGTTAAAAATACGTCAAAAAACGACATTATTACGTAATTATTTTTGCACCAACCTAATATTAATTGGCCATCTACGGCGGAGAAAAGCAACTGAGTGCTTTAATGTGGCTTGGAAATTATTTATGCTGTAGACTACGTTCACACACCTGTGTTTTAAGTAGGCTGGGCCAGAGATTATTATCATAGATGATAGGTAGCTGATATATATTATCATTATTTCTTCTTCTAGTCTTCCTTTATAACGTTTTTTTTCTATTTCTTTATCTGTCTTTACTCGTCTTACCCACTTATACTACTGCTTTTCGGAGTAATTATTTAATTAACTATATATATACATATATACATACATACACACACACACACACACACACACACACACACACACACATACATATATATATATATATATATATATATATATATATATAATTAAATATATAGAATTAATCAGACTGGCTGCGATGGGTAAATTGTCGCCTTTTTATATTTTTAATGTGCGTTGATTTTTTATTTGAAAGTCTCACTGAATTGATTCCTGTTAGCCCATGACTTAATGAAATGCAAACAAAAAAAAAATGAACTTACAAATCCAGCTCACATATTAGGAAGAGTTTTATCGATGTAAAATGTGTGTGATGTTAGATGAAGCTATTTCCGACTTCAAGTCTCTGGTTGGGCCCCGGAACAAAATCTGATTAGAATAGAAATCAAAGAAAATAATAATAATGATAATAATAGCAACGTGTATTTGCAGTGTCGCTCTTTCATATTTTTAATTTCGCGCATGCGTGTTGTTTGTTTTGGATTGTTTCAACGGCACAGTACAGTAGGATAAGTTCGGTACCGTCTTTGAGAATAAGGCACCATGACGCATTCCATTCCGCCATAAATTTGGAAATGCCATGCTGAACTGTTTGGTATTCGTGCGAGAATCTCCAATACGAATATTTCAGTGTTTGGGTGTCAATTTGAGAGCACTGCAGTTGGATGAGTGTAATAGTAATTACGAAGGTACGACATCTCGGAAAACTCATTCCGATCATTCTGATAAGAAAAGAACTCCTGAATATGTTGTTGATGTCCGCAGACTCAACACGGATGCATACATCAAGTAACTTGAAGAGGTAGTGTGCCCTGGGTGAAGACCTGATATCTGCGAACAGGATTCTGAACCTTGCCACACCAGCAGGAGTGTCTAGTCATGGCTGTCAGACAATTTCTGCGATCACATCACCCCTTACATTTGGCCACCTAACTCCCCAAACTACACCTGACTTGTTTCTTATGTGGGGCGCAGTTGAGCGAAGCATAACACTAAGGATGAACTGAAGATAAAGATTATGGTAGCATTCACACATTTTAAACAAGGAGACCGTACAGAAGAGTTGCAGAATCTTCAACAGTTGTCTGGAGGCCGCGTTTGAAGCCAGTTGTGATTTTATTGAATAAATTTACTCTTTAGATATTTTCCTTAATTTTGGTAAATATAGTGATTTTCCAAGCGTACCTTAGATGTGGCACAAAGCCGAAATATAGCCCGGATATAAGAGAGATTTTCTCTGGTCCCAAATTAGAGCCTGTGTTAATGTATATAAAATAGACCAAACAGATATAAGAGAAACCCGGATATAAGAGACTTCTCCAGTCCAGACAAATCTCTTATATCCGGTTTAAACTATATATATATATATATATATATATATATATATTGTCTGAGGAAGGTTGTGAGACCGGGAACACGTATAGCAAAAATAAGGAAAATAAAGTATAGTATATACTTCAAAAAAAATCTCTCTTATCTTTTTAAAATATATACGTCTCTCTTGTTGCAACAACTAAAACCTCTCCCTCACACACGCAAACATACACATATATATATATATATATATTAATTGAGTCTGATAGAAACCTCAAGAAGCACTGGACGGGCGTTTCGTCCTATATTTGGGACGCATCAGCAGTGCGCATCGACTCGACTACCGAGGGAAACGAAACCCCGACAGTTAGGTTGGCAAGCGAACACCATACCAACTGCTCCGCCGTGCCTCGGTGACTAAGAGATTGCAAATCAGACTCAATGAAGCGCCGCTCTCTCCCACATATATATATATATATATATATATATATATATATATATATATATATATATATATATATATATATATATATATATATATATATATATATATATATATATATATATATATATATATATATATATATATATATATATATATGAGAGACATTCCAGAAGTTCTGAGACTTTTTTAAGGGGAGAGGCAGTTATAACTGTGCTATATTATTATAATTTTAGTATATTATTTGGATACAATGAATAAGCTGACCAGCTCACTTTTAAACACACCTCACTAAACACTGCTCGTCAAAGCTGTATCGTTTGCAGAATGTTGCCGAGAAGAGAAGATAATTTGGAAATTAGATGTCATCGTTATTTTCATTTTTTTCGTAATTTAGAAGGTATTTTTTTTTCATTTTGGACCCGGTATATATTACTAAATACGCTAAAACTATGGTCAGCTCTTTATACTACTCCACAAAGTAGAAGATTCAACTTTCCACGCTCTGTGTTTACATGCGTCAAGTCATGCCAAAAGAGCTTGTAGGCGATGAATTATTTTCTGCTCTACACCCTTTTCCCACAGACGAATTATAACAAGCCAATCGCTAATCTATTGCAATTTTCATGGGAAATGTTCTGAGGAACTCCATTCTCTAGTTCCAACAGTTCAAACATTTACAGCTAGGAGCTGACATGCTACATACACAGAGGCAAAATCCTACTCATCCCCTTCGTAGTCGATTAGGAAGGAAGTTACATTACGAAAGCTTCTACAGATTTGTTATTTTGTGCAGCGCATTCCCGAAAGAATTGTTTGCCGACAGGTTCAATTGGAATCTCTTCAAGTCTAGGGTCAATATTGAATGTACAAATCCTGAAAAATGTACAATTCTTGTGTCCGTAAAACAACACCATTCAATAAGCCTTTACCGTCTTGTATCTCTCTCTCTCTCACTCTCGATATATATATATATATATATATATATATATATATATATATATATATACATATATTATGAAATGGACAAAAGTCCGAGAATTATTTTTAGACATTTTTTAGGTTTTTATGTTCTTTCTATAGATACAAATATTTAAGTTAAATCTCTGTTTATAAACAGTATTAACAACATTAACCGTACTGAATGTCCGAGAAATTTTCATAGAAAATATGCGTCCTCCGACAGGAATCAAAGCTGTATCCTATACGGAACCGTCATATAGCCTGACGTGCTTTTACCGATTGAGCCACAGAGAAGCTTTGAAAATAATTGTCGGACTTTTCATAATGTGCGAGATTATTTGTTTACATTTGGATATGCATCGAGCAGATATGAATGTACGAGAGAAAATCATGGAGAATTGTAGTTCAAAAACAGTAAAATCGGCCTCGTTAACCGAAACGCTCCTCTGTGGCTCAATCGGTAAAAGCACCAGCTTGTTTCACCTTTTTTCACCTTTTTTGGATAGACTTGTGACTGGCGACGAAAATGGATCTTTTATCGAATTGTTAAGCGTCGTAGACAGTGGCTTAGTAAAGGGGAAGGACCGCAGCCACAGCCGAGAAGGGAACTTCACGGACAAAAGGTTCTTCTTTCTGTCTAGTGGGATCGCCAAGGAATAATCCACTTTGAATTCTTACCACCTAATACAACAATTAATACTCAAATATACTGTCAGCAATTAGAGCGTTTGAACCAATCTTTGAGGAAAAAAGATCTGCTCTAGTGAATCGAAAAGGGGTGATGTTTCATCAGGACAATGCGCGACCCCACACAGCAAGAATCACGTCACAAAAGATCGAAGAACTTGGTTGGGAGAAAATTCCTCATCCACCTTATTCTCCCGATCTTGCTCCTTCAGACTACCATTTGTTTCGTAGCTTACAGAATCATTTGGATGAAACAGCTTTTGTAACACAGGAAGAGGTTAAAACTGACATTTGTCAGTTCTTCGAATCAAAGCCAAAAGAATTCTACAGTAATGGAATTAGTAAGCTGGTTAATAGATGGAAGGAAGTCATAGATAATCAGGGAAAATACATTGTTGATTGAATCTGTAATTAAATGTAACATTTGGTCACTTGTTTTCTTTATTCAAAATTCGGACAGAACTTATGGGATGATCTGATATTTATATCTATCTATCTATCTCAGTATATTCGTAAGTATCTATCTATTTCACTCTGTTCGTATCTGTCTATCAATCTTTCTATGTTCGTAAGTATATATCTGTCTTGCTTTGTTTGTATCAAATTATCTATCACAGTGTTAGATAGAAAGAAAGATTGATAAATACAAATATATAGATATTAGCAATTGAAGATAGATATGAATACATTGAGATAGATAGATAGATAGATAGATAGATAGATAGATAGGAAGGAAGGAAGGAAGGAAGGAAGAGAAAGAAACAAGTTATTCTTCTAAAACATTTCGGTATATTTTCGATAAAAAAAAGTTATCGCGACGCAAATATTTTAGGATCAATCTCTGTATATGTTTTATTTTATGAAGCGGCTCGTAAAATCGTTCGAGTTGGCTAAGCCAATAACTCGCGCCCCAGGAAACTTCTGAGATGGTATAAGATTCGCATTTTTAATTCCTATGACAACATTATCAGACAGAGAATGCCCCCACCCCTTTCAAATTTTCTATTTCCTTTGAATAAGTGATTTTGTTAATTTTTCCTTTTCATTCTGTATTTGTTTGAATATATATAAGCATACATTTAACATTAAAAAATAAAAGTAACATGTAACTGTTGTATCGTGTTATTCTACGACATGTAATCAGTGTCCAAATTTCTCTTGTTTCACTCTTTACTCTATCTATAGTATACTTTATTTCAACTGTAATCAACATATGAAAATAGGTAAAATCCTTTCTGGTAATCCCATTAGATTAACAATGGAATAAAGTGATAGAAATAAAGAGAAACGATTAACAAAGAAAAAAAATTAAGTGGAATGGAGAAAGAAAAAATATTAAAGAAAGAATGTCAAACAGCAAAAGAAGATAAGTAATTGGGGGAAAATGTGGAGAAATGATGGCGGGAAAAAAAGGAAGTGAAAAGAGAGAATAAAGTAATAGAAATGAGTGGGGAGTAAAGTTAGAATAAAAATAATAGAAATACGAAACTGATTTTTCCTCTAATTTATTTTTGTTTTATTTTTATTTTATTTTCTTTTTGATGTATTTATTTTGTCAGACTTTTAATCGTTATCTTTTGTTGTTTTTATCTGTGGTTCATTTAATTTTATTTTGAGTTGTCCTTGTTTTGTTTTTTTGTTTTGTTTTTGATTTTTTTTTTCTCTTCTTTCGCCTCTGTTATTTTATATACATAGCAAAATATGTATTTTTTTTTATTTCTCTTTAGACGAAATATCCCTGTGCCCCATAGAAAATAATGGCTCTCCACGTTTTCTTTATTATCTGCGAAATATGCCTTATTTACAAAGTTAGTGAAATAGTTTCTAAATCCTTTTGGACGTTTTTTCAGTAAGATATTTTCCTCCACTTTGTTGTGCGTGAAAATGTGCCATTGGATTCATTGACAAAGCGAATAGCAATACAACATAAACACATAAAAAAAGTTTAAAATAACCACATAAGTCTTCATATAACAGCAATTGAATATATATATATATATATATATATATATATATATATATATATATATATATATATATATATATATATGTATGTATGTATGTATGTATATAGATGAACTGGTCATACAAGGTGTGTATGTGTTTTTGTAAGAGATTTGATATCTGAAAAGAAGTAATCTTTAGTACTTATCTTATGTTGATTGTCACGGGTATGAACAAGTACGTCTTACTAGTTTGACTGCCAGGAACCAAAGAGAATGTTTGACTTTCGCGCCTAACGATCCCCCGGACAGTTCATGTGACTATCTGTATATCTATTTTTAGCTTTTTAGGGGTTAGTCGAAGGGAGATAACTTTTGTTTCCCTCAGCAGTTTAAAACAATCCTGCTCAAAGCTAGTGGCTAGTCTGTTATTATATTCAAACCCTAACTAATGGCGGAGGCGGGGATGAGTATATGCTTTTGTGAAAGTGAACGCAACAGTTTAGACCGGAACTTGAACACGGCTCGCCGTTTTCATTTTAAGTACAACACATATTATTGTCATTCCCTCTTATTGCAGATGATTGCCATATTTTCTTTAAACTTTATTCTACTTTTAGTCTTTATTTTACTTTTTTCTTTATTATGTTGTTTCTCTCTTTCTTTCTTTTTTTAATATTTCTTTCTTTCTTTTAATTGTAGGACTTTGTCCATTTCGTAGTGTGTGACGTCATTTGTTTGCGTTTAGACACGCTTCGAGCAGATATGAACGTTCGAGGGAAATCATGAAAAATTGTAGTTTAAAAACAGTAAAATCGACTGTTCTAACCAGGCACTCCACTGTAGCTAAAATGGTAAGACTATATGACGTTTCCGTCTGTGATACAGGTTCGATTCGTGTCGGTGAATACATATTTTCTATGAAAATTTCACGAACATTCAGCCCATTAATACTGTTTATTATAAATACAGCATTTGCTTAAATATGTGCGCTTATATAAATAACTTATAATAATAAAATATATAAAAATTTCTTTCTTCCTTTTACAAATATCACTTTCTTTTCTTTATAAATATTTCTTTCTTTTATAAACATTTCTTTCTTTCATAAATATTTTTGTCATTTTTATAAATATTTCTTTTTTTATAAATATTTCTTTCTCTCTATCAAAAATATTTTTCTATCTTTTATGAATATTTATTTCTTTCTTTCAAGAATATTTTTCTTCCTTTTATAAATATTTCTTTCTTTCAAAAATATTTTTCTTCCTTTTATAAATATTTCTTTCTTTCAAAAATATTTTTCTTCCTTTTATAAATATTTCTTTCTTTCAAAAATATTTTTCTTCCTTTTATAAATATTTCTTTCTTTCAAAAATATTTTTCTTACTTTTATAAATATTCCTTTCTTTCAAAAATATTTTTCTTCCTTTTATAAATATTTCTTTCTTTCAAAAATATTTTTCTTACTTTTATAAATATTCCTTTCTTTCAAAAATATTTTTCTTCCTTTTAGAAGTATTTCTTTATTGTATAAATATTTCTTTCTTTCATAAATATTTTTCTTTCCTTTATAAATATTTCTTTTATAAATAATTATTCATTTTATAATTTTTTTTAATTTTTTAACTATTTTTAAGTAGTTTTCTGTTGTCTTTCCTTTTTTTCTGCTTGAAGTATTTCTTTCTTTCTTTTAGAAATATATTTTTCTTTCTCTCATTTATAAAAATTTATTTTATTTTAAAATATTTTCTCTTCTTTCAAATATTTCATTCTTACTTTCCTTTTAAATCTTTCTTTTTTTATTTTTAATTATTTCTTCGTTTCTGTATTTTTTTTATTCATTTCCATCATTGAATTTTTTTTTATTTTCTAATTTATTCTATTTCGCTTTCTCTCTCGCATATTTCTTGCGTCATTCACTTATCTCTTTTATTCCTTCTTTATTTTCTCTCTCACTCGCTCACTCCCTCGCTCACTTAATACTTATGTCTATTTCAGTTTAGCTCTCTCTCTCTCTTTCTTTCTTTCTTTCTTTCTCTCTCTCTCTGTATTCAGTATCTATTTCGAACTGTTTTTTTTTCTTTTTTCGTTCAAGCTTATCGTATCTTTTCTTTATCTCTTTAACTTTTTTCTCTCTTTTTCTCTTTCATTCTTTCTCCCTTTCTTTTTTTTTACTCTCTACCATTGTTCATTCTCGATTATTCCTTCAGACGAGGAAGTTCTTTTCTTTCTTTCTTTTTTTTTGTTTCTTTCCTTCCTTCGTCCTTTCGTTGTTTTTCTTTCTTATTTTTATTTTCGCGGCAATCTTTCCTTTATTTTTTACTTGCAAATCCATTTCTTTCCAATGTAATTTCTTTTCTTCTTTTTTTTTCATACTTTTTTTTTTGCCTTATCTTCATCAAATTCTAATCAAACTCATTTTAAAACATTCAGAATCCAAATTCAATTCTGTAAACATAATCGATCTTTTAAACAATCGATCATCTGCTCAGAGGCTTATTAAAGATCAATACCGGCTGATCAAAATTAAGATAATTCCATCTTTGCAAAGATTCTCAATGAATAACATTGCACACTCCCTCCCCCATGCATCAACCAATTTAATCAGCGTGGAAGCATTAAAAAGACAATGCCATGTTTTCTACTCTCTTTAGTTGCTTTACTGAATTACACATAGCTGTATAAATCGACTTTTAAAAATATATTTTCAGGCAAAAATCTTCGTGTACATGAATAAAACTTTCTTTGGATTGAAATCTGCGATTGATTGAAAAGACTGCAAGCAGGTTGGAAATAGAAAAACATTCGCCAAGTACAATTTAAAGAAATGAGGTTTGCTAATACAATAGGTATTTATGAAACTTAATCTAGTACCTGACAACATACGGAGTGCTCCAACCCACCCCTTCTCCGGGGAGATAGAACGCAACATATTAACGAATAGATAGATACTAAAGTTTGATCTCAACCAAAAGGCAAAGAAGCAATAGTATTTCCTTGCGAGCCTCGAGCTGACAGGTTATAACATAAGGTCAGTTTAATGTGAGTAGCCCGAGAGCGTGCACCCAGGCCACATTCCAAAATAGTCCAGCCCCGAGCTGATACTATACTTTGACAGGGTGGCAATAGAAATAGTACAATTTAAAAGAAATGAGGTTTGCTAATACAATAGGTATATATGAAGTTTAATTTAGTACCTGACAACATAGTGAGGGCTTTATCCCATCCCTTCCGTTTCCTAGGGAGATCGAACGCACCACATTAGTGAATGGTTGAACGAATTATTTAACGACCGCTCTCACTTAGATGTCGCTATAGATTACGATAATATTCTGTCGGAAATGATTCCAATAAATATTTCAAAAGACAGCTGGAAATATTTTTTGTCGATTGCCAGGGTTTTGAATGTGGTTTTTCAAGCAGTTAAGTTTATTTCACTCGGAATATTGGCTTGGCAATCTTTTTACACATAATTCCGATACATGCTCACTCTAACCCGAGAATTAATTTTCCGTTTTCTTTACTCATTTTACACAAAGCAAGGCGATAATGTCACTAAGATGCAAGAGGTCTACTGAGTGGGAAAGAGAATTATTTAGGTGAAGGTAAAGGGAACACAATATTATCCTGTTATACTTGTCTCTCACTTCATTAGTTCGTACGACCGTTACGTCCTGCCAATAACTTATATTCCATTTTAATCGCGTGGGTAGAGTGGAAAAGTTGGTGTCAGTGAGAAAATGAAAGAAATAGGATCAGAACGATGTGTGTAGAGAGAATCAGATTGTGCTGAGAAGAACAGATACCTCACTTTGATCTCAGCCAAAAGTCCGGGAAAAGATAGTATTTCCTTGATGCTCCCGAGCTAGCATATAACACAAGGTTACTTTAATGTGGGTAGCCCAAGCGCGCGGACCCATGCCAGGTCCCAAAACATCCCAACCCCGTGCAGATACTTAAATCTGACCCCAGCCAAAAGGCCTAGAAGAGGTATTTTTCAGTGCGCCCGCGTCACTACCAGTTGTGACAGAATTTCAGTTTAAAAGTGGTTTTAACGGCAACACCGTCGAAAAATTGTCCAAATCCATTCGCTACTTTTCCTTTTGGGGATGCCTCAGGCCACAGTCAATAAACACATCTCCCTAGTTTAACTAGAAGACTCACATTACATATGTCACTATATCGCAATTTGGTTTCATTTAAATGCACATAGACACCAAGTGAACTCTATCCGTGACATATTCGTTGAAAATACAACTATAATAGCCTCATCCACATAGAAAATAAGTTTAAAATAATGGAAGACTTATATATATATATATATATATATATATATATATATATATATATATATATATATATATATATATATATAAAAGATCCTTCTCATTGGTTGAGCGCGTTGAAAGGGAATTTGTTGGCTGTTGCTATTAGCGCTATAATCTCTTTGCAAAGAATTGATCACTCTGGTAGCCGGTAATGCTTATATCTAGTATATAAGGAGTTAAAAAATCCCCTTTCACCACTGTGTCAGGGCATAAGGGTGAGAGTCTCCGACTGATGTACAATTGGTCAGCTTTCGATCTAGGCTTCAAGCAATTGCAAGTCTAGTCACACTGATGAGCTTTAATCGAGCGAAACAGCCCGTGAATGACAATATATATATATATCGCCAAGGGCTTAGGGTTCAATTTCTGACTGATGCCAATTCAGCCAGGTTTCGATCCTAGCTAGAGGCAACCGGACGTCTAGCCACATTGTTATACAGGGTAACAGTCTCTCTGTGGGTGACAATATATATATATATATATATATATATATATATATATATATATATATATATATAGAAACAGAGAGAGAAAGAGAGAGAGTAGTGCATTGCTGGAAACCTTTAACGAGTAGACCGAAGTAAAAAGATTACAAAAATTTTCGTGTACGAAACTCTGGAGTCGGAATGATGAATATGCATCAATCAACTCAGTGACAATTATACATATATATATATGTATGTATATATATATATATATATATATATATATATATATATATATATAGAAACAGAGAGAGAAAGAGAGAGAGTAGTGCATTGCTGGAAACCTTTAACGAGTAGACCGAAGTAAAAAGATTACAAAAATTTTCGTGTACGAAACTCTGGAGTCGGAATGATGAATATGCATCAATCAACTCAGTGACAATTATACATATATATATATATGTATGTATATATATATATATATATATATATATATATATAGAAACATAGAGAGAAAGAGAGAGAGTAGTGCATTGCTGGAAACCTTTAACGAGTAGACCGAAGTAAAAAGATTACAAAAATTTTCGTGTACGAAACTCTGGAGTCGGAATGATGAATATGCATCAATCAACTCAGTGACAATTATACATATATATATATATATGTATGTATATATATATATATATATATATATATATATATATATATATATATATATATATATATGCATGCAAGTATATATATATGTATATAAGTCGGAAGACGAAACGCGTCGGCCAAATCTAAGAGTTTATTTTCCAATTGTCATCTTATACCAATCTGTCTTGTCCATAGAATTGATGTGGGAATTTAACTATATTGTCGTCATGGAAAAAAAATCCCTTACTTTTAAGGTAATTTACATTAACCAGAAAAAGGCTTAGGCAGAAGCGTCTATCTTTTTTAACTTTGGATTTTTTAATGTAACTATAACAACAAAAACAATTCGATTTCATTTTTGACTTGAAAAAGTCGGGAGACGAAAGGCGTCGGCAAAATCTAAGATTTTTTTTCCAATTGTCATTTTATACCATATATACAAATATATAATAAATGATTTATATGAAATATTCAACTAAAAATATAAGATGGAATTCGTGAAAACCAGTTAGATACTTAAAGTTTTTATTTCCTTGTTAACTTATCATCGGTACCTGCATTTTCAAAACAACTAAAAAAAACACAAAAAAAAAAACACAAAAAAACACTGAGATTAATCGTTATCATGTAACCCTACTACTTAAAAAGCTATTGTTTAATTTTTTTAAAAATAACAGTTAATAAAATCTTAAAATAGATACCTGTGAATCAATTATTGGGATTTTATAGAAAACTCTAAAGTAAGGTCTTTTGACTTCAATGCAACTGTTATAGCGCTGAAGGCTCTTTGTGAAGTCCGTAAGGAAGTCATCTAGAATGAAGGTTTACAACCTCTTTCATCCTCTCAGTGTCTTCAGAACAACTGTCTCTGAGGTTTCCCTTCAACTTGGGGAAAAAACCAAAAGCCACAGGGAGCAACGTCTAGACTGCAGGGAGGGCGAGGGACAGTTTTGATGCCCATCAACTATCACCCTGTTCACCAAAGTAACTTCCTTTCTGTTCGTTTGTGAGCACTCTGGGAGCAAATATTGCTCAAATTTCGTGCATATGCCATTCTTCATGAATAATTCTGTGGACAGTTGCCACACCAACTTCAAATTCTATGCTTATTCTCTTTATAGACACGCGACGCTTTTCATCCAGAAAAAATCAAATTTTCTCATTCAGGTCTGATATTCTGACGTCGCTCTCCCTCCGACATTGTCTCTTACCTCCCCCTACCGCTCTTGAACCACTTGTGCCAGCGAAAAACAGAGGCTCGGCTTATAGAATATAATCCATACGTTCCTATAATGTTTTTGGCCAGTTTAACACATAAATTTATTGCATAGAGAGCTTTCAAATTGTCTTCACTTCTCAGCAGCATTTTGCAAACGATAGACCTTTGATGAGCAGTGTTTAGTGGGGTGTGTTTAAAAGTGGGCAGCTCAGTTTATTGATTGTATCCAAATGATATTCTAAAATTACAATAATCTAGCACAGTTATAACAGCCTCTCCTTAAAAAAGTCTCAAAACTTCTGGAATGTCTCTCGTATATATATATATATATATATATATATATATATATATATATATATATATATATATATATATAATAAAATGGATTAAACACTAATATTCCATGGTCATAATTTATTCCACTGGAATCGTAAATACGATCCAATTCATCAGACCTACAAATTCAAAAAGAAGACAGGAAAAAAAAAAAAAAAACAGAAAAAAACAACTCCGGAAATAAAAATAGAATTTAGAGAGAGTGTAAGTATGAGAGTGTGGGACGAATGTTAGCGCTAAAGAGAGGGGTAACAGACGAGAGAAGGTCGGAGATTAAAAC
Source organism: Acanthosepion lycidas (assembly GCA_963932145.1). NCBI lineage: Eukaryota > Metazoa > Mollusca > Cephalopoda > Sepiida > Sepiidae > Acanthosepion > Acanthosepion lycidas. The sequence continues at coordinate 13,896,220 of OZ010583.1, forward strand.
TTAACAGAGAGGAATGTTATGGAGCTGAGTGGAAGGGGTAAATATAAATGTTGTATGTGTATATTTACCACTAAAATTATCTATATCTATCTATCTATCTATCTATCTATCTATCTATCTATATATATATATATATATGAGGAAGAGGTTATAGTTGTTGCAACAAGAGAGAGTTGTATATTTTAAAAAGAAGAGAGAAACTAGAAATGTTTTTTTTAATAATGCGGATTTTTAAAAAATATGTACTATACTTTTTTTCCTTATTTTTGCTACCCCCGTTTCCCGTCTCGCGACTTTCGTCAGGCAAAAAGTTGTTATATATATATATATATATATATATATATATATATATATATATATATATGAGCTGGATAAATTATCGTCTAAATTACGTAAAAATGAAAAATAACACTCTCATCTGATTTTAACAAATATATTTATCCAAATTAAACAAAATATCTAAATAGTAAATTTATTCAATAAAATCACCACTGGATTCAAATGCTGCCACCAGACAACTGTCGAAAATTCTGCAACTCTTCTGTACGGTCTCCTTGTTTAAAATGTGTGAATGCTACCATAATCTTTATCTTCAGTTCATCCTTAGTGTTATGCTTCGCTCAACTGCGCCCCACATAAGAAACAAGTGAGGTGTAGTTTGGAGAGTTACGTGGCCAAATGTAAGGGGTGATGTGATCGCAGAAATTGTCTGACAGCCATGACTAGACACTCCTGCTGGTGTGGCAAGATGCAGTATCCTATTAGCAGATTTTTTTTTAAGAGTTTCACCCCAAGCAAGGCGGGAAGCCACTAGGACGCAAGGATTACAGAAAATTTGGACCAAGATCAGATAGGAGTGATAGAAGAAAGGATGAGGAGAAGGGTAGTGGCTAGATCAAGGCAACTGGAGATGTCGATTGACATTACATTTGAATAGCTGGAGATTATAGCTCTCAGGAAAACTGGAATAGGGAAGGGAGTTCCACAGGCGAGAGGTGCGAGACATGAAGCTATTGGAGTAGAAGAGACGGCTACATTTAGGAATTTCAACTGTGAACGGGTGAGAGCGGGATGCCAGCCTCGTAGGGCGCTTGAACTCATGACGTCTGGGAACCAGCGAATGCAGCTCCTCGGAGCAATTACCATGAAATTATTTGTAAAACAGACGGAGAGAGGCGACGCGCGTCTGTGAGAAAGTGACTGTAGCCGAGATGCTAGAGCAGGGCCAATTATATTGTATATCCGCCTCTGGAGCCTATCAAGAACCCTGAGGCAAACAGAAGGGGCTCCAGACCATATATGGCAGCAATACTCCATGCAAGGGCGAATTGTTGATTTGTAGATCTGGAGGATCGATTCTGGGGAGAAAAATTTCCTGGCGCGGCACAGGGAGCCAACTTTCTTTGCGGTGGACGGAGCAATTGACACAATGTATTTATTCCATCTCAGGTCAGCTGTCAACGTGAGACCGAGCAGCCTTAGAGATGTGCTCTCGAGAAGTTGAGTGACAGCCATTCTAATGGAGGGCAGGGAAGGATCTCTGTGGTGATTAATAGAGAGCAGTTTTGTTTCTGAGGCATTAAATTTGACCAGCCAATTCCTGTCCCAGTTCACGACTGATTGGAGGTCCTTTTCGAGACGCGCGGCCAGGTTAGTTTTGTCAGTGACACTAGATTTGTTTTTGAGGCAGGAATAAAGATATCTGGTCTTCTAGCATTCGCCTTTGTCACCCAGGGCAGAAAAGAGAAACCGCAAACGTTTTTGGTAGTAAAGTGGATTAAAAAAAAAATATATACTATACGTTATTTTCTCTATTTTTGCTACACGGGTTTCCGGTCTCTTGACCTTCGTCAGGCAAAAAGTTACTATATATATTTTGTAAAGTTTTAAGTAATAACAAACACCAGATTTGCATATATATCTTATATTAAAAGGTAAGTACACCAGAAGAGTATTACACGACTAGTGAGAGTGTATCGAATGAACTAGCGCTCAATCTATTCACTGTTACATTTAACTTACATCCTTGTGTCATATACATCCCACGAGGGATGTATATGACACAAGGCCGAGTTTACCGTGAGTTCTTCGAACCCGTAGGCTCGGCCAAAAATATTCCCTTTGAACTCGCCTAAACGGTTTTAGGGTCTGTATACCTCGCTCTACGAAACTTTGCTCTTCAGAAAAGCCTCATCTGAGTTCCTCTCTGCTCGAGGCAGAGAGTTCGACAGATGAACAATCTGTTCTCAATCTATTCACTGTTCTCTTCCTCAAAACTTATAGTAGTCGGGAGAGTTTAACATAGACTCTTAGAGGGAGGATACCACAATAATATATATATATATATATATATATATATATATATATATATATATATATATATATATATATATATGAGCTGGATAAATTATCGTCTAAATTATTTTATACGAGTGTTGTCTAAGCTAAGAAAGGTGATATCCGAGCTATCGCACAAAATTGTTGGTTCCTTGTGCCGATCCAGTAGGTATCTGATCCCCCACTTGCTAAAAATGGAGTATTGCTGTCATATCTGGGCTGGCGCTACTCAGTCTGTCTTCAAAGAGTTCAAAAGCGTCTAGGCGGATGTGAGGGGGGTCCTATTTCTTTTTCCATCCGATAACCCTTTTCTTACAGACGAAATGATGCGTACCTCTCACTGTTTGCTCGCTATTTCCATACCGTGTGATCTGACGAGCCACATTCTTTATTTAAAGGGACATTTAGGACTGGGAACCAACATACAACGCGCACATCTCCATTCTAATAAAAATAAGTAAGTTGCATTCGAAGAGCTTCTTCCGAAAAACTGCTGCTTTGTGGAACAGGCTCCAGGTAGGATGTTTCCCAATCACAAAAATCTTGACCTCTAGGATTAACCGTTATCTTCCCTGAATAGTCGCATGAACTTCAGTACTTGCCTTTTTCTTATGTTCATAAAACACCACACAGTGACGCTCTATTTTGAGTGGCTCTCGGGCCTTTTATTAGTAGAACATTCGTATAGAAATGCTATAATCTTTTTATAATTCTGCTTGTTTCTGTGTTACGCCTTGCCAGTGCATAAATAATGGACCAGTCCGTTTTGATGGCGTGGAAATATGGAAAAGACATATCAGAGAAGCTACTTAGTTTCGGAGAGAAAAAGAAAAGAAGAAACGCCTTGCTAATACGTCATAAATAAGGGACTGTTCAGTTTTGATCTCAAGGAAAGACGAAAAAGACATCAGATACGCTGTTTGATTTCAGTGAGAAAATGTAAGAAAGAAAGAACCAAAATTCAAAGAGAAAAATGGCGAAATTCTCACAGGTTATACTAGTAAATTTGTTTCCATCTGACAAGCCCTTTCCTACAGAAGAAATGTTGCGTACCTCTCACAGCTTGATCAAGGGTTGGTAGGTCAGGGTTATTGAAAATGCGGTGTTAATGCACTTCAGAAAATCCAACTTTACTATTTAGGAGGTGATGGCAATGCGCAGGAAAAGTCTTTTGTTGATCTGCTCTATATTGTGACAGAACGACATTCGATGTTTCTCACCCATACGATAATATAAATACATCACTATTCCCTAAAACAAACCCCGGTAAATAAAAGCCTGCCTTCAAATAAAATTTATATCCAGTTAAAGAAACTATCGCGTCGAGACTATGCATAAAACAGATTTAAACAACGAAACCACCCTCAGTGATGAACTTTATCAATGCATATAATTTAATGAAGGCCTTGATAAATTCCCTCTGAGGACGATATTCGCCGTCTAAGTATACGCTTTACTCTTGTCTCTTAGTATTGATTTTGTCACTTTTATAGATACAAACCACCTGAGTATATTTACATATAAATTTATATAAATGTTACTTTTTGGTTAATCGAACTGAAGCGTAATATCAATAAGTCTTCATGATGAATTACGATAAATAGGGTTAATTCCCAAAGTTCATTTTTAATGTTTTACTGTATATTTACGAAGTTTGGGATTCTTTTTTCGTTGGTATTTAACTAAAATTGAGTAAAATAAAAAATAAAACTTTGACAGTTTAAAAAAAAATGGTTCCGATGATCAGCTTCTTCTTCTGAGATAGATAGATAGATAGATAGATAGATAGATAGATAGATAGATAGATATTAATATATTGAGATATATGGATATAGGAAGAGACTGAGATATGAATAGATGGTATTTATCAATCCACCCACGAGGATCGAATGTGGCACAAGGCCTTTTTAATGTGGGTATCTCCGGGCCCGTAGGCTCAGCCAAAAATAAATAACCATCCGAGGGGGGCCAGTTCTGTCAACCTTAATTGAGATATGAATAGATAGATATGAAGAGTCAGAGGTAGATAGATACATAGATATGAACAGACTGCGATATATATATATATATATATATATATATATATAGAGAGAGAGAGAGAGAGATAGATAGATAGATAGATAGATAGATAGATAGATAGATAGATAGATATGTATAAGAATGACAATTGTGAAAAAAATCTTACTTTATCGACGCGTTTTGTCTTTCGACATTATCAAGGCAATCAAATTTCATTTCGCTTTCATTATTTGCCTTGATAAAGTCGGAAGACGAAAAGCGCGCGGCAAAATTTAATATTTTTTCCAGTTATCATTCTTATACAATTTGTTTAATCCACAGAATTATTCTGTGAAATTCGATGATAGATAGATAGATAGATAGATAGATAGGGAAAAGAATGAGTGAGATAGATAGATAGATAGATAGATAGATAGATAGATAGATAGATATGGAAAGACAGATAGATAAAAGTAAAAACTACAATAGATAGATAGAGAGATAGATAGAAGTTATCCGTGATTTGACTAAAAGTGCCATATAAGTCGAATAGATGTAACTTACGGATGGTACACAATTCGATATCCGATCAATATATCTTAATTTCTGTAAAAACAAAATAAATAGAAAAACATATGTATTTTTCCTCAGTAATTTTATAATTTTAAACATGATATAGATTACATTTAAATTTTAAGATTGGTATTTATAATTTCAAGTTTTATCTTATAATTTAATATTTATTGGTTAGAATAAATTCTATTTTAGTCTAACCACAACATTAAAGCATTAAATAATTATTATAACTAAAGTTCGTTGTCAAGATTTGTATATTTGTATTTTGATTAGTCATTGCAGCTTATGTAACAGCGTTTCCCCTTAGCGGGGGGTGTTTGATTGATTTGAACCTTTTAAAACCCTTTATTATACATTCAACAGCATCACTTGAAACAAAATGGCTATTTTTGTACTAATTTTATAACATATTTATTATATAATTTTCGAATAAATATATACAGACACACACACACACACACATATATATATATAATATATATATATATATATATATATATATATATATATATATATATATGAACATTTCTCCGATTTAACCAGTAGAGAAGACAATATTTATGAATATATATATATATATATATATATATATATATATATATATATATATATATATATATATATATATTATGGAAATAAAAACGGCAAGGCGAGCTTTATCATTCATGATTAAAAGGAAAAAAAATGACCTGCCGACCGGTTCCCAAGAGAGCTGAAAAAAAAAATATATAAAACATGAGAAACGTGTGATGAAATAAAGGTGGAAAGATAAGATGGAAATAATGTCAAGCCCTAACAGGCATTCCCTCTATTAACAGAGGGAGGGCTGCCTGGATCTGACATAGATCGTTTCCAATACCTTTAAGAGTAAGACAGAATGAGCAAATGACTAAGGATGGAAAATGAATTAATGCTGAAATTGGTGGCACGACTTGGATTGTTTATAAAGTGCTCAGCAATGGCTGAGCCATATGTGTTCCTGATATTGTCAACAGATTGGAACGTACGATTCCTAATACTTCCGGGTACGTGCTGGTTAATCCGTGCGTCTAACCGGTGAATAGATAGATAGATAGATAGATAGATAGATAGATAGATAGATAGATAGATAGATAGATAAGAAAAAATTTAAGACAGCCAACCTTATCCTCAAAAATAACAACACACCAGCAAAGTCAAAATTACAAAGAACGAACATTATTTATGATTTCAAATGCCCCTTAAGGAACTGTGTTCCTGATCAAACCGGACTCATAAATAATTAAATCGGTTACACGACCACATGCTTATCCAGACGTCTTACGTTACACCTATTTGATCACAGCTCCATTAGAACCCATTTAAACATACACACAAATTTACCCGACTCCATTAGGAACATATTAGATTGGTGCAAAAATAATGACGTAATAATGTCGTTTTTTGACGTTAAAAATACGTCAAAAAACGACATTATTACGTCATTATTTTTGCACCAACCTAATACTAGTAAAAAACACAAATATATTAACTGCATCCACCTGCAAAAAAGACTAAAAATAATGGAAGCTTTAATAATAAAAAAGAAAAAGCCAACTCTTAACAATATTAACTACGAACAAAGCCACAATGTGCTCACCTTATTCGGAAATTAAGGACATCGCTACCACATACTAATACATATACAGAACGCACTCACTCAATTAACCTGAAAATCGAATCATCCTTGATAATGGCTAAAGGTATAGCCGAAAGCGCTCGGAAATATAAAACATTTGGACAGTTCTTACACACCCTTTGTCCAGAAAAGAATGCTCTTGTCAGAACACAAGAAAAATTAAATAAAAAGCTTAACCGTAGTACCTTGTCTGTCGTTTTTAATGAAACATACATAAAGGAAGGATTGCTTCCTAAATATACAACTATATATATATATATATATATATATATATATATATATATATATATATATATATATGATTTTTATGTCCCTTTTAATTTTAAATATTTTTATAAAATAAAAAATTAAAAAAAGTATTATTTACGTATTAAACAGACTGTTTCCCTTAAATAATTGCGATTTTCAAAATGGAGATTTTGATATCGCTGGCCGCACTTGATGTCTGCAGTTCTGAATGAATGCGTTTGTAATTTTTGGTGGTGTATGCAATGGCTTCACCAATTGATAACTATTAAAATGGTGACTGTTTAAATATTTAAAACTTCGTTTACGCCTACAAACATAAATAGATTTCATCATGGGGACTTTAAATGTTAGTCGACTCATGAATTAAAAGAAATAGTAAATATTGTCTCGGGACGTTTGATAGCGATAATAATGATGTTGTCTCCACGAAACAAAAAATCAATAAAGGACTTGATAATAATATCAGAGTTAAACATCATAAGTTGATAGATTTGGAAACAGTAAATATTATGGAAATGGTTTTGTCATCAATAGCAGATGGAAGAATAAAATCCATAGACATTTTGATGTTTCAAATAGGATATCAGTTTTACAGATCAAGATGAACAGAAAAGAATATTAAGGCTTTCAGACGAAGGCAACAATCTTAAAATATGAGTCAATAAAACCTACAGCATTAAATTCAACAAATCCTCACATCTTCTATTATGTCCCGTCTATTTTCAAGACACTGCTGATCATGGCTCTCCACAATTTCCTGTCCTTTGCAGCTTATAATAAATTGTCTCCTTTTGTTATCTTCTTTAAAACCTAGCTCGCTAGTTAGATTGTACGTTATTTTTGTCCCACTTTTCTTCAGCCTGTCCTGTGAGTATCATATTTTCCAAACCTTCCTTCCTCACTATCTGACCTGGAGATTTTTACTGTCTCTTTTTAAAATGCAGAGTAGAATGGTAAATACATCGAACAACCATTAAAAACAAACTCAATAAAATTGACGGCAAAATACTTTTAAAAACTTAGAAGTACTACAAGACATTCCTGAGTTAACAGACAAGATGGTGAGTTTTGGATAGGACTAATTATTGATGTTTACAAGGTTGCTGAGGATGAAAAATAACAGACTTCGAAACAAACCTCATAATGATGATTATAATGATGATCATGCTGGTCGTGATTTATTTTTTTTAATTTGTTTTAAATATTTCTGTTTCTTTAATATATGAAACGTAATAAAACGTATAAAGAGTGATAGTTGTCGACAAAACTATTAGGTTGGTGCAAAAATAATGTCGGTTTTTGACTTTAAAAAATACGTCAAAACCGACATTATTTTTGCACCAACCTGGTAGATAGATAGATAGATAGATAGATAGATAGATAGATAGATAGATATGTACAAGCTGAGAAAGATAGATAGATAGATAGATAGATAGATAGATAGATAGATAGATAGATAGATATGTACAAGCTGGGAAAGTTAGATAGATAGATAGATAGATAGATAGATAGATAGATAGATAGATAGATAGATAGATAGATAGATAGATTGATTTTAAATGTGGATGCTTGGGAAGTATTTCTTTTCATTTCCATGAGATAAACTTGGATAAAATGCCTTTTTATTTGACTGCTGACTGATAAATGAAGGAAAATAAAATCAAATCGAACATTTTCCAAAACTTGAAACAAAACTGCAGAAAAAATGCTACTTTGGCTGAAATAAATAAGAAAACGATAGGCCTGAATTATTTCAGGTGATAAACTCAAAAATGATAAGCAAAGTGTAACAAAACTTTTCCGTTTATAAATTGCAAATATAAAGCACAAAAAAACAAATAATGAAATTTCCTTTTGTGTCCCAGGTTTCGATAGAATATTTCATTTTAAATTGATACTTTCCGTTTTTTACCCTCGACGAAAGGAAAAAAATCTTAATGGTGAAATATTGGACAATTATTGAAAGGAAATCTTCCAAATACTGACATTAATAACTTTTGTAGGCCTCGATAAATGAAAAAAAACTTTCCCTTTAACCTATCTTTTTGTGGATAAATTCTGCAGATTTTCTAGAAGAGAATACATTTCTCCTCAAAATAATGTGACAACTCTGAAAAAAAAATAATTGAAGGGCCATAGTTTTGGGGTGTTCTCATGCGGCAGGATGTTGACGTATTTACAGATTGTTTGTCGTTTTGTTTGTTTTTTTTTTCATCTTATACTTGTATAAATTTGAGGATACGCATGGAAATACATTTTGGGGTATTGCTTTAGTTATTTGATATGGCGATTAAAATCCTTGTTGAATATACAGAATATAGATAGACAGATATAAGCTGGCTGAGATAGATAGATAGATAGATAGATAGATAGATAGATAGATAGATAGATAGATAGATATGACCAGGCTGAGAGATAGATAGATAAATAGATAGATAGATAGATAGATATGAACAGCCTGAGAGATAGATAGATAGATAGATAGATAGATAGATAGATAGATAGATAGATAGATAGATAGATAGATAGATATTAATATATTGAGATATATGGATATAGGAAGAGACTGAGATAAGAATAGATGGTATTTATCAATCCACCCACGAGGATCGAATATGGCACAAGGCCTTTTTAATGTGGGTATATCCGAGCCCGTAGGCTCAGCCAAAAATAAATAACCATCCAAACCCCCCGAGGGGGGCCAGTTCTGTCAACCTTAATTGAGATATGAATAGATAGATATGAAGAGTCAGAGGTAGATAGATACATAGATATGAACAGACTGCGATATATATATATATATATATATATATATATATATAGATAGATAGATAGATAGATAGATAGATATGTATAAGAATGACAATTGTGAAAAACATCTTACTTTATCGACGCGTTTTGTCTTCCGACATTATCAAGGCAATCAAATTTCTTTTCGCTTTCATTATTTGCCTTGATAAAGTCGGAAGACGAAAAGCGCGCGGCAAAATTTAATATTTTTTCCAGTTATCATTCTTATACAACGCCTACAACAACAAAAAATTTCAAATTGCCATATTAGTAAAAAATCGCACTCTCTTAAATCCCCCCCCCTCAAAAAATAACAAAAATAAAATTCTCCACAGCTTCCTTTCTTTAATATATGCATTCTGATACATGATTGTTCCGGAGCAATAAAGAAGATATGTTAATAGATAATTTGAATTTAGAAATAGTCATATCGTATAGTTTTGTCAATTGATAGCCGTTCTGGTTACGACAATAGACTACATCCATGTCCTGGGTAAGACGATAAACTAGGTCCTTCAGCAAGGCCTCTGATCCAGAAGTTTTGAAGGGCGTGGAACCACCTCTTAATTTCTGGTGTTCTCAGGTGCACTCTTACCTGGGATGGTAGCACTTGTTACGGTCCAGCTATGTGCAAATAGTTAATCCCAAACTAGGGTGAAAACGCTATGAAAATGTAAAATTATGTATTAATACCAGCAATGCATTTCTACAAAAATTATTACCAGCAATTAATTTTTGAAGGTAAAAAATGATTACTAGTAATACATTTTTGAAAAAAAACAAAATATTACCAGCAATATATTTTGGAGGGGAAAAATATTACCAGCAGTAAAAGTTTTGTCGGCATTAAATAACTCATTAACGTTGATACGCCGAAAAATAAAACAAACCAAACCAATCAGTTGAAAGATCAGTTGAATCCATCGATATGCGGGTGACACGGTGTTAATAGCAAGCACAGGAGGGAAATACAGTAACTCCTACAGAAGGTTGCAAAGGAAAGCAAGAAGAAAGGACTAAGCACCACGTGTAAGAAGAAAGGACTAAGCACCACGTGTAAGAAGAAAGAATGTATCGGTGACAACCAAAAGAGAGCCCACCATACCAATTACAAATTACCGATGCCAAAATCAAGCAAGTATAAAACTTTAAATATCTGGGGGAATTCTTTATTTGGTGTTGGAATCTTAACAATATAAGATATGCAGATGACACAGCACTAATAGCAGACACAGAAAGGAAACTGTAATTATATCCTAGAGAAGGAAGTGAAAGAAAGCGAGAAGAAAGACTTAGGCATAACTTACATGGAGACAGATATAGAGAGAAAGAAAGAGGGAAGAAGCTACATGGAGATAGGGAGAGGAAGATAATACAAAAAGAGACATGCACTAAAACAGAAAGACGAAGTAAAGGGATGTAAGACAAGGATGTGTCTTCTCGCCGGACTTCTATTCAACATATACAGGGAAACGATTCTAAGAGAACTAGAAAGTATAACAGGATTCATTATTGGCAACCACATTCTTAACAACATAAGATATGACGTAGTGTTGATAGCCGACACAGAAAGGAAACTACAATAACTCCTACGAAAGGTAATGAGGGAAAGCAAGAAGAAAGGACTAAATACCAATTTGCAAGAAGACAGAATGCATGGTTGTCAGCAAAAGAGGCATGCCAAAATGCAGATAACAATTAGGAGATGACAAAATCAATCAAGTCCAAAAAATAAATTATCGGGAAAGAGGACAGAAAGTGCGACACCGAAATCCAAAGGTGTATTGGGATAGTGAAAGATGCCTTCCAAAAGGTAAGCAAAGTATTAAGAAACAATAAAATTACGTTAGAAACAAAGAAAGAAGTATCTAACCGTTATGTAATATTGGTTCGCTTATATGGCAGTGAATGCTGTACAATCTACTCAAAGATGAAGAAGAGACAACAGGAATGTGATTCTACAGAAGGATGCTGAGAATACCATACACTGAACATGTGAGTAACGGCAATGTTCAGGATAAAATGAAAAGAAAAATGACACTTATATTAATATCAGAAAGAGAGAGTTGAAATTTCTAGGGCACATAATGGGGAAAGAGTGCTCTGAAAATCTGACACTCATAGAGTATATTGAAGTCAAGCCGGACAGTTAAAAACAGCGCTAAACCACCTAACGAGTTCAATTAAATGATTAGCGGAACAGGAATTATGGGGAGATAGCTAAAGGGAAAATTTATAGAGAGCTACAAAGAACAGGAATATGCAGAGCCATGATCACCCACGTTAAATAGGGACGACGCACAGAATAATTAGAAAAGAAGAAGAAGAATTAATGAATATTGTATTTAATAAATAACTGACCACTCGTATTCGAAGATACACGTCTACTAAGGTGAATAGCCAATCCCTATTGCAGACACTTGCTCACACCCGCAGAGCCCTCCTGTGGTATTATACTGCAACTATGCTGAGCAGACCTTAGTTACAGTTTCTGGGAAAGATCCTGTTATCTAGCGTGATCAAATTTGAACAAGGCCAACATGCTCAAGCCTTTGGCTATGATGACTCGTGACCTCGTGCTTGGTTCCGTATACCCAATTTCACAAAGGTCAACTCTATGTATGGTTGTTAGGCACTTTCCAAAAGTGCCACACGACGCCTCCAGTCCGATAACATCAGGAAATTTCCTTCCTGACAAATTGACAATATGGAAATTAGGACACTCGGCTCATGAAAATTTCTCGGACTGTAAATATTGTTTATATTCTTTCTTATAAACAGAGCATTTACTTAAATATTTGTGTCTATATAAATAACGTATAACAATAAAATATATTAAAATAATTGCCGGACTTTGTACATTTCGTAGTGTATCGATCTTTAAATAGTTCTTTTTATTGATCTCATTCATGACATCAAATTCGTTCATGTAATCTGTCCCCTCTATATAAGCATTTCAATGATTAAATATTGTTTCGAGCGAATGAGGCTTTTAGGTCTTAGTCAGGAGCATCCTCGTGGACTGGCGCTACAGTGTCACAAATTCTACTAAATAATAGAAACCATATTAAGTGGGAACTTTCAACAGCAGCAACAACTAAAATGATGGCAGGTGCAAATAAAATATTAAGAAAAAAACCTCTATCAGTACTGGAAAGAGTGATAACAATTACTGAATTTGAGAAATCCATTTTTCTAAAAAAATTATTTTAATAGAAAACTTTTCATAAATTTCAGCTGAAAGTTGCACTAACTGCTCCGACAATGAAGGCTGAATCTTTCCTTATAAAGGCTGAATCTTATACAGGCTGAATCTTTCCTTATAAATGCTGAATATTTCCTTATAAAGGCTGAATGTTATAAAGGCTGATTCATATAATGGTTGAATCTTTCCTTATAAAGGCTGAAATTTTCCTTATGAAGGCTGAATATTATAAAGGCTGAATCTTTCCTTATAAAGGCTGAATCTTATAATGGCTGAATCTTTCCTTATAAAGTTTGAATCTTTCCTTATGAAGGCTGAATCTTATAAAGGCTGAGTCTTTCCTTATAAAGGCTGAATCTTTCCTTATAAAGGCTGAATCTTATACAGGCTGAATCTTTCCTTATAAAGGGCTGAATCTTTCCTTATAAAGGCTGAATCTTATAAAGGCTGAATCATATAATGGTTGAATCTTTCCTTATAAAGGCTGAATCTTTCCTTATAAAGGCTGAATCTTATAAAGGCTTAATCTTTCCTTATAAAGTATTCAAATGTCGGAAGTTTCAGTGACAGCCCCTAAAACCTGTTAGCATAGGGAGCCGAGAAACTGGTATTTCATGTTAATTAACCCACAACTGTTTGGGGTAGTAAGAGGGGTTCTTACCTTTTCCAAGATTTATATTGAAAGGTAAATACAGTTTAGGCCAAAGTTTAGATTAGCTTCCATTTTCTGTGATATTAAATTTTATCAAAAGTGAAACTCCCTCGGAAGATTATTTTTTCCCTTTAACCCATTCAAATCTATTGAATAACCAAGTGAGGTAGATGACTGTCATCTGAAGAGACTACTTCGGTTGGATACGACAAATTGAGGATATCAAGCCGGATAGTGTAAAAGCGTGATACAAATGGGAAAGCACGTAGGATTAGCGAAATAAGTTTTCCAGATACTAAGCAAATGATGAAAACTGAAAAATGTCCTTAGAAACTAAGAAAAAACTGTTTAACAGCTACGAAATTTTTCAACACGGATATGGTAGTGCATACAAATGAATCACAGTGAGTGCTGGCGTTAACCCAATTGAAAACCTTTGGGCGATAATGGACAAGCGTGCCCATAATAGGAAATTTAACACAGAAGATGAACTTTTTCGCGAATTAAAGGTATGCTCAAAAAATCTGGCGAAAGACGTTGACTTACTAAACAATTTAGTCTATAGCATGCCACCATGAATTAAGGCCGTTATTAAAGCGAAAGGTTAACCAACAAAATACTAAATCATTTTGTGACTTGTATAATATACATATGTAAATCTGTATTAATAGCCTGTATTAATAAACAAATTCTATTTCTCACTTGTCTTGGTAAAAATACAAAAAATCGACTTTCTACCGATGCGTCCATATATTTTACCTCATATTGTAAGTATGAAAAAAGAGTGAGGTTTACCTATTTTCATATCTTATTTTGCCAGTATACTATCGAAAAATTCAGTTATGTTCTGACAATGTTTATAAATTTAGGTTCAGATTTGGTTAACGCTACGTAGAGGATTTTTCTACGTAAGAACAACTTTATTATAAGGTTTGCTTTGTTTTGTTCAAATAAGATATTCATTTGATTTTGTTTTAGTTTTACAGTAAGGTTCACCGAGTATAAAAGGATTTGGGCAATGATAAGCATATTTCGGTAAATAATAACTTTCTTCTGTCAGTAGAATCAATTAAAACCTGTTCACTATGAGGTAGGTTTGTTTCTCTGTGATTTCTAACTACTCCGCCATCTGTTGGTCAGTCTGGATACTAAACAAAATGGCGGACGGAATGTAAACATCTATGCTCCTCGATATAAAGTAGATTATTTTTTTTTACAATTATATTCTTGTACAAGAGAGGATCCCCAGACGATGCTATGTCGAAGAGCAGAGTTTCGTCTCGGGAAACAGCTACCCGTGGTCTACGAGGAATTTTTAGCCGACCTACGGGCTCGAATACCGCACATTAAATTTGGCCTTGTGCTACATCTGACCGCGTGGGCGCGGTTGCTAGATATCCTGAAATTGGAGATTCGTCTCCAGCTGTGCTGGTAAAACTCTCTAGCTCCGGATAGAGAGGACCACCAAACGATGCTATGTCGAAGGGCAGCGTCTCGTCTCTACATATCTACGACTATGTTAATACGCTGTATTCATAAACGAATTCTATTACACACTTGTCTTGGTAAAAATACAAAAATCTACTTTCTATTGGGGCGTCCATTTTTTTTGCCTCGTACTGTATATATATATATATATATATATATATATATATATATATATATATATATATATTAGAGTATGTGTCCATAGAAGGACAAGCTTTGAGGAGGAATTCACTGATACTGGGAATTTGATTAAACTTTATGATGAAAGCTTTGTTCCACACAAGGCTCAACATGATAAATTGGTATCCGTACCTCGGGCTACACTGAAACGGACAGAAAGGAAGTGAAAGGAGGTATATCAGATAGATAAGGAGTGAGGTTGATAAAACTATAAAGGAAACTGTACAGATAAAAGAGTCATAGCTACACCCTTGTGAAAATTAATTATAAAAATTGCTTTAGTTTCCTTTCTTTTACCATACGGTCAGTTTTACACCCACTGGAGTGACAGGGTGTAATCGATTTCTATTTTCTCCTCAGATTAGGTCATTTGCTGTGGTGTGCTATAATATGAATTTATTTTCAGGGTTTATGATGAAATTTCTGTGGCCTTATTGCGCCATGCGTGATTGCATCAGATTTTCACCACGCCTATATACTATTGTCTCGACTTTCGATTATTTGTCCTACGGACATTGTCTGCGTTGGACGTTACTCCAAGAAAGCGTACGAAAATTGTAACGCTGCACAAACACAATGGCAAGCGTTACCAGTGAGCAAATCAAAATACTATAGAGTGGCCCGGAAACCATCCTGATTTAAATCCGATCGAGAATCTGTGATCAATATGTGCACTGGGCCATGTTTCATTGGAAAAATACGAAAAATTAAATAACAGAATTATTCGTTTTGCTTCAATTTGTAAATGGTGCAGATATCTACCTAGCTAGATAGATAGATCTAAAAGCAGCACAGACCGACCTTAAATTCAGATAGATAGATAGATAGATAGATGTGGTAGCCGTAGAAGGAATTTCTTGTATCTGCAGACAAATGCTATATAATCGGAGTAATGTTTAAAAAGGACACCTGATATAAATTCTCGACAATCGTTTGAACCAAGTTAGCAAACGTTTTATTTCATTTTCCCGCCTTTTTATGATCGTCTGATAAATAATTCAAGTCTTGTTGGTTCTCTTTATTGTTATTGAAAAATGACTTTTTTCCATTAACATCGAAACGGTTACTTTTGATCGGCTAATTCTTCAGTCCACGGACGCGTTCTTTTACCGTCAGTAGCAATTACCTTTGCCTTTGTCTTTTTTCTTCATTGAAATTGTCACCAAGGCGTAATGCAGAAATTTGATTGGCGGATTTGTCCTCTTCGTTTTCATTTTCGCTCGGTTGGTCGCCCAGTCGAAAATGTTGAAACAAGATTCGCTGACGTGTCTCACCATATTTCGATTAGAAATTCACTCATTCCTAAACATTTGAATATCAATTGTCGAGATTTTATTGATATAAAGTCAGCCATATTTCAGGATAACTCTTTGAGAAGAAGGTGAGTACAAATATGGAGACATGCTAAATTGTAAATCGCAGGAAAATAATGAATTATCAAATATTCAAATTGCCGAGCAATCTTCAGTAGTTTCGTCTTGTTTATTATTACATCTGTATTGAGGTTAATCTCTATTAAGTAATCCACAGTTGTAACGTTAACTGATAAACAGGGAGACGTAGTCTGCTTCAACATACAGCTATTATCCTATAGATCATTACTACATAAATGAAGTAATTTTTTTCACCCCAAGCAAGGCGGGAAACCACTAGTACGCAGGGGGTTACAGAGAGTTGGAGCAAGAGCAAATAGGAATGATAGAGGAAAGGATGAAGAGAAGGATAGGGGATAGATCAAGGCATCTGTAGACGTCGATTGACATTACATTTCAATAGTTGGAGATTATAGAGGAAGTGGGGAGAGGTACGAGACATGAAGCTATTAGAAGTAGAAGGAGTTGAAGAGACGGGTACATTTAACAATTTCGACAGTGAAAGGGTGAGAGCGAGATGCCAGCCTAGTAGAACGCTTAAATGCATGAAGTTTGGGAACGAGCGAAAGCAGCTCATCGGAGCAGTTACCGTGGAAGTATTTGTAAAAGAGACAGAGGAAGGCGATGGCATGTCTGTGAGAGAGCGACTGCAGACGAGATGCCAGATCAGGGCCAATTACATTGCATATCTATCTCATGATCTTATCAAGAACCTTGAGACAAACATAAGATCCAGAGACAGATATGCTCTTTGCCTGTGCCACTTTTAAACTTTTCCACTACACTTAGGTATTTATTCATAGAGTGATAGTTAACGAGTTATCTGGAATGCCATTACTATTCCGAGCAGATAGGGTTTCTTCACGATCTTCAATGTCTTCTCTTCAAAAACTGTCTTTGGGTCGAAAAATTAGCTTAGATTATAAATTTTTATCAATTTAAAATTCGATGTCACTTCCGATTCTTAATACTGATGAGCGGTTTATGTCTTGTAATATGCCCACTATAATTCTGCTCTCAAAGTCTTCTTCGAATGGTACATTGTGAAAACTTCACGCCAGCACCGTAGAAGTTGTTGATGTCGCTGTTGATGTTTTGGGGTTTTCCTCACAGCTCTCATAATGTTTCTATCCTTAGATACTGCTGTTTTCTTTGGCTGAACTTTTCTATATCTGTTGGTGAGTACACCTGTAGTGTCTTTATTTTTCAGGATATTCCAGGTTGTTGTGTTGGCTATGCCCGATGTTTGTCTAATGGCTCTCATCGATTTTCCTTCTTTACGCATTTTCAAAATGGCTTCCTTTTCTCCCATTAACAGTTCTCGTCTTCACATTGTTTCATCTTTACATGTAGAGTTATTTAAAAGTTGGTATACCATAAGTTGTTTAACACATCTAAATGTAAATACCAGGAGATAAAAGCTGATCTCTTGTCTCATATTCATTTTTTGATCTTAAACTCAATAGTTCTAATTGACCAACAACAAAAAAGGCATTTGAAGTTGCAGTTCCAACCCTTTTGGATGGGATTGTATATACAAGGGTCGTCTAAGTTGGTATGTTCTAAGTTGTTTAATACATGTAAATGTAAACACTAGGAAATAAAAGCTGAAATTTTGATGTTTGTCTCATATTCATCTTTTGATCTCAAAAACAAATGTCTGAATAGACCAACAGCAAAAAAAAAAAAAAAAAAAAAAAAAAACGCATTTGAACTTGCAGTTCCAGTTTTTTTGGTTGGGAATGCATACACAATGGTCGTTCAAAAAGTTCTAAGCTTTATCCAGAAAGACTTGGAGAAACAAGGCAGTTTTTTTACTGTTTTTCGATATAGTCCCCCTTGACATTAATGATCCTATCACAAGAGTAGGTGGCGTCCTGGTTCCCCCGCCCAAACACCTCCACAGCACATATCTCATCATTGTTTCCAAAATGACGAACACTTAGGTGGGATTTGATTTCAGAAAACACAAAGAAGTCAAATGTAGCTAAGTCTTGTGAGTAGGGCGATGGCAATTCAAAGCCAGAGTTGATTACTTCGGTCTTAGCTGTGTGAAAGGACATGTTATCTTGTAGCAAGAATTCAGTTGCCTTCAGCTTACCTTTGCGTTTCGACATCATTAGTTCGTTTAGTTGTCTTATTTCGGATGCATATTACTATCCATTAGTAGTTTTTTCTTTTTTCCAGGTAGTCTATCATGATTACGCCTTCAGAATGCAAAAAAAAAAAAAAAAACAAAAAAAAACAGAAGCCATCACCTTGCCAACAGAAGCTGTGTCTGTTTGAACGTTTTCATGAGTAGAGCGCCAAAATGTTCCCACTGTTGGCTTTGAATCTTTGATTCAGATTGAAGTAGTGATCCCAGGTTTAATTTTGGTTTATTAATTTGCGGTGGAAATTATCAATGTCAGTCCGGAAGCGACTCAAAAGTGTCCTGGAAATGTCAACCATTTTCAGCTTTCGCTCAAATGCTAGCATTCTTGGGACCTATCTTGCACACAGTTTACTAATCCTCAAGATCTCAGTGAAAACAGTATGGACCGAACCAGAACTAATGCCTATTGACTTAGCTATCTTCTGGACAGTAAGAAGTCTGTCATTCAAAACCATACGGTGAATAGGATCAACTTGTTCGTCAGTGGTTGAGATTTTTGGACGACCTGACCGAGGGTCATCATCTGTGTTGTCCTTGCCCGGCTTGAATTCGACAGCCCACTTCTTCTCAGTTGCAAATGAAAGGGATCCTCAGCTGTGTCAGTTCCCATGTGTTATACTGTACATTTGCAGATAATGTATGTCTCTGTTTTGTTTATTATTAAATTGACACACACCTATCTCATTTATATGAGCCTCAACTGCATAGAAATTAATACAGAAATCTGAATTATTTTTTCTAGTTTTATAGGAACTGGTGTTGTGTTGCCACATCAAAAAGTTTCAGCTATGATTCTTCTTTCTGGGTGTGACTTTTGAACGACCCTCGAGTCTGCAGTGAGCAGAAAATTGTTTATTTCAATAATCAGAAAATCTTAAATCTACACAGGAAATGTTTTTCCTATTTTATCATTTTATCTTTTAATTGTAAAATGATTGCAATATCATTAGCACTTTTTAAGCACTGATAAAATTATGTTATTATTGATTGGTACCAGACAAGGCGATAATGCCACTAAGACACATGGTGTTACAAAGGGTGAAATAGAATGAAAAGCGAGAAAAAAGAACAGGGCTCAGGAAGACTTAAGATGGCGATTGAAGCTACATTTACAGTTTTGAAGTAGTTGTCAGGTAAGCAAGAAACCATAAGGAAGTTCCACAGGTGAGAATGCGCGTGAAAAAAAAAACTATTAGACTAGAACACGCGTTTACATCTAGCTAGTTCAACTGTAAACCAGTGAGACCTAATTACCAATCTAGTAGTACGCTTCAATTCACGCAGTCGATATATTAAAGAGAAGAAATCATTAGAACAAAAGCCGTGAAAATATTTTTAGAAAATATTTTGTTTATATAAAATGTGTGTGTGATTTTGTTTGTAGAAGAGTATAATGTAAGCGTTACAGATTGACTTGATAGTTAGAATAGCGAATTTCTTTTTGGAAAGTGCTAGTATAGGATAGATTTGGGTTGCGTACGCGTGTAGGTTTAGTTAAAGATTTAGTATCGCTATGGAATTAGTATTTAATATATAAAACATGGGCTTAAACAATGCAATAAAGATACCATCTCACCTCCTTATGGATTCCGGAAGTAGTAGATCAAATCTAAACCGGATGAAGTAAGATGACAACAGTATATACTAGAGGAGAGTGAAAAGCCCTGTTTTCGTTGGCTTTCGATGACTAACATATGTCAATAAGAACGGTCGATGTCCGGCCTTCCTCGGCATATGATTACTGTTTTTGCAACATCGCGATGCGTAGCACAACGCTTTCAAGGGGGCGGCCTGACTCGTTTAGAATCAGGTCGGGGTTGCTGTCGGAGCCGATATGATGCGAAACCCGAAATTGGCGATGAGAACAGTGCATCATTGAAGATCACCCCTGATGCATCGAAAATGTATTATTTTACTGTACAAGGCAGAAATCAATTAATGCCTTGAAGTCAAGAAGTATTCAACTTAAGTTACAAAAAAGACAATTATAGGATTATTGCAATTACAAAATTATTATTATCATCATTTTTTTAAGGTGACTCGAAACAAATAGATGAAATTTTTTATCATTAATTTTGACGTAAATTTCGATGTAAATTAAATTTTGACATAAAATATGATGTCAAGTAAATTTTGACATGAAATTTGACATGGATTCTAATGTATGAGTAAATTTTGAGGTAAATTTTTATGTAAACTAAATCCAAACGTAAATTTAATATTGACTTAAACTAATTTTGACATAAATTAATTTTTAACGTTAATTTTGACATGTACTACAATCTGACGTGGCTTTCAATATAAAATAAATGTTGACGCAAAATTTGACGTCAAGTAAATTTTGACCTTAATTTTGACACAAATAAATTTTTCACATAAACAAAATTTACGTAAATATTGATGCAAATTAGTGTTTAACGAACATTCACTTTTGGCGTAAATTAAATTTTGACGTAAATTTGACGTAAAGTAAACTCCAACATGTATTTGCACGCAAATTCAATTTTGACGTATCTTTTGCATCAACTAAATTTGACGAAAATTAATAAACTAAAATAATTTAATATATTTTTGACGGCGCAGGCAAACATAGCAAGAAAATGACCTTTAATAAAAGTAAAATACCAGCTAAAAATACTTATTTTCCTATTGAAAATAAAAATAGAAGTAAATCTTAGCGTAGAAGGTGAAATTACATATTAAACAATGGAAAAATAACTTTCCAGTGAACAATTTGTAGCATAATCACATGCATATTTATAGAGATCGTTTCCGGGACTGTGGAGGCAGTGAAATGCTCAATAATTGCAACTTATCACTCGGATTAGCACTTCGCTGAACTCTGAGGTCAACAGAATTATCCATGGATTAATTTAGGTTTAAAACTGCTATTTCCGGTCAAACCTATAAAAAAAGGCTTCTTTTTCTGCGATTCACGTATAAATCGGATGTGCCTTAATTGCACGCCATCATGTAAAACGTACGTGTATTTTTCTTTCTAAAAAGGAAGATGTCAGGGGAGGTGCTGATGGCGAGTCAGTTAGAGCACAGAAAGTAGAAGAGAGGAAGTGAATTTAAAATCCGAGTGAGATAATCTGTCTACTTTGAGAAAGAGATGAGTAGCGTCAAAATATGTAAGAAACTGATATTAAAATGGTATTGAATGGTATTGAATGGTATTGAATTATTTAATTTTATAGTATTTTGAAGGAAATATTATTTGGTAAAAAAATGTTTAAATTGAACGAATAGAAACATATTTTACATTTATTTATTTATTTATTTTATAATTTTCTGTAATTTTATATACTTAAATTAAAAGTATTGTCTTAATTACTTCGATAGAACTATTTTGATAGAATCAACATTCCTAGAGCAAAAAGAAAATTGCTTGAATTATTGATATTATTCGGATTAAGTCTATGTCTCTCTATATATCTGTCTATATTTCTGAGATGAGGTATTAGGATTACTTGCATTATTTACATTATTCGGACTGTTATCGTCATCTTCATTGCCATATTCACATATTTCGGCCGTTGTACGCTCCTGCCTTTAAGTCTATGTCTCTCGATATATCTGTCTATATCTCTGACATGAGGTATTATGATTACTTGCATTATTTACATTATTCGAACTGTTATCCTCATCTTCATTGCCATATTCATAATGTTTCAGATAAAAAATATTAGCAACAATAAAAATGTTGCCGGCATTAATTAACCCATTGAGAGTGATATGCCGTAAAACAAAACAAACCAAACCAATATATACTGAGATAGATAGATAGATAGATAGATAGATAGATAGATAGATAGATAGATAGATAGATAGATAGATAGATAGATAAAAAATATTAGCAGAAATAAAAATCTTGTCGGCATTAAATAACCCATTGAGGCTGATATGCCGTAAAAAAAACAAATATAACCAAACTATCCTAATGTAATTATTTTAATTTTATACACGTGTTCTTTTAAGTCGTGGTATATTTTTTTATTCGAACTAGTATCCTTGTTTTTATTGTTTCTCGCTTTACAGCGATTATTCTCCTGTCTTCCTCTAGTATCTCTTACCTTCTCGAATATTGGTGAATCTTTTTTAGAAACATATGTGTATTTCCCCCTGTGCGGCCCCATAATATCCGGTTTCTGGGCCCTGTGTCTCTGAAGTGATTCACCTCCGAGCTGTGCTTCAGCGCTATTCTCATGATTGCTCATTGAGTTTCGTAGGCACCACATGATTGTGGAGTCTAAATATCATTGCCCGCTCCCAAGTGATTAATGACATATATACGCTGTTGGTGCCAGTTTGATTATTAAATAATATGAGCATAGTTGCGCATGCGTCCTGAAAATATTATCTGATAATAATCCAAATTAGAAGAAAGGCCGGAGGAATTTTGACGAATAAAAAAAATGGAAACGTTTTGAAGCAGCAAAAAAAATGAGATAAAGTCACGTGATTTGAAATTATTGCCATAAATAAATAAAAGCTTTATGAGGTAAGGATTTTTTTTATTTAGAAGAGCTTTATGAGGTAATGATTACTTCAAACCAAAGGTCTGGCAGTCGTGAGTTCAATCTCTGGGTCAGTTCGAAAAAAAAAATCAAATTCTCTGGATTTGGTGGAAGAAACAGACAAGCAGTAATGAGTAAAAACAATCTACCCTTAAAATCGAACAAAGGGTTTGGTTGAAAATTTTAAAAATAGACACGTGAAGAAGGTTGTAGAGTAAAACGGTAGAAACGTTCTGAGTAGAGCGGACTGGTATGAGTATTTCGAAAAGAGAGCATTGTTATAATCAAAATCATTTTCTTATCATTAAACTTTATTGAGATATTTTGATTTTCAAAATGTCTATCCGATACAAGGCGCAAGTGCCACTCAAGGTAGAGAGGTGATTTATGCGGCTCGTGTATAAGCTTAAGAAGAAATGCAGTTCATGAGAATATGTAGGAAAGATAACTAGACCTGAAGAGGTTAAGATTTTAGTGATCGGGAAAGCTTCACAGACTCTTCAAGAAAGTAGCATTCTTTGCAAAGAAGCAGTCGGAGTAAAACGTTCTTCTTGCAAATGGGATACGAACGGAATGGGGTTGTTCATCCCAGTGTGCGTGGCAAAGTAGCTGTGAAATTAGAGCTAATGTAACCAAGTGGAATATACAGGGTGCGATGACTAAATTGTAGCCATTTTATATTTTATTTGTTTTCGCGCATGCGCTTTGTTTGTCTTTGATTTTGTCGACTGCACAATATAATTGGTTCAGTTGTGCACCGTCTGTGGGAAAAAGAGCAAGATAACGCAATTTACTCTATCAACATTTTGGCATGCTGTAATGCTTGCCGTTCGCATCGGGAACTCCAATACGAACATTTCAGAGTATTTAGATGTCAATCTGAGGACAATGCAGAGGATTCCGAAAGAGATGGCTGTATCTAATGGCGATTACGAAGGTGCCTGGGATGATCATTAATTATGGCGAGGTTATGCCTCCATTCACCTTCCCACGGGGCCTCAGGCCTACGACAAGTGCCTTGTGGAGGTAGTGCTGCCCTGGGTCGAGACGGTGGCTACTGGAAGACACTATCTTTGGCAACAGTACTCTGCACCATGCCACACAACAGTACAACTCATTCATGGTTGTCATGCAATTTCTGCGACTAGATCATTCCTTATATCTGGCCACCTAACTGCCCAAACTTCAACTCCCTTGATTATTCTCTGTGGGTCATAGTTGAGCGAGAGACCAACATAACTCCTTATATCTCCAAAGATGAGCTAAAGGCAAGGGTTATGGCTGCATTCACCAGCTTAACCAAGGAGACCGTCCAGAAGAATTGCAGGAGATTTCGAAGTCGTCTGAAGGATGTAGTTGAATCGAAATGCCGATTTTATTAAATAAATTTACTCTTTTGTATTTCAAGATGTTTTTGTGTCATTTTGGTAAATATAACTGTTAAAATGAGATGTCAGTGTTATTTTCAATTTTGTGGGATTTAGACGACATTTTATCCATCGCATCCTGTAGATAGTGAGAACATTTACTGTGGATATAACGATAAAGTTGAAAGAAGCTTGCAAAGCCTCGTGCGAAAAAATGAAACAAAAAAAAAATGAGACAAAAAAAAATGCTAAAGAAAAAACGACAAAAAACTGTCATATGTTGAGATAGACTGATCGATGTTGACAAAGAGACAAGCACAGAGAATGGAAGAAGCTGACTCAAATTCGAGAGAGATACTGACTTTGGATCGAAACCAAATGCATTGTCTTTTGTCAAAATTGAGAATGAGTTATACAATGGATTGATTCGTTTTCTACAACATTTCCAGGTTAATGAAAGCCAGAAATATTTTTAGACTGTAATATTTTTGGTGGCGGTGGGGGGAGATAATAATGATTTAGCGATAAAAGCCTTAACCCAGAGTTGTCAAACATGAAGAGATCGGTTCATGCCTTTCCCTATTGCGCGTAAGAGAATATAACGAATATAACAGGAATTGGAACTCGGCTCTCTGATTAACAATTATCCATTACACCACCCGCACATCCAATCTTAAGACACGTGGTATTCCCAAGCCGTCAACTATCTAGATATTGATCAGGCTCGACGTTGCTTAACTTTGGCGAGCGTACGGTAATCGGTGTTTCAATGTGATGTGGCCGTACGCCCTAATATCATAACAAAATAATAAATAACTATTTTCCGTCTCGTCTTTCAGGGACGCAGCTTTGATTCTTATCCCACACTGAGGAAGACAAATTCCCGGCTAGAACAAGCTATTTCAACTTCGTAATTCAGGCTACGTTCAGAACGCACTTTGAAAAAATCAATTCAACCCCAGCGAGAGGTGATTTTGACACTAAGACGCAGGGGCAACTAAGCGTGAAAGAGAATGAAAATACTTTAGAAGAGACCGGGAAAGACAATCCTAAACTGAAAACAAGGGATAAACCTCTGCTTTTTAAAATCCTTTCATCCCAAGAAGGGCAGGGATTCCACAGGTGACATGGGAGTGTAAATGAATGAGAATACTAAGAACGGTGAGGACAGAGGAAAGGACAAAAGAGGAATGGGATTCAATATAACAGAAAATGGCGTTACATGTTCCATTTAATTTTTTGAAGATTGTAATTATCAGCGAAGTAAGTAAATAGCAGGGCGTTCGATAAGCGGGAAGAGTTATATTGTGGAATCTTTTTGGAATGTATGGGAATATTGCCTGTTATTGGGTAGAAAATAAATTTAAGGCGTGTTTTAATACGGCATATATGCGTCTATGTGATTATGTTGGAAATATAGTTTATTTTCTATAACACCATTTCAAGTTTTTTTCTACAATTGAGAAAGTTGAAATGAAGAATTATATTAGCTACCAAGACGGTAGAAGATGGCGAATGATGCTGCATCTAAATTTTTGAAGATTGTACTTATCAAGGAATGAAGTAAACGGAAGAGAGTTTCACTAGGTGGAAACCAGATGCCAATCAAGTAGCAAGTTTAAATTCACGCAGTCAGGGAGCCAGGGGAAAAAAGTTCTTCAGAGCAGTTGCTCTGAAAATATTTGTAGAAAGGACAAAAGGAAACCACACCCCATCGGTGAGAAAGTAACTGAAGTCTAGATGGCTAGTCAAGATCGATGACATTACAGATTCTTCTTCTGATTTTATCAAGGTATGTGTTAAAGCAATGTAATCTTGCACGGACTGAATTGTGGGAATAATTTTCATATACAATCGAAATCATATACTGATTCTGATCAATAAGCATTTGCAACGGTGTGGAAAATTTTGAGGAAAATTTTGAGGAAAATTTTGGGAATGTTTGTTTGTAAATATTGTCTGTTTTGGGGTAGAAAATAAAGTGTGGGTGTGCTTTAATATGGTATTTATGTGGCTACGTGATTGTGTTGGAAATAGAGTTTATTTTCTATAACACTATTCTAATGATAATGCCACTAGTACGCAGGGGTTTACACCAGTCTTCGCTTCTCTCATCACATTAAAATGGGGTGTCAGCAAAGTACGTGCGGGTTAAAGTTACTTAAAGTACAATGTCGCCAGTAGCAATGCCTGATTTGCTAATTACACCCGCTACCTCCTTCACTTTTCCATATTGGGCGAAAAAGGCTTCCACCCGGTATTCTGAAATGTCTACGGACACCCCATGTACTGTCACTTTCGTTCTTCGGGTGTCCATTTACTCAGTTTGGATGCAGGGAGGATTGAGGAAAGAACAAAAGATGACTGGGATACAATAAGATAGAATATAGTGATTGACGTTGCATTTAAATTTTTGAAGATTGTAGTTATCAAGGAATCAAGTAAACGGAAGGGAGTTACACAGGTGGGAAGTGCGAGAAAAGATGATGTTGCGTTTAACTATTTCAACAGTAAAAGAGTGGGGCCTAAGTGCCCATCTAATAGGAAGCTTAAATTCATGTTGTCGGAGCACCAGAAAGAAAGTGGAAATGTCAAGGGTACGCAAGGGGGTTACAAAGAGTAGAAGTGAGAGAAAAGACTGGGTATAGGATGGATTGAGGAAAGGATAAAATATGAACGGGATTCAAGAAGTTAGAAGATGGCGATTGACGTTGCATTTACATTTTTGAAGATTGTAGTTATCAGGGAAGAGAGCAAACGGAATGGATTTCCACAGGCGGGAAATGCGAAAAAAGAAATTTTTGGAATAAAAGTGTCAGTTGCATTTAACTAATTCTACAGTATTATGATGGGACCTAGATGCCAATCTAGTAGAACATTTAAATTCATTTACACAGAGCAGCAAGGGAAAACTCTTGTCAGAACGGTTTCCATGAAAATATTTGTAGAAAAGACAGAGGAAAGACACGTCACGTCGGTGAGAAAGTGACTGTACTGTTCAAAAGACCGGGAAGGATTATAAACCGGACGATAGTCGAGCCTAAAAGGAGTTTTTTTTTTAATATTTTAATTCCTCGACAAAATCCAGAGACGGATATGCAATGTGATAGGTCCTGATCTGGCATCTCGTCTGAAGTTTCTTTATCACAGACGTGCTGTGGCTTCCCTCTGTCTTTTCTAGAAACATTTTCATGGCAACTGCTCTGACGAGCTACTTTCGCTGCTAGCCAAACTGCATGAATTTAAACGTGCTACTAGGTTGGCATCTAGGTCTCACCCTTTCACTGTCAAAACGGTTAAATGTAACCACCTCTTCTACTCCAACAGCTTCTTTTCTCGCACTTCCCGACAGTGGAACTGCTTTCCTCTTACTTGCTTCTCTGATAGCTATAATTTTCAAATATTCAAATGTAATGTCAATCGGCATCTTCTGATGTCTTTTTGTTGATCCCCCTCATTCTCTTTATCCTTACCTCAAGCACCCCGATTTACTTTTGTTCTCACTCGCTTCTGTATCGCCATGCGTGCCAGTGGCACGCCTGCCTTGTTTGGGGTGATATGCTTAAAACAAAATTATCGACATACGTGAGTGTTACTTGACCAAGAAATTTTGAGAAATAGAAATGAACTGTCTACGATAGACAATGAGAATTTTCCGTCTTATAATGGAAATTATCTTAAATAATGTTTTCGTTTTGGGGTTAAAACAGTCAAATGCCAAGCTAAAACCTAAATCGATTACAATATTTTGCTCAACCGAATAATTACTGGGAAAGATATAGATTTTCTTCGTTATTTATTTATTTATTTATTTTTTTTTTTGTTCTTTGGGGGAGAGAAAATAAGAGAGAGATGGCGATAGTACAAAGTTATATTAACTTCTGTATTATGACCACATTTCAAAAAATGCGACTCCAAAGTATAAATAAAGATAGTTTCTAGACACTGGTAATACGAAAAAGCCAGACATTTGCAGACAAGTTAGATAGTCACACAGTAGAGCAATAATCAGCTGGCTGATCTTGTTTACTATAGCGATAAGGAACTGGAGCTTCCGAGAGCGTTGCAAGAAAGTCGACGTGTGCTTGGTTTGCCTCGGAGCTAAAAATAATCTGACATCAACTCAGACAAAACATTTAGATGCAATAATATGAGGTCGTACATACAATTTACAGCAGAAGATAATATATACACTCTCGGATCAAGAAGCCCAGCCGCTCATGAAAAAATATTATATTCGGTCATTTTGGTTTAGCTAATAAATTTTCATATATATATATATATATATATATATATATATATGAAAAGGATCTAAATGAATTCGACTAGATATAAAAAAAAATTCTAAAATTCCCAGCATCCCTCGTTCGTGCGCATTTGTAGTCGTTCCAAGATAACAAATTTACAACAAACAATGAAATCCTGAAGAATAAACCGCATGAGAACTAAACTTTTTCTACTTTGTCATACAATTCGTCGATCACTCTATGTATATCTCTCTGTTTGTCTGTCTGTCTGTCTGTCTGTATATATATATATATATATATATATATATATATATATATATATATATATATATAATTAGAAAACTTTTCACCTGTGTTTCTTATATATAAAATAGGTTAGTTAATAAAACAAGGAGAAAACAAAGATTACCACTATAACCATTACGATAAACATTTGCTAAATATTATATCTATCTATCTAAATATATATATATATATATATATATATATATATATATATATATATAGGCCTTGCGTCTTAAATTAAATATTATATTAAATTAAATATTACACACACACACACATATATATTCATTTATATATATATATATATTGCATGTAGCATGAAAGAGCATGCCGCCTCTGACCGTTGACTTCAATGTTCACTTATATATATATATAAGAGAAGAGACCGGTTTGCAAATTATTAACCATATGACAGAAATGAAGCACAGAAAGAAAGGTTTTATGTTCAGAATTTCCGGACAAGTCTTTCGTTAACGGGTCGAGAAATAAACAGAAAAATATGAATTACTCACCAACAGATGTTTTTGTAGATGGTGTATTTTTCTAGTGGAAATCATATTGTTAACAAAAACCTAACCTCTGTCTCTTTTCTCGGTGTGCGAAACTTTTATCGACAATAAACTTAAATTTACGATTTTGATCGGCGTAAAAGCGTTTATACAAGTCTATTATTACTAGTACGGGAGTGAAGGAGTGAGATTACTGGTTTAAAAGGTTATTTGGATCCGGAAACCTCGAAAGAACTTTTTAAAACAGAAATCCGAAGTCTTTAGTAGTTGCTTACGTATCAGAAAATTTTTCTTAAGTGCATATGAGGCTGGATAAAAAAAAAATAATTTAACCTCCCACCTCTACATTTACAATTCATTTGCTTTTCTTCTTCTTCTTCTTCTTCTTCTTCTTCTTCTTCTTCTTCTTCTTCTTCTTCTTCCTTTCTATTGCACTCAACGTCATGCGTTTGTTTATTTATTTTGGAAATTAATAATGCAGGGTTCTTTCTTTCTTTCTTTTTAAGTATAAAAAACGTTAGGTGATCATTTGACAAAAACGTCTGAGGATACTGTAACGTAGAAACCTTGATAGCGGATTCAACTGACCTCCTGATTTTTTAAAGTATATATATATATATATATATATATATATATATAACTATGAATCTAAAGAGTTAGGTAAACCTACCTACGTTTCCCCTACGCGGATCGACAGTGTACTCTGACGATCCCCGTATGTGAAACCTAGGTAGGTTTGCCTAACTCTTTAGGATCATAGTTAGATTTGCTCTACCTAGTGTGTTGAACACTTTATTTAGTTACTTTTGGTTTACTCGTATTGGGTTTTTTTTTCTTTGTACTCTGAGCTTGAATTACATGTTCTGAGTTCTTTCTTTTTTACCCCTTATCCCTTATCCTTGGGCATTGGTTTGTTCATCTACATGCCAAAACACGTAAGGTTTTTCCAGACGAGTGGATGACTGTGCTCTCGTTATCCAATCGTGCTCTCTGGAGAAAAGGGTAATTTCAAAACAGTAGCCAGTGTTGCTATTAATGCGTCGCTCTTCAATTCCAAATCGAGCTCTCGGCTACTGGCGTTTGTATACATTCCGTATATAATAAATTTAATATTTCCCATTCTCTACCGTGTGCCAATAGCTTAGGGGTAAGATCTCTGACGAATGCCAAATCGGTCGCGTTTGGATCCCGGCTTAGAACATTCGAACGTCTAGTCACACTGACAAGCTGTGATACTAATTATGCTATCGTTATCCGATTGAGCTCTCTAGAGAATATATGTGGATGACTACACACACACACACACACACACACACACACACACACACATATATATATATATATATATATATATATATATATATATATATATATATATATATATAAAATAAATCCTAATGAGCCAGGTACTACATACCTACGTTTCACGACATGGTGCTTTCGTTTTTATCCATTTTTCCTCGGATGCCAATTTCTTTGAAAATTGTGCTATCCAGGTATTTCACCACCGAGCTTAAATAGATTTACATTATGTGCACACACACACACATATATATATATATATATATATATATATATATATATATATATATATATATATATTAACACTAATCCATCTCTCCCTCCATTAAAATTTAGACCCAGCATTTTAACTTTAGTACTGAAGAATTTCAAATGACACTGTCGTCAAATTCTCATGGGAACTTAACAATGATAATAAAATTCTTTTGATAGAAACCAATAATAGTACATTCATTACCTGCTTATGCAAAAATAGACATTATATATCAATTTAAATCTCCCTTACGAGATTTTATCTATGATAAAAAGATAATATGTATGTTGATGACATCAGAATCACGTTATCAAGAAGGCTTAATCCCCACATGAATGATTCATCCTCCATTGCTCAACATCTATAAAAACATTCCTGCCCACATTCAAACTTTAGAAGACTATAAGTGGATAATACCTGTATACTTTATCAAGTAATTAATAAGCAGAAATTACAAATTCTTAATGCAATATCAAAACCAACACTTAACAAAATTAATTATGAATGCAGTACAAATGTTCTAAAATTCTTATAGTTTTAAACGGTATTTAAGTTACAACTAAACAGTTTTAAAACAAAAATGATTCAGTGACAATGCTGTTTACTATAATAAGCCACCCTCCCTGTCTTTCTTTACCTTTCTGTAAATTATCTAATATAAATATTGGCAGATACTTTTTAAATTTAATTGAAAAACATTTTAATCATAATAAACCTCTATAAAAATTGTCAATGAAAAGTTCTGAAAATCAGTTATTCCTGCACTAGCAGCATATATAATATTATCACATAACAACCTATTATTAAAAACATTTTATTAAAGCAGCATACGAGAAAACACGTCTCTTTAAAATTGTAGAACTGGAATTAATTACCTAGTTGGATGTATCTGTAATTCGGAAAATGGAGTATACCAAGCTACCATTTTTCCGAAAGGAAATATCCATTAAAATAAATATACATAGGGATATCCGCTGGGAGTTGTAAACAGAGACTATTATTATCTTTATTATTTTTATCCTTATCTATATATTTTTTTAAGTCGTTCTTTAAATTTGTTCTTTATTTATCTCCCGAGTTATATAATTAATTTTTTATATTATTTAAATAATATAAATTATTATTTTTTATTTAGTTTACTTTATTTTATTGGTATCAGACATTGTTTTTATTATTAGTAGTAGTATTATGATTATAATGCTGTCTTAGTTTTTGCTATTTGAAATAACATGAATATTAGACATATTACTTTATCTATTTTTATTCTCATCACCCCTACGATCTTACCCTCTATATTTTCTTGTTTAGCCCTTTAAGGAAAAGTTTATTTCTAGGTAACACTATCAGCTCATATTTAATTCCTTTTTCTTTCATTTCTATTCTTTCTACCTTCTCTCTCTACCATCTCTCCCCGCCTCTCTCTCTCTGATTCACACTTACCTAATTTAAAAAAAAAAAATTATATTGAAAATTTTCTTTTTCTTTCTTAATCTTTTATTATTATTTTTTTTTTTTTTCATTTTCATTTTTCTTTCTTTTTTTCCTCTCCTTTTTCTTCTGTCTGGACGAATTGATTTCATTTCTAAAGAAAAAAATTGGTCTGAAGAGATGAATATTTAAATAAATATATTCATGAAATCAATTATAACCGAAATGGAATTTTAAGGATTATCTTTACTTAGTAGTATTATTTATTTCGTCTTACAGTTTTTATTCTAAAGGAGAAAATACAGCCTGAAGATGAATGCGTGAAGCATTTGAAAGTACCAGCTGAATTAAAAATACACCATATCCATTTTATACATAAGCATCTCATCATTCAGTGGATTATTAGTAGTATAATGTTTATAATTATGTCTACTAGCGAAGGGATTTCGCCAATAATTGCATTAGTATTGCTAATTGATTCAAGGTGTGAGTAACTCTTTGTGATATAATATGATATAATATTATATATATATATATATATATATATATATATATATATATATATCAAGAAAGAGCAGTAAGATATATAATCCGGTGTTCTTATTGATATTTTTTATTTTTATTTTTACAAAACAGTATTCAATATTAATTTACAGAGCATAATATTATAAATTAAATAATTTAAAATATGTGTTTTCGCTACACAGTAATAACCATGTTTCAAAAACTGAAATTACAAACTTCAGATTTAATTAAATAATTAAATTAAAAGAATTAGTTCTGTTTCATCTTCAAGGGAATTTTTGGAATCCAAAATTTTGGTTCCAAAATTCGCTTGAAGATGAAACTGAACTAATGCTTTTAATTTAATTATATAATTAAATTTGAAGTTTTTAGCTGCTATTACTGTGTAGCGAAAAAAGGATTTTAAATCAGTTTATTTATAATATATATATATATATATATATATATATATATATATATATATATGTGTGTGATACATTTAGGGGCGCAAAAAGAGGGAAAAAGAAGGAAAGGAAAAAGAGAAAGAAAAGAAAGAAAAAAGAGCCAGTTTAGGGAACAGACAACTTAACTTAGGTGATAACGGGAAGCCACCCACGAGAAATACCATTTGAAAATGTTATTTTGATAATGGAAGACACTGGTGAGGGTTCTGTCGGCCATTGTCTTAGGGCTGGCTGGCAGGGTCCAGGTTAATACATTGTTTTGTTTAGATAGATAAAAAATTAACTGATTGTCGGGACTGGTGAAATTCCCCGCAAGGAAATTTTAAAGATAAAGTCACCTACGAGAAGAGACATTTGAAAATGTTGTTTTGATAAATGAAGAATGGTGAAAATTCTTATGGCCATTGTCATAAAGCTAATTGACAAACACCAGGTGGCTACAGAGTTTTAAATAGATAAAGGTTTTACTTGTGTCATGATGCTGTCTGAAAACAATTTAATAGGTCATCTGTTGACTACACACAAAGAGAGTCATCTCTAGGTTGGGTCTTTGTCGATGGGAGGTGTCATTGAGAGAAAACACATCTGGGCTGTGTTGGAATTTCAATATGACAGCGAAACAATATTTCGTTGGCGCCGAAGAATGAGTTTGTCTGGTTGACTAGCCTCTTGGTGCTGGCGAAAATCTGATTGAAGAATTCCATATGCCGTGACGTTAGGATAAGAATTGAGATTGTCACTCTACGGGTCGTATTGTCTTCTTGGCGGCCAGAGAAGAAGAGAGAAACAAAAGAAAGAAAAGGAAAAGAAAAATATTATTTTTTTTTCTTTGAACAAAATATATATTTTTTTAAGAACAAGGCTAGTCTAGTCACGCCCACACTGTTGATCGACCATTGGTTGAACGCTAACCAGCCAGGCGGAGGTGATCATGTGACACAAGGAGGCATCCGCAGAGAGTCTAAATATGAGGGATCACTACGAAGAAGCGGGAAAGACCGTTGATGCCCCTCTGGGGCATGGGGAGATGTCCATATGAAAATAAGAGAAGGTGGGAGTAAGAGAAGACTTCCAAAAATGGAAATAATGAATTTTTTCCTGACCGAAAACAAAACAAGGGGTTTATGGATTTAGACTTATCAGGGAACCTCAAACCCCGACGAGCCCACCACCGGTTTTGAATCGGCGTCCATATAAGCGTCCAAAATTCGCAGCGAGCAAAAATCAGTTAGAGTTTAGTTTTAGTTTGAGTTCGAGAGAGAGTTCCAGTTGAGAGCTCTGAAGCCCCGCTACGAAGAACTGACCAAGATTTGCACAAATTCCGAACTCATCTTCTAACCAAGAACAATTTATTTTTTTTGAAGAACGACTTAGACTCACACCACCAAAATAAGCTTTATGAATTTCGCCTGAAAACCACGTGTCACAATCCATATAGCGGGTCGGGAGATAGACGCAGTCCTATGTATCCAGCAACCAGATATAAAGTATTGTTATCCTTTTTTTTGATACCATTTTCGACTTATTATTTTATTTTCTTTTGCCCGTACTTGTGCGATACCGCCCTTATTCGAACTCAAGCTTGCAGTACGGCCCCAACGCTGATTGATTTCGTCTGCCTAAGATCAATTCCC
The DNA here is from genome assembly GCA_963932145.1 of Acanthosepion lycidas. NCBI lineage: Eukaryota > Metazoa > Mollusca > Cephalopoda > Sepiida > Sepiidae > Acanthosepion > Acanthosepion lycidas. The sequence continues at coordinate 13,931,393 of OZ010583.1, forward strand.
AACGTCGGTAGTCAGACTGGAGATCAAAGTAGTTACTTCGGTAATCAGACGTTGGAAGCGAGTTGGGAACGACGAGGCTGATATCGAATCTAACCAGATTCCCACCCGAATCACTTAAAGGTTAGATCATCACAATTGGCGCCGCAACCAGGATAAGACCCGGGATCGGCTGACGTCACAATTTGACGTAACGGTTGGATGCCACAATTGGCGCCGCGACCAGGATAAGACTCTGGATCGGTTGGATGTCACATATATAATATAAAAAATATATAATCATATATATATATTAGGTTGGTGCAAAAATAATGTCGTTTTTTGGCATTAAAAATACGTCAAAAAATGACATTATTTTTGCACTAACCTAATAATATAATCATACATATATATATATATATATATATATATATATATATATATATATATATATATATATATATATATATATATTAGAACATTTTACAGAAACGAAGGAAAATTGTAGAAATAAATAATGCCCGATTCCAATCAACAAAATAAGAAATATCAAAATATATATTAATTAATTATATAAAAAAAATTATATATTGTAATATGGGATAACGATATATAAATATTTATCAAGAACAATTTTGGAAGAAAGATGTATGACAAAGGAGAAATTTTTTGGCGATTACGCATGAACGAGAAAAGCTGGGAAATTTAAAATTTGAAAATATTTTAAAAAATTTTGTTTTTATTTTTTATCGTTTTTTTTTTAATAACATTTAAAACACATTCAAAATTCAAAATTGCCAGAATCTTGTGTTCATACTCACATCAACGTAAAGAAGATTAGTCCATTGATATCCTGAAAGAACGAAACGCGTCGCCCGAAGACAATTTTCACTATCATGCATATATATATATATATATATATATATATATATATATATATAGATAGATAGATAGATAGATAGATAGATAGATATGCGCGCACTGTTGATGAATCCCAAAATATTGAACGATACGGCCGCCCAGTGCTTTCTGCATTCTATTGAGGTTTCTTCTAGACTCGATGAATTACTTAATTATAATTATCTCAAATCCTCCTAATTTCTATCACTTGTATATCTTTGGCTCTAATGCGCAGGGTGGAGCGACTTGGGGATAGTAGTCGTGGCTCGAGGGAGCACAGCTCTATGGGTAAAAGAGAAACTCGGATGAGTTCCACCATGGAATATGTGATCAAGTCGCACTATATCGAGTCTAATTCGCTACCTCTTCGTCACCGAGGCCCGTTGGTACAGTTGGTATGACGTTTTGCCTGATAACGTAACTCTCCGGTTTTCAATTCTCGGTAGTGGATGCGCACTGCGGATGAGTCCCAGATATAGGACGAAACGGCCGACCGGTGCTTTCTGCATTCTGTTTAGATTTCTCGATTAATTACTCAATTATAATTATCTCAAATCATCCTAATAATTGAACCGGTTTTAAATGCTATGGTTGGAGCGGTTTGGTAGGGGCACAGTCCTCTGAGTAAAGGAAATTGGGATGAGATCGAGTGGCGCTATATCAAGTCTAATTCGTTACGTCTTCGTCACCGAGGCACGTTGGTACCGTTGTTGTGACCTTTGCCTCATATCATATGGGCCCGGGTTTCAATTCTCAGTAGTGGATGCGCACTGATGATAAGTCCCAAATATACGACGAAACGGCCGTCCAGTGCTTTCTGTATTTTGCTGAGGTTTCTTCTAGACTCAAAGAATTACTTACTTATGATTATCTCAAATCCTTTTAATTATTTCTACATACATAATATATATATACACGCACACACACACACACAGATATATTTTTCATATTTCATAGAAAATATTCGTTCTTTCTATGAACATTTCTCGGACATTCAGGCCGGTAAATGTTATTTAATACTGTTTATTATAAACAGAGCATTTTCTTAAATACTTGTATCTATAAAAAGAACGTTAAACATAAAAATGTCTTTAATAAATAAATTCTCGGACTTTGTCCATTTCGTAATATATATATATTATATTAGAAAATGTAAGTTACTACTACAAAATTGTACATTTTGTGTCGACGTTTAATAAACGACGTTTCATGTAGTTAACAATGGTGTTCTTTTACATTTAGATATAAAATATCACTCTCTCTCTCTCTCTCTCTCTCTCTATCTATCTATCTATCTATCTATCTATCTATCTATCTATCTATATATATATATATATATATATATATATATATATATATATATATATATATATAATGCTTATACGTTATTTTTATGCTTATACGTTATTTTTATAGATATAATTTAAGTAAATGCTCAGATTTTAATTAAACGGTATTAATTACATTTACCGGCCCATATTTTTCTAATTTCTACAAAATTTCTACAAAATTCATGACAATGAATTTAATTAATACTGTTTAATTAAAAAACAAAACATTTACTCAAATATATTATATCTATAAAAATAATGTATAAACAGAAAATATATTAAATTCTTGTCGGACTTAATCTGTTTCATAATATGCTGTCATTGTTTACGTTAAGATATATTTAATGAGTAAAATTTATCGATCAAAAGATATCGTTGGTGTGTGTGTGTTTATAAACAGGAATTCGGTCTTTGAAATCTTTATGCTTCTCTTTGGCTGACGAATAATAGCACTTCAAATCAAATGACGGTTCTCATTAGGGTTACAGGTTCGATTCCTGTCGGAGACCGCATATTTTCTACGAAATTTCTGAAAAGTCCAGGTCGGTAAATATAATTAATACTGTTTAATAAAAAACAGACCATTTACTTAAATAATTCGTATCTATAAAAATAACTTAAACAGAAGATATATTAAATAATTATAAATCTTAATCCAGTTCATTATATATATATATTTATTTAAAGACATTTTTATATTTATCCATTCTTTTCAGGGATAAAAATATTTAAGTAAATGCTCTGTTTATAATAAACATTATTAACAACATTTAATGTTGTCCGAGAAGTTTTCATAGAAAATATTGATCCTCCGACAGGAATCGAAGCAGTATCCTATACGGAACCGTCATTTAGCCTGATCTGCGGCAATAGAGGAGAGGTGCGTTCGGCTAGCAAGGTCGATTTTACTGTCTTTAAACTACAATTTTGCATGAATCTCTCATGCACATTCACATCTGCTCAAAGCGTATGCAAATGTAAACAAATGACGTCATACATTATGAAATGGACAAAGTCCAACAATTATTCGGTTGGTGCAAAAATAATGTTGTTTTTCTTTTGAAGAAAAAAACGACATTATTTTTGCACTAACCTAATATTTTAAAACATTCTTATGTTTATATATTCTTTTTATAGATACAAATATTTACATTTGCATATCGAAATGTAAACAACTGACGTCACATATTAAAGAATATGCATAAACATTAAAATGTCTCAAAATAATTGCCGGACTTTGTCCATTTCATAATGTGTGACGTCATCTGTTTACATTTGGATACGCATTGAGCAGATATGAATGTACCTGAGAGATTCATGGAAGATTGTAGTTTAAAAGCAGTAAAATCGACCTTTCTAACCAAACGATCCTCTGTGGTCGAAACGGTTAAGGCACGTCAGGCTAAATGACGGTTCCGTATTGGATACAGGTTCGATTCCTGTCGGAGGACGAATATTTTCTATGAAAATCTCTCGGACATTCAGGCCGGTAAATGTCGTTAATACTGTTTATTATAAACAGAGCCTTTACTTAAATATTTGTCTCTATAAAAAGAATGCATAAACATAAAAATGTCTTTAAATAATTGCCGGTCTTTGTTCATTTCATAATACATAAATACATTACATGAACACGACTGGTTAGAACGTTCGCTTTTTGACCATGAAGCCCGGGTTCGAATCTCACCATGTTCGATTTGTCAGGAAGGCGACTTCCTGATATTATCGGACCGTGAGTGAAATTGGGTAGATGTAACTCTTGGGGGCCGTCGATAGCTGTAATAGCACGAAGCCACAAATCGTCATGACCGAGGGTTTGAGGGTGCTGGCCTTGTTCAAATTGTTTAATTACTAGATAAACCGCCATCTTCCAGAAACTGTAACTAAGGTCTGCTGAGCATAGTTGCAGTATGAAGCAGTTCTGCAAACACGAATGTGCCTGAGTGCCTGAGCGATCATCTGAAATAGAGATTAGCTAGCCCCCCTCCCCTAGCAGGCGGGTATCCTCGAATACGAGTGGCCAGTTAGTATACAATATATATGTATATATATATATATATATATATATATGAATTGTCTAATATTTATATATATAATATATATAAATTGTCTCATATATATAATATATATATATATGAGACAATATATATATATATATATATAAGACAATTTCGAAAACTACGTTGAAATTGTTCCGTCGATAAACAGGCGTTATCATAAAAGATTTTTATTTCGCAATTGCTTTTCGTTATATTGTTGTTGTTCCTGTGATTTAAAATTCTTTTTCTGATAATCGCTAGGAATCGACGAAACATGATAGGATAGAAGTTTTCCAAATTGCCTTGTAAAACTGACTGCAACCATTCAGTGACAATGTTGTTTTCTATAACCACTCCCTCTCTCTCTCTCTCTCTCTATATATATATATATATATATATATATATATATATATATATATATATATATTGCGTGTGCCTGTAAATGTATGCATGCGTGTATCTGTTGGTAGGTTTGTTGTCTTCCACAGTACGTAAATCGATAAGGACATCTCTCCAAATGTCAAAATCGATTCATTAGGAGAAACATTTTATTCTGAAGGTCAATATTACATGGGAATAACCTTTCGATATTATCTGATGTCGCAGGAATTCAAAGATAAGACATCGTCAAAATTACAAAATTCAACATCAGTATCAATAAGAACCATTCAAAAAAAAGAAAAAACAACTTCAAACACTACAAACGAATCCTAGATTGATAAGCTCTCATACCGCGGCACGTCGCTAATAGTGGAGGTATAAACATATTTAAATATTAGGATAATAAAGTTTTGTTCGAACGCGCTTAATATTGTTGGCCACAGTGAGCAATAGCGTACATCACTGTTGAAAACAATTTACATGTTACCGGTAAAGAAACTGCCGGGGATCTATTCGAAGATAATTTCTGCAAAAGAAAAAGAATGATTAATTTGGTAAAATATAATGATACCTTAAGAGCGGAGGAACCGAGTATACATAGAATAATGTCTGAGAGCAGAATTTTTTATTACGAAAATACAAGGCCACATATTCATTTTAGTTTGTTGATCTTTTAGTTTTTAGTGACGATGGTGTTGGCGGATGTATGTATTCGATGTGTACGTAAGAATTATTGGCGGTGGTATGTACTCTCTGAGTACATATTAAATTATCTTCGTTTTGATTGCTTGTCGTGTATTATTAATTTATATTTCTTTATTTACTTTCTCAGTTTTTTATTCATTTTTATTTATTGCGATATTTTTCCTTTTTATCTTTTTTGTCTCGTTTTTTTGGTTCGTCTATTAAAGCTTTCTACTGATTCCTTTTCCTTTCTGCTTCATAGTCATTATTACTCCCTCCTTCCGGTTTTATTTCTGTCTCTTCTTTCAGTTTTTTCTTGCTTGCGTATTGCATTTTGTTTCGTTTTTCAGATTTCACCGCCATTCCTGCTTTTTACACTTATCCTTTCGTTCACCTCACTTTTGCTGTTTGGTTTTCTTCGACGTTTTCTTCGACGTTTTCTACGATGTTTTCTACGACGTTTTCTACGACATCTAAAGCTTTTTTTTTTCCTCTGTTTATCCATCTTCCTTTTTGATTTATTTATTATTTCGTCCCTTTTCTTGATTTGCTTCTTCCCTTATTGCTTACTTTCTTATAATTTCTACATGAGACTTGAAGACTTGAAGACTTCCTTGTTCTTTTTTTCTTTCTTTTCTTTCTTTTCTTTCTTTTGTATTCTCCTTTTGGGCCATTCTTTACTTCATGCTATTTATTTCTTTGTTACTTTTATATTTCTCCTTTGTCTTATAAAAGTTATTTTTATTTCTTCTTTTTATAATTTAACCCTAGAACACTAACCATGGGTATATAGTACCCAGCGCAAATTTTCCTATTTTTAATTACAATATTCAGTACCTGATTTTCTTACCTAAATAATATGTTTTTCACATCCTATTAATGTTAACTCAAAGTACAAAGTTTGAAGTGTCTGCGTGTAAAAATATTTCAAATAAAAATTTATATTTAATATTTTTTTTGATATTTTCAAAATCGGGTATGATATACCCATGGTTAGTAGTGGTGTAACTTTAATTGATGGTTAGTGTTCTAGGGTTAAACGGCCTCTTTCAAGTTGTTTTTAATATATGAGATATATATATATATATATATATATATATATATATATATATATATATATATATATATATGTATATACTAGCCGAATTACCCACACCTTGCGTCTCTGTCACACTTTATTTTCTTGTAAGAAAATGATGATTGATTTTAGATTATTGTCATAATTCGTAGAAAAAAATGATGCATTTCAGTATTACTCAATAACCTTGCCGATGTGACCTCTATCTTTTGGCTTTCTCCTTCTATATTTTGGATAGGATTCACTACCCAGTTCAAATTCAAATTTAATTTAAATGAAATGGAAAATAATTTCAGTGGGGTTTTGTGCAAAAACAGCTTGATCTGACTCTTTTGATATGTATTTGATGCAATAGTTGATTGAATGAATTGATGGGCAGATTTCAACACTGATATGACAATTGAATTGTCGCAACAAATATGTATTGTAGGGCACTACCCACTGATCGGTTATTCCTTGCTCAACTTGACGCTCGTATTGTCTCATTTTGATCTTGACGAGGTGACCTCCATCTTCTGGCTTTCTCCTATGTTTTGGACAGGAGTCATTCCCTTGTTTCAATTTAAATTTAATTTATATCAAAGGGAGAAAAAATTTCAGTAGGCGGGCTTGTGTTCCCACCCCACCGGAGCCCCTTTCATCAAGATGAAATATACTTATCCATGTACCCTGCGTAATATAGTCTCCGAATATATATGCTTATGGGTGTCTATCGCCCAAACCCTAGGAGGAATTCTATAGCAAATAGACAGAGGTTACAATTTTATATATTATATCGTAAAGTAATTTATACAAAGAATTAATTAGCAATGTTAATGAGATTAATGGCAATATCACTTCGCTAACAAGACTTTATGAGACATTAACTTACTAGCAATTCCTTGAATAATAAAACCTTATATTTGAGTTGCTTTATATTAGAGTTGTTGCCAGATGGAAATTTCAACTGCCAGTTCCTCAGGTTAGATATAAGCTTCTTCCTTGTTTGCATCCTTTCCAAAAACTCATCCTTGCTCATACGCTCGGTCCATGATCTCTTTAGAATCCTTCTGTGGATCCATATCTCCGTTGCCTCGAGTCTCTTCTTCATCTTTGAGGAGACCGTCCAACATTCGTAAAGGAGAACAAATATTACCTCGCAGCTCAATAAGTCTTTTTCTTACCAAAAAAAATCCTCCTGTCTCGTAATACTGTGCTAGGTTTTGAAATACGTCTTTTAGGAAATAAATTCTCCCTTTCTCGTTCATAGTTTTGTTTCTTCTACTTTTTTTTTACCGGTTTTTATTATATGTCTTTCTTTAATCTTTTATATAATTCCTTTCGATTTCGTTTTTTTTTTTTTTTTTTTTTTATTGATCTTAAGTGCCTACTAATTAATTTCGATTTATCTTTTACTTCTCCATCTTTCCTTTTTATCTTTTTCCTTGCTTTACTTAATTTCCTCAAGCAGTCTCTTCAGCCCTCAGCCATACCCTGTCCAACTGAAGCAAATATGAACGGGTTCAGCTGTAAGTACAAAATGAACAGAAGGAGAACTGGGACACCAGACGATCACAAAAATCGAACATTAAGCACGCAATATAAATCGATCCAGTCATAGTCTACTAACAAGCGACCAGGTTCGATACTGATTGGTTCCTCAAATCATTTTTTTCCTATTCATCCTATCAAACATTGTCCGTTCTTAGCAATTGTCAAGACAATCGAATTGAAGGCCATGTGGTTACATCTCAGACACCCTTTGTGTAGAAACTCTTTCAGCTCCAGTGGCTGCTGTCTGGGATCACAATGAACAGAGCCGGTTATCCTCAAAGTGATTGACCTTTCATATGATCGGTAAAACAAAATGGCGGACTCAACCTCTGTCAATTTGCATATAACCATAGATTTTGCTTTGATTATTATGACTTCCATTTCAGGTGCTGTCTGCTTAGTATACATCAATAATTAATTGTTTTTTATACTTTATCAAACAAAAGTCAATCAAGCAAAGAATAAAAGACCTAAACGAAATGACGACCTTGATTATTTGGACTCAAAGAAAAGCTAAAACAAAAGAACCGTGCATAAAAACTTGCTTACAAAAAGATAAATAACCTCGATTGTTTCTCTGACGAACATTATATTTACGTGAAATCTTAATTTCACCACTGAAAAATTTGTCCTTTTCCTCGTAACGGCATTCACCCGAGGTGGGTTGAGCCGGCTCCCATATTGGAGTTTCATGGGAATTTGTAATTCACAAGCGGTCCCCAACTCGCATGTATAGCACATAAGATTTGATTAAAGTGGTGAAGGTTTCGTACAAGACCATGCACACTTTTTGAAAGGCCGATTGCAGAGACCTGGTGCACTACGTGCCACAAGGTCTCCAAACGACCCTCCGCAGGTTTTGAATTCAGAGTTGTCGTTCTCCTAGATTAGTTGCCATCAAATAGAACCCAGTCTGTCCTGCTATTTACTCATAGATGGAGGGAAAAGAAGAGGATTCATACCTTTCCCAAGGGTATTAGCACATAAGTGAATGTAATGGATTCGACTGGAATTCGAACTCAGCTCTCCGATTCCCCAATCCAAGCCCCTATCGCGCCTCCACAAAAAAAATCATTTGACAATTACTTGACTAGCATTATTACCTGTATCTTATTTTATATAAAACTACTTTCAGAGCATATGTTATTTATATAAAACTACCTTCAGTATACCGTCCTTGGTATGACAATAAACTACATCCGCGTCCTGGGTAAGACGATAAACTACGTCCAACAGCAAGGCCTCTGATTAGGAGGTTTTGAGAAGCATGGAACCACCTCTTAATTGCTGGTGTTCCCAGGTCTACCCTAACCCGGGGTGGTACCACCTGTTAGGGTCCCAACTATGAGTAAATAGTTAGCCCCCAAACTGGGGTCCAAACACTATGTAAATAGGTTTTAATATCAGAAATACTTTGTAAAAAAATTTATTACCAGCAATACATTTTTGAAAATCTATATATTTTGAAGAAAAGATATTACCAGAAACAAAAGTTTTATCGGCATTAAATAACTCATCGAGGTTGATATGCCGTAAAACAAACCAAACCAAACCTTCAGGGTAGTGGGCACGTGGTCGAGTGGTTAGGACGTTCGTATTCTGATCATGAGAACCGGTTTCGAATCTTACCATGGTCGATCTGTCAGGACTTTCTGATGTTAGGAGGGGGTCAATCACCTTTGGAAAGTGCCTGAAAAACCATACCAACGGTTGACCCAAGCCTTGTGAGTGAAATTGAAGACGGAGCTGTCAATAGATGTGCTATCACGACGTCACAAGTCATCGTGGCCGAGGGCGTGCGGGCCTTGTTCAAATCATTGATCCCACTAGATAACACTGACAATGGTCTGCTCGGCATGCTCACATCCGATGATCGAGTTCGTTATCATCTCTTCTTCACTTTCACCCTTCTGGTGGCGTTGACAGAGATGGTTGTGATGGCCCAGCCTAAACCTGAAGAGTCATCAGCACTGTGGTTGGTGGAGGCGGCTAGGCGAGTCGGCTCTCCTTTAACGGGCCCATTCACGTGAATTTGATTTTGGTTGACAATTCTCCGCGACCAAGAAGATCAACACACTTGGCTAGAAGCGCCCCGCCACGCGGCTCAATACTAAAATCGTAACCTCTTCAAGTCTATGGTCAAGTCTTATCTATCCTACATATCCTCATATTCTATACTTTTGTGATGTACGGTGGCCGTTAATAATTAAATATAACTCAAGACATCAATGTTAAGATAAAACAGAATGTAATTACAACCGCAAGTGAATACTTAACATGAACAAAAAAATAAAAGTCAACCAAAGATAATTAACCATGTCAGTGAAGACTGAATAGTCACTCAATAATCATCCCAGTCAGTAGCCTAACACCGCAATTTAAACACCTGGCAGAAAACATATATTCACTCTCGAATTACCTATTTTCTTATATGACAACATCTTAGCACTTCCTCCATGAATCAATCTTATTAAGTAACCCTCTGCCATGCGTGGCTCTTGGGCCCTGTACTGATTGAGCAATATTTTACATTTTTTAATTGTAGATGATTATAATATACATTCTACAGCCAGAATATTGCGTTCAAGCATTACAAACTGTCGCTATTCGATGTTTACCCCTGTACTCATTCTTGTATTTAATATTGTTATATAGATATAAAATGTTGCTGCCGACACTTGAGTTTGAACATAGATCGCCAGAGAGAAAACACAGGTGGACCCATCATTGAATTAAGTAGACCACGTGACCATAGATATAACGCATATATGGGAGGTAGCGTGTGTCTAACTGATTTCCAATTCTATTCTATCCTCTATTACTATTCGGATCACTATTTCTAGTCTATCCTCTATTACTATAGGGGCCGATGTTCTCTACTCTATTCACTATACTATTTCTTTATTCGGATTACTATACGGATTACTATTCGAGCGAGTATTATCGAGCAAGTACTATAAGTGCGAGCGTTATTCGAAGGCGTCTGACACCAGTATTGTTCAACGGCGTTACTATAAGTTGTATATCCTCTTACAAAGTCTCTACGGGTGGAAGCGACCTGATACGCTGCTTTATTCGTTAACTACGAATGAGGGTAAATCTTCAACTGGGCAGTTCTATATTTCAATTGTCAGTGACGAAATTTGTCGTCTCATTTAATAGGCAGAAGCTCAAATTTGTAATGCATTCGTTAGAGATCGACCTCACAATACAGGAATGAACTGATCAAACATTAGGCCACAGAAACGTGGCAGTAAGTGGAAACACCCGATCTTTGCTGTTTTTTTCTTTGGTTTGTTTTACGGTATATCAACATCTCAATGGGTTATTCAATGCCGACAAGATTTTTATTGCTGCTTATATTTTTTTTATCTATCTATCTATCTATCTATCTCAGTATATATTGATTTAGTTTGGTTTGTTTTACGGCATATCAACCTCAATGGGTTATTTAATGCCGGCAAAATTTTTATTGCTGGTAATTTTTTTCAAAAAATGTATTACTGCTAATAATGCATTGCTGGTGATAATTTTCCTCAAAAAAATTTATTGCTGGTATAATTACCTATTTTTACACTTTCATAGTGTAGTGGCCTCAGTTTAGGGATTAACTATAGATGAGACCATAACAGGTGCTACCACTACGGGTCAGGGTTGACCTGGAAACACCAGCAATTCAGAGGTGGCTCCACGCTCCTCAGAGTATCCCGATCAGAGGCTCTGCTGTTGGACGTAGTTTATCGTTTTATCCAGGACCCGGATGTAGTTTATCGTCATACCCAAGTCGTTTTTTTTTTTTTTTTTTTTTTTTTTTGGTAATCAACGAGATAGAAATTCAATCACAGATACAAATTGAAATTGATACTGTCTTGACTCTGACAAATAAGATTCTAATCAACAAATTAGACACTTTATCCTGTCGTTGGCTACTGCTCATAACTATAGCTTTGAGCATTCAGCACCTCGGCCTCGTGCACGGTTTAGTAGACCGGTCGGGTGGATCAGTATTGAAGAATACCGGGTTCGATCCTTTGGGAAGGCTCCTATTACTTTTTTTTTCTTTCAATTATCACGTCTCTTTAAAATATTAACGATAATGTCTTTCCACAGATTCCTCATTCACTATTTTCTGTGAATCGTCCGGCATTCTACGTGAAAAATAGTGGGGTGATTTAACACTGCCTTCTTCGTGGTTTCTAATTCAGAGTTTTCCATCTCTTAGTCTGGTTGCCATTCAAGGCTAGAGAGAATAGGCTACTATGTAATTAAAAAGAGCCTATCATATATATATATATATATATATATATATATATATTATTTACAGACAGTGTCGCTGTATCACAGCTCATCAGTGTGATAAGATATCCGATTGCCTCAAGCCAGGATCAAAACCCGACTGATTTGGTATCAGTCGGAGATTTTCCCCCTAAGTTATCCACTCCCAGCAGAGAGGAAGGTGAATTCTGACGTGTTTATTTTTGCATAAGCGCACCAGTGGCTCAGAGTGTTTGATTCATAGAAGAGCTTTGCACTATCAGCAGTAACAGTCACTGTTTACAAATTTGCGCTTTCCTTCTAAAGTGCTCAACCGAATGTTATTTTTCCGGTTGGGGTTGGAGCGTTAATATATATATATATATATATATATATATATATATATATATATATATATATATATATATATGCGTGTGTGTAAAGAAAAGGAGATAGATTACGGCCATAGTAAATGAAAAATCTTCTAAGTGATGTTTGGTTGCTTTGGCATTTGAAGATTTATGAGATCAGCCATTGCTTGCATAACATCTGACGGGCCTGTAATTATAAATATTTTTATAGCCAAACCGTTCTGTATATTTTCGTTTTTTATAGAAGTGTTCAGAATCGTTAAGTGGAATCAAATCGGGAAACTGTAAAATAGTAATTTAAAATGTTAAAAAAGTTAAAAATGGACTATTTTGTGCTCTGTTAGTTTTGCCGAAAATACACAATCTTTTAGGGCTGTTCTATTTTGTTTTATGGCTTCCTTGAAAATGGTTTTACTGGAAGAATAAGCTGTAGCTTATTGATTGTGGGATCTGATTGATAATTGTTGCCGGTGGTTAGAAGATGTATGTATGTAAAGTGGTTTGTCGTTGGGTTTACAATATGTTTTATATATACATTTCCTTAATTGGGGCGTGTCATTCAGGAAATCTACTTATTTTAGATTTTATTTTATGTCTATGTCGAATCCCATAATTTTGTTTACATGTATATGATCATTTTTCTGGTTTTGTCTATTTTTCGTTTGTTACAATTACAGATTATGAGGCCGTCGTCCCTGTACAGGCCTATAGTTTTTTTTATCGATTATTCTAATTAGTTCATATACTAAATGTATACCTATAAGCTCGCAAAACGCCATAGGTTCCTTTTCTCTTTAACCACTCGAGTTAGTTACCGAATAATATTGATTTTCGGCATTGCTTCAACGATTCTTTTTATTCCGTTCTTACTTATTCTTATTTGTTCTTGAGCAAAAGAGATGGTCTGACCTAGCATAGATTCGGTTTTAGAAGGTTGGAAATCATTTATATCTAGTTGTATAAATTCGTAATTATTTTTGAGGTTATGGAGCAAGTCTATAATTGTTTGGTATTTTTCCACTAGTTTACCCGTAACTTCGTGCTTCGTTCTGAGTTCCATATAGTATTATTTTACCTCGTTCACTTTTACTTGGGTTTATGAATTAGAATGTTGGGTTTGTTTTGAAGTTTTGGATGTGGTCATTTGGTCTAACGAATGCAATTTATTGGGTCGTATAGGCCAATATTAGGTGCAATTCCTTTAGCTTCTATGTTAATATTGTATTCTCTATTCTGTGTTCGGGTGTTTTTTTTTATATCTTTTAATTATGTTGTTCCTGATTAGTTTGTTGCCTTTTAGGGAGCTTAGTTCATAATAAATTTTTGGTTTTGTCTGGATACGTAAGGTGAGTTGTTAATCATTATTGTATCGCCTTTTAACTTTTTCTTCGGTAAAACATATAATTGTTTATTAAATCTTTCTTATTAAGTTATTTAAGTCCCTTTCAAGATCGTCTAGTTCCTTGTGCCGCGGAGGACATTTTTCTTTGTGTTACGTTTAAGAAGAAATGTGCTTTTCATTTGATTCTTTTTATGAGGCTTCCTATTTTTCTCTGAATTTCAATTTTTAGGTAGATGATAGTGGGATGGGTATGTTTTAGGGAGTATATATATATATATATATATATGATCGACTCTCCCGTCGAGATTCGACGTATGAGGGTCAAGGAGATCACCTTCATGGAAACCGACAGCTCGACACCGGCACAGGAGATTTGATTATAGTGGTGAAGGCCTCGTGCAGGACCATCCACACATTTTGGAGGGACGAATACAGAGACCTGGTGCACCGAATGCCACAAGGTTCCCAAACGACCCTCCGCAGATTTTGAATTCAGAGATGTTCTTCTCCTAGACCAGTTGCTATAGAACCCAGTTTGTCCTGCTATTTAACCCATAGCTGGAGGGAGAAGAAGAGGATTCATACCTTTCGCAAGGATATTAGCACGTAAGTGAATGTAACGGATTCGACTGTAATTCGGCTCTCCGATTCCTCAATCCAAGCCACTATCCATTACTCCACCGTGCCTCATATATATATATATATATATATATATATATATATATATATATATATATATAGTTAATTACAATTAATGAGATCTAAACGATTTACTTCATAGAGATGGTCATTTCGTCCATGGGAAAAACTACATTCATGAGCTGTCTTTTGTGGATCAGTTTTAGTATTTTATATTAATAGGATCTACTTGAATTACTTACTCACGGATTTTTCATATATATATATATATATATATATATATATATATATATATATATGAACTAATAGCGGGCGCGGAATACCATACGCAAGGCCGTAAATTCATGTTGAGATTCTATGACTTCGTACCACGCGAAAGAGCGAAATATTAACAGAAGCATATATCTAGATGTAATGTAATGTGTTGTGACTAGTTTGAAATCTAATTTTGTTGAGCGTGGGTTGCTTTTGTTTTAATGTAGATAGCCTCCAATCTCTGAAGTTTCTTTTTACTGTGTGCATGTGTGAGTATTATTGTGTTATCAACTAATATCTGTCTAATATTATGTACATGGCTATATTTTTCTAAGAAATGTTGTTTAATATAACTAAGATCAGAAAGGTGACAGATAAGTCTTCTTGATAGCGTGATTGTAGTAAAACCAATATATGTAATGTGTTTATTATTAGTATCAGAGATACAATCTCTGAATGGGCTTGTAAACTGATACATTTTGTTTTTGTAGAGGATCTAGTTGTGTTGCTGTAGGTTTATTGGAGGTCAATTGTTTTATATTTTTTATAATATATGATGAGTTTAACATGCTTATTATTATTATTAATAATAATAACATTTGTAACTATTATGTTTTTGAGTGTTTTTGAGTGTTGCTTCATCATGTTTGTAATTATTATTATTGGTTAGAATAGTATAAGTTAATAGTGTTATATTTATTTTGACGTACACTATTTATTATTAATATTATCAATTTTGTTAGAGGTATTATTAAGTTTATTGAGATACATTTTAACTTGTTGATCAATGACGGAATTAGGAAATCTATTATTAACAAGCGTTTGTTTAGTGTCATGTAATTTTTTATAGAATATGATTTTGGAAGAAGATATCATTTGCGTGCTTTGGGTTACGTTCTTTTTGAACGACTCACTTATATCGTTGGGCCATTCAATATTTTAATTAAGAAGACATGAGTTAATGCTAGTGTGTTTCCTATATAGACAAGTCGCAAATTTCTGTGTTCTGGAATCAATAAATACATCAAAGAATGGAATTTTATTATTAATATTAAGTCCTAATGTAAATTTGACGACGAAGTGGCTTTCAAATTTGCTTTTAAGTTGTGTAATTTGATCAATATTTTTAGCTATAACGAAAATGTCATCTATGAATCTTGCATATATAGGGGGTTTATTAGTTTCATTAAGTATCTTATTTTCTAAATGTGCCATATATTAATTAGAAAAAATGGCCTAAAGGAGATCCCATCGCAATACAGTCTATTTGAGTATGAATATTACTTAGGGGGCCATGAAAAGATACTTGAGTGGTACGTGCAAATAATTATTTTATTTAAAATAGTGGGTTTAATATTGATGGTTGGGAGTGAAGTGTGATTGTCAGGGATGATGATGTTAATAGTTTCATGGACGGGAACATTATTAAATAAATTTTGTACATATAAAGATGTATACATAATATTATTTTTAAATCTATTTAAATATGATTTTACATGTGTTTATTGTTATCTCAGTGATCCTACAAGTAAAACGACCTTAGGCGAGTTTATTTTTTTTAGGTGACATGATCTGTTCTATTAGATGCCAGGGTATTGCCCACAATTTATGAATCTATCATTCAACTATTTATCTAAATTTAATTTGTCTTAAGTTTAAATCCCCCATAACTTATTAATAACATTAAACCCTTATGGTCTAAATACTATTTACTGTAAAACGCAGGAAAACACACTTGATGGTAGTATACGGAGCAGCCGCATAGTTACAGACAACGAAAGGCCCTAGCCATAAATAAACTCTAACACCAGACTACTTACCCCGTAATGAGATACTTCACGCCCTCCCACAGTTACCAACACAAGTCCACTTACCATAAACAAGTCGTTTCTCAGAGGAGGACTGATATTGAAAATAAATTCAAATCCCCACTTCCAGGCAAACACTTAAGAGCTGAAGCCGACTGGGTTCAGACCAGCTTGAAAAAGACTATGCTCATGTTGAAGTACTTTTTGTTTTTGCTCTAAAAACAAAATATATGCTCTGTTAGAAAAAAAAAACATTGAGCTCTTTGTGGATCAGTTTTAATATTAATTATTACTAGGAGCCACCTGGATTATATACCAACTGATCTATTACCTGTACTACATACATACATACATACAGATATATATATATATATATATATATATATATATATATATATATATATATATATATATATATATATATAAAGGGTTAGCTAAAAATAGGTGAACAGTAGGTTGAGCTTTATTTCCAAAATAGTGTGGGTCCTCCACATTATTCAAGAGTAGTCCGTTAGTATCCTGATTGAATATTTCCCGAGAATTGCATTGGTCGAAGAGGTCCAAATAGATTGGACCCTCCGTTCACTTTAGTTTAATCCAAAGGATTTTTTCTTTGGGGTCGGGGGAGTACCCAAGGACAAATTTTGTATTCAAAAACCACGGAAGTGTTGGTTGGGGAATTGAAAAATCGAGCACGTCATTTTTCGAAGATACGTCGGTTTTTCTTATTATATTTTTGTTTTTTGCTGTAATATATATATATATATATATATATATATATATATATATATATATATATATATATATATATATATATATGTATATATATATATATATAAAGTTATTGACAAATTTAATAATTATTAATTAATTATTAAGTTATTAATAAATTAATTTAATAATATATATATACACATATAACTTATTAATAAGTTATCACAGTTGCTAATATATATATATATATATATATATATATATATATATATATATATATATATATATATATATTTATACATATATATATATATATATATATATATATATATATATATATATAGATAGATAGATAGATAGACATACCGTGGTGTAACAGCAAAATTCTCGAAATCGTGTAACAGCATAATTGTCCTTCCCACAAAAAGTATATCTAAATAAACACTAAATTAATTGATTTTTTTTCTAAGTTTTCCCATAAGACATTTAGCCATCTTGATACCATTTGTCGTAAAAATCACTGTAAAACTCTTTAAGTTACTCAGTTAGAATGAGAGCAGGTTAGAATTGTCTTGTGTCAGACCCAACTGAGCAATGGTGAGACGAAAAAATAATTCAGTCTTTCAGTAATGGTACGCATAATCTGGCTTCCATCTTCAAATTCCATTCATGAACCATCAGGGTAGAGAGAAAAACTGCATCAGTAGGTCACAACAGGAAGAGGGATCATCGTTTGAACTTTGAGCTCAAGAAATTAATTAGAAAAGACCCAACTCAATTCGCAAGATGTTTGGCACGTGAGAGAGGAGTTTCAGCTTTGGCAGCAGTGAAAAAAGACTCGAAAATGAAATCGTAAGTGAAACCTCTGAAACAACTTGTTACTCCAGATAGAAAGTTAGAAGGGTAGAGAGGGCGAATATCATCTTGAATAAGTTGGAAAATGATTCTGGAATAATATATATATATATATATATGTGTGTGTGTGTGTGTGTGTGTGTGTGTGTGTGTGTGAACATTATTTAAATCCTTTATAATCTTCCGATCCTTAGCTCTGATTAATTAATAATGAATATGTCATTTTCATTTATGATCAATTTCATCACGATACTCTCTGTTAAGCTTAGAGAGTAATTATACATTCTTATTGTTCAAAGTAAAGCGTTATAAAAACCTCGGACAATTCCAGTAAGATATCTTTAATCATTTCTAAGATACAACGATTCAGAGCTTAATCAATCAATTGGACAATTCTGCTGTTACACCGGTATACATGAGGAGGAAGTGGCGGGGTAAACAGTTTATGAATATATGTGGGAAATATCAGATTTACTCCTAGAGTTGTTGAGATTAAGATTATAAGAAAACGTCTTCTTTAGATGGGAAGAGGATGTCCTTGTGAAACTTCCTTCTGGCTAATAGATTACAAAGGGAATGATGGTGATGATTGGTCCCAGCGTACGTCTCATGGCGACTCTTAAACCTAAAGGTTTGAACTGAAGGAGATAAAAATTGGAACTCATCAGAAATAACGATAGAGACTGACTATGTTTTGATCGTTCGAAGCTGATTGTAGGATGGAAAATCGTTCATCGCCCACAAGACCGCGTAGACACTTTTCAATTCTATCAAGACCGGAAAGGAAGCATTGGAAAGTTCCAGCCCAAATATGGCAGCAGTATTCCATTTTTGGTCTTATCTGACTCTTTTAATGATAGAGCTTGGTAGAGGGAGGAAGGTACAAGAAACCGACAATTTTTCACAATGTATTGTGCAAATGAAAACTATTTCTGCTTTGGGGTGAACTTAATCTAATATGCGTTTAAAGCAAGTCGCATCTTTTAGGCCAGTGCTTCTCAAACTGTCTGATATGGAGGACCGCCATTTTTGTTTCTCAATGCGCCACATACCTGTAATATTTCGTGGTAAATTTATGCCGGAAATGATATATTATATAATGAATATAATAAAAGATGACTATTTTTTCTATCTTCCATTTATTTTGCAAAAAATAATTCAATATCTAAACATATAAAAGTAATAAAATAAAGTAGTTTATAAAGAGAAAAACAAAAAAAATATTTAACCGTTATCTTTACAAATGATTACTTAGCATGGCCTGGACACTGGTCGCGTACATGTAGCTGATAGTTCGCGTACAGGCACAGGTCCGCGGACCACCAATTTAAGAAGCACTGACTATCCTACACGTCCTACCAATCTATGCTTATCTACGCCAATTCAACAACCTTACTTGGCAATCTAATTCTTTTGTATCTTTGAGAGAGGTCCAAAGAACTTACGCGAACTTAAGAATAATGAATTATTACAACTAAGACCAGCCATTCCATATACACAGACATAAACATACCACCCTTAATCACTTCAGCCAGCTTTTTCCCAAGAACCAATATTTTATGGTGCAGGCTCCTGTGTGGATGCTTCTTTGATCGCAATAGTCTTAACCACTTCACATCAAGGGTTAACCGTTATCTATCATACATTCACCCTAATCTATGTTTGATTACTCCCATTCAATAATCTCACTCAGAAATACTCTACATTTATTTTTTACAATGTGTCACGTACCAGAAATGTTTCGTGGTAATATTAATTTATACCGGAAACGATATATATATATATATATATATATATATATATATATATATATATATATATATATATATATGTGTGTGTGTGTGAACATTGAAGTCAACATTTAGAGGCGTCCGTCTGTTTCATGCTTGCTGGACGCAATATATATATATATATATATATATATATATATATATATATATATTTATATATTAATGAATACAATCAAAGTTGACTATTTTTTTATCTTCCATTTATTTTTGCAAAAAGTAATTCAATATTAAAACATATAAAAGTAACAAAGATAAAGTAGTTTATTAACACAAAAACAACAATTATATAACTTTAATCTTTACAAATGGCCTGGACACTGGCCGCGTACAGGTAGTTGATAGTTCGCGCACGGGCACCGGTCCACGGACCATCACTTTGAGGAGCACTAAGTATCCTACATGTCCTACTCATCTATGCTTATCTACACCCATTCAGCAACCTCACTCAGAAATACTCTACCTTGAGTGGTTCTTGAGCCTATCTATCGGGAAAACATTTAATAAAACAATAAAATATGAAAAGAATCGACTGTTTTATGACTATGTGTTGAAGTAACACAAGTTATATTATCAGACTCTAATATATAAATTTTGTCTCGCCATCCGTATCTATTTTATCCAAATTTTAATCTCGTCCCAACAAAGGAAATATTGAAGTTGGAAAGGATAATTTATTTTCTTTCTAATATTTTTTTTGCGAAGAAATATTTGTGGAATAATTCCGAAGTTTACAGCTCTGATTTATCTTCTGGCGATGCTTGAGTTTATACTAACGAATATTGAAAGGGAACAACATTTTATGATCAGTTGAAATGACGTGTTAAATGAAATCACATTATCCACAAAATAATCTAATATTGAAGAAGTAAAAAAAAATATAAGCAGTTTATTAACACAAAAACAAAAATAATATAACCTTAATCTTTACAAATGATTCCTTAACATAGCCTGGTCACTGGCTGATGCTTTGCGTACCGGCACTGCTGCTGAGGTTGAACGCCGTATAGGGGCTGCAAGGTCCACATTCGTGCGTCTCAAGCGGTCACTATGGGGGCGACAGGCGATTTCCACGGCTACGAAGTGGCACATCTATCAGGCTCTTGTTCGGACTGTCCTTCTCTATGGCTGCGAAACGTGGCCACTTAGAGCGGTTGACCTACGAAGGCTTGAAGTGTTCAACAACGATTGCCTTCGCTGCATTCTACGATGCCGCCGAATCGATCCTGTTCCCACAGTTACTCTGCGTCGTCGCCTGAGTTTCCGTCCTCTTTCACCTGTCCTGCCGATGGTTCGGGCACGCAGCTCGAAGCCCGGAAGATGAGCTCATCCCTGAAGTACTTCTCTCTCCTTCTCTTCCTGGCTGTCGTAAACGTGTCCGTGGGCAGCTGAGGACGTGGGCTAGCACGATCAAGGATGACCTAGCAGTACTAGCGGGTCCACAATTAGATGCTCTTCGACGATGGAATCGCGATTGGCTCGCCATTTCGTGTGATCTGGCTAAGGATCGACGAGCGTGGGCAGCGATGGTCCGTGATGCTGTACTTGCTCAGGAGGAAGCTGGTTCGACCCGATCAGGGTGAAAACCGATACAAGTCAAATCAAAAGTCAAGTACCGGCACAGGTCCGCGGACCACCTCTTTGAAAAGCAGCGTTTAGAAAAAAAAATCGTAACTGTCGAAAATTCAGGATCTTCTCGGAGATTATGGGGCGTTACTAGTTTGGTTTTCGATGTATTGAATGTTACAGGCCAGTGCTTTCTCCCAATAAACATATTGTTAAAGCTCGCACAGAGAGATCGACTAACAGATTCTAGACATGTTGATTTTTTTTTTAGGTGCACCCATAAACAATTTACACAGACATTCACTAAAAATCTATGTTCTTCGGCAGATCGTCAATATAAAGTGGAAATAGGGCATGGGCGAAAACAGAGCTTTGGGGAATGCCTACATCGATCTCCTGAGTGTCAGAGAACTAGTCATTAACAATGAACTTCATGGTCTATGCAAGGAATTGATAATTGGGAAATCTCTTCCAGAGATTCCATAGTTGGAGAGGTTGTATAGCAACTCGCTATACTACACTTCGTCAAAAGCCTTCGACGTCTATATCATGTGTTTATTGTCTAGTGACATAATTCCTGTGTATGACAGGAAATGAGCTGTAGACCTAGCAGAAAAAAAGTCATCAGAATAATGTAAAGAGAAAATCACTTCTCAAGATATCTAAATACGGGAGAACAATGTTTTTAAAATGTGTAATCATGTGCTTACGTGGAAAAAAAAATCTGTAAGAAATATAATTGAAAGATCAAAAAATAAATCGACCAAAAGAAAAAAAAATAGATAAAATTCATATTATCTAAATCCCATGTCGGCCATTTTCAGACAAACTAGTTCACTCGATGCCGTTCTAACGGGACAGGTGGAAGCTTTGAAGATTTTTGACGGGCCCAGATCAATATATTGTTATTACAACGTTGCAATCACGTTTTCATTGAACGAGGGCGAGTAATTCGTGTCTCCTAGATTAACGTCAAGCGACATTTTGCCACACGCATGCGCATTGATGTTCAACATCTAATGTCGATCGAAGCGAACAAGACGAGCAGTGGTCTATTATTTGGGCGTATCCAAATTATTCATGAACACGGCTGCGACGTGTTCTTTAATCTTGCCTGAAAGGAGCGATGCGTGGCTCACCGGTATTCTACACTTCTCTGACAAAAGCAGTCTCATGAAAGGGTAAAGAAATTCAGCATTGAGCCAGAAGTGATTTATTAAAAGAGAATCAAAATGTCTTCGATTAGATGAGATTGAAAAACTCTTGGGTATAAAAAAAGGACATTTTTGAGATTATTTCAAGAGAGAGACAAAGAAAGGTTTTTAAGTTGAAATGAGGGGAAAATTCTCTCTCTCTATTTTTTTCATTTTCTTCATTCAGGATATCACGTTCTTTTTTTCTTTCTATCTTTTTCGTTTTTTTTGTTCTTTGTATCGTTCTCTTTTTCTTTCGTCTTTTCTTTCGTTCTTTCTTTCGTTCTTTCTTTCTGTCTCTCCTTTTGTTTCTTTCTTTCTGTTTTTTATTTATTCTTTCTTTATTTCTGTCTTTCTCGCTTTCGTTTTATTTGTCTTTCTTTCTGTTTTTCTTTCGTTTTCTTCGTTCTTTCTATCGTTCTTTCTTTCTTCTTTCTTTTCTTCTTTCTGTCTGTCTTTTTCTTTATTTCTTTCTGTCTTTCTTTCTTTCTTTCTTTATTTGGTTTTATTTCTTTCTTTCTCGTTTTTTTTATCTGTCTTTCATTCTTTCTGTCTGATTTACTTTCATTTTTTTTTTCGTTCTTTGCATCGTCCTTTCTTTCTATCGTCTTTTCTTTCTTTGCTTTTTTGTTCTTTCTCTCTCTTCTTTTTCTTTTTGTCTTTCGTTCTTTCTTTCTTTCTTTCTCTGTTATTTATATATTTTCATTCTAATTCTTTTTTTATCTTTTGTCTGTTTCTTAACTTTTCTTCAAACCCCCTAACCGCTTTTTCTTCATTTTCCACCATTTTTTTCTTGAAATTTCCTTTTTCTTCTCATTTTCCTGTTTCTTCTTTTTTTATCTTATCTTCTTTTTTTCTTTTTGTTTTTTATATTTCTTGCCTTAATTTTCTCCTTATTTTCCAATTTATTTTCTACATTTTTGCTTTATTTCCTTCTTTTTCCTCTTATGTTCTGCTTTTCCTTTCTTTTCTATTATTTTTCGTTCATTTTTATCTCGTTCAATTATTTGCTTCTTCTTCTTCATGTCTTTTTATTACGTCTTTCTTCATTTTATCGTTCTGCTTCTCATTTCTCATAATTACTTTCTCATTTATTTTACTTCTTTCTCTTCCATTCACTCTTAATTCCTTTTTCTTTCTTTCGTTTATTCCTGTACATATCTTCCTTTTCTCTTCGACTCTCCTCTTTTTCTTTCTTTCTTTATTTGTTTATATTCCTTGCCGTTTATTCCTTTTTATATGTTAGTCTTTCCTCTTCTCTTCCCATCTTTTATTCTTTCTTTTTTTATTACTTTTTTTCTTCATTACTTTTTCGTTCTTCTCTTTTTCATTCTTCTCTCTTTCTTTCTTGCTTCTTGTCTTCTCCAGTTCGCATCTTCTGAATATCAACAATTTTGTATTATGAATCAAGACTACAAAGCAAATTACGTGATACTAGTCATAAAAAACAATAGAAAGACATACTTCTTATAGAATTTCACCGTCCAGGGTAAGATGATAAAATACATACCCCTCCTAGGTAAGACAATAAACTACGCCCGCGACCTGGGTAAGACGATAAACTACGTCCAAAAGCAAAGCCTCTGATCAGGAGGTTTTGAGGGGCGTGGAACCGCCTCTTAATTGCTGGTGTTCCCAGGCCCACCCTGAAGCGGGGTGGTAGCACCTGTTAGGGTCCCAGCTATGAGCAAATATTTACCCCCTCCAAAAGTGGTCAAAATACTAAGAAAGTATAAAAGTAGGTTGTAATACAGCAATACATTTTGTAAAAGAATTACCAGCAATAATTTTTTGAAGAAATACTTATTACCAGCAATACATTTTTGAAAAAAAAAACAGCAATAAAAATCTTGTTGGCATTAAATAACACATTGAGGTTGATATGCTGTAAAACAAACCAAACAAAACCAATATATACTGAGATAGATAGATAGATAGATAGATAGATAGATAGATAGATAGATAGATAGATAGATAGATAGATAAAAAATATTACCAACAATAAAAATCTTGCTGGCATTAAATAACCCACTGAGATTGATATGCCGTAAATTAAACCAAACCAAACTTATCAAAAATTATAAACTAAAGGTAAATGTCAAAATCAATTTTTCTATAAACCGTGCATCTGAAAAGAATATTAAAATGAAACCAAACTCTCGATAACAATACCCTTTACAAAAGTATATATATAAAAAAAAAACCCGGATCTACAAAGAATATATATTCTATCGACACGAATCTATTGTAAAAATCTTGTTGGTATTAAATAACCACTTGAGGTTGATATGCCGTAAAACAAACCAAACCAAACCTAGAATTTCATATCAGTTTGATTAAAATACAAGAACACTTAATGGAAGAAGCGTTATTTTCAAATCAGGCTTTTAGTTGATTTTTTTGATATATTCAATATAAGTAATACATTATTGAAATAATAACTTTGTTGCCAAGCAAATATTGAGTAAGTCAATTTGCTCGAACACAAGCAAAAATAAAATTTGGATTAGAAATTTATAAAAATGGAAAGGAAATTACAAAGGCTTATTTAATTTGTTAAACTCTTTTTATTGAAATCATAAGAGATTCCAATATAGAAATATCAATTCATTAAACGAATTTTCTCATTAAACTGAAGTCAGTAATAAGGCTGTTTACTTGTTCACGTCCAAGGCAGAAACTAATGTCTGAAATATGAGGAGGTTAATTTAAAATTTAATAAATATCTTTAATAATATGAAGTTTAATTGGACAATACTGAAATCGATATTTTTTCAACATCTCTCAAAGTTTGGCAGGACTTTATCAATCACCAGGGGAAGTCGAGGATTAGAGTCCTAATCAAGACGAGGAATTATCATAATTTAAATAGAATAATTTAGAGAGTAACAGCCATAATGATTTAAACCAATAAGTCATATTTCGAGGGGTTCAGTGGTCAGGCATTTCTGAAAGAAAATGTTTGTCAAAAATATAAAGCTTATGCAGCCTTAAATTATAAGACAGAAATATTGCTTTCTTTCAATTCAGACCAGTGTCTTTATGTTTGTTGTATTGATTAATACTTTCAAGCCAAACATATTGGCCTTCTCAAGTATTTAGATGAGGTATTTTCATTATTATATTTAGAGGTAATTTTATTATTTTCATTATATATATTCATTACAGGAACTAGTATTTCATCTTTGTTTTAATTTTTGCGTGTCATTCGAGAAACTTTTTTTTATAATTCCTCCTGTTGTCCGAATTTATGGAATTATATAACGGAATCCTTATCTTTCTTCAGCTAATCACTATATATTAGCCGGTTCGCTCTCCGGACTTCCTTGCTTTGTTTTTGAAATTTAAAAAAAAATATTTATTCACCAATCACTTACCATTCGCCTGAAGCGGTACAACATAGTGCCGAAACACGAAAATTATTGTGTAGCGATTTCAATTTTTTTCGCTCTAATACCTAAAATAATATATATATATATATATATATATATATATATATATATATATATATATATATATATATTATTATTATTATTATTATTATTATTATTTCATTTCCTTTGATTTCTGGCGCGTACATATTTCATTCCGGGTCCTGTCCAGAGACTTAAATTTAGAAATGCCATCATGACAATTCTCACTGCCAAAAAACAAAAAAAAAAAAACACACATTGTACATAGATAAAGCCCTTCGTAAGATGTGGGCTGTACTCGTGAGAACAAATTTTTGTATTTCTTTAAGGCATGGGCTTCCAGGAATCCCTTCAATTAGTCTACTGGAATTTTTTCCAACCAATCCGAGGGTTCCAAATACAACATGTATTATTGATGTTCCCATGTGCCACAGTTTTGAGATTTCGATTTCAAGGTCCTTGTATTTTGATCGCTTTTTGAAAATCTTCAAAGATACATTGTAGTCAGCAGGGACTGCCATATCAATAAGGAGGCACTTTTTTTGTTTGTGTCTGGGTGGTTGGCTTTGATTGGTCTGTCAGTGTGTATTGTCCCATAGTATTGTAACAGGTCCTATCTCCGTAACCGGATCTGGGTGGTGTTCATACCAGTTTCATTCAGTTTCCTTCCCGGAGAAGTTGCAAATTTTCCAGTGCAGATATTGGCCAACTCTGTCATGCCGAGTTTTATATTCAGTTGGTGCCAATACCATGCAACCTGATACAAAATGATCAATTGTTTCTGGGTAATTATCACAGCATTTTGGGCTAACACTATATTTTAGTACGTGTGCATTCCTAGTTAACAAGCACTGATCCTGTGCAGCAAGGATAAAAACCTTACATTTCAGTTTTCAACTCTGCACTACATAACGACTGATGAGTACGGGTTTTGTCTACGTCAGCTTGTTTGGTACGGGTAGAGTTTTGGCCATGAAGCAGTTTATCTTGACATTGTTTCTGTATCTGGTCGGTTGCATTTGTCTTTGCTTTCTTTTTTATGTATTTTGCAGCTGCAGTCGGTGCATTGTCCTTTACTTTATTTCTGCACCTATTTGAAACTCCATTTTGAACTTGTTGGATTCTTTTATTACGAAATAAAGACGCTTACTACTTACATTGATATTGACGCATATCATCATCCAGTCTTCTGTAGTTTCCAGGTATCTTTGAAGACCAATTTTTATAGTTTTGTAGGACAGTTGTAGTTGAACTAATCCCTGGCCTCCTCCTGGGCACATACAGACGATCAATATCAGCTTTGGGATGATGCATGCGGTAGCAAGTGAGAAGCTTTCTCGTTTTGGCGTCAATTCGCTTAATGTCAGCTGTGGTCCAATTAAGGGTGTTAAAGGTGTATTGCACCACAGAGACAGCCAATGTACTTATGGCTGATATTCTGTTTTTTGAGTTCAGCTCGGTATTTAGTACCAGACGCACACGCCGGTAGTACTCCTTTCTTACCTTCTTCTTTATTTGGATATGTTGTAAGCTATCTCCATCGCTAATTCCTAGGTACTTATAGGCTTCATCTTGTTCCAGTCCCCTAATCTTTGTGACAAAGTCTAAATCTATTGAGGGTGTTTCTGTAATTCTCCCTTTCTTGAATGTTACTTTTGCACATTTATCTAATCCGAAGTCCATGTCTATGTCGTCACTGAAACATTTTACAATATTGAGGAGGCCCTTCAACTCATTGTTGTCTTTGGCAAAGAGTTTGAGATCATCCATGTAAGGTTGTTGATTGAATATTTTTGTCAAGTTTATAACCATAGCTACTGTTGTTTAGTTCATCGGTAAGGAGGATAAAGGACAAATAAAACAAAAGGGGTGAGAGGCAACCTCCTTGAAAGAATCGGCGTCGGATATTCAGACGGTTGGAGATGGCAGTGCCTCTGTTGTGATTTAAGTATAGTGTGGTGTTCCACATTCCCATGCTGTGCTTAAGGAAATTTATTACCTAGTGGATGTGCACTGCTGAAGAGTCCCCAAAATACGACGAAACGGCTGTTCAGTACTTTCTGCATTCTGTTGAGGATTCTAGACCAATGAATAAATTATGATATATATATATATATATATATATATATATATATATATATATATATATATAAGATAAAATAGTTTTAAAGTATGCTATATTTCTCTGTTAAAGTGCTCAATATCAGGGACAGAGATTATATAAATATAAAAGTGGACATTAAAGTTAACAACCAGAGGTGTCTGTTTTATGCTAACCGCAAGCATCAGGCCATATATATATATATATATATATATATATATATATGGCAAAAAATGTTTATCCAAAAAATTATTATAATTTTCATTTTAATGAATAAATATATCTTACGTTTAAGTTTTGATTTAATGAAGATTGAAACGGAGATTACCTGTTATGTTATTCTTTCAACATTACGACAATATTTCACATAATTGTAAAACTATAAATCTTTTTTTAACACTATAAGCATTTTTATATTGGGGCTTGTAAATACAGAAGATGGATAGCCATTTTCGGAAATCCGAGATCACTAACGCAGGTTTAACAGACCACTTATCTTTAATGTCATGTGGAATACAGGGTGTTCATAAAGTCCCTTTACAATTTCAAAAAAATATTACAAAAGCAAATGAAAAGACAAATATATAGAAATGGTTACAAAATGAGGAGTGGATATTGATTTTTTTTTTAACTAATTTAATACACCTCTAGACTGAGTGAGAGGTTTACAGTGATTTGTAAAACTAATATATTAATTACTGTAAGCACTCTGACATATTAGAAACTTATTATTTTGTCATCTTGTGCCTTCCTATGCATATAAAATCAGTTAAACACAAATGTTAATGTCTGTATGTTTTAAAATAAGAATGATCATACCTATTCAAGTCACTGTTAATAAAACTAGTAATCATATCTCTCTCTTTACACACACACACTACAGTGTTGATAAAGTTTCTTTACAATTTAAAAAAATGTATGTACCAAAATAAATGAACAAATACGTAAAAATTGTTACAAAATGAGTAGATATTGAATTTTATTTTAACTAATTTTATACACCTCTTTATGGGCAGCATTAGTTGGACAAAGCACATCAAGGTGTTACTTGATTTCTTGCCATGTTCGCTGTAGCATAGTCTTATCAATGGTGGCAATAGCATCAGTGATCTTTTGCTTTAGATCAGTGATGTCCCATATCTTTGATCGATACTCATAACCCCATAGAAAGAAGTCCAGAAGAGTGATATCTGGCAAGGGAATTGAGCCATCCTTTCCAATCCACAGGTTTGGAAATGTTAGGTGTTTCATTTAACAATACCTTTTTCATCAACAGGATACTAGAAATACACAAATACAATGTAATTAAAAACTTTGATAACTACTAAGTTCTGTCTATCAATTTTTTTATTTAATTTTTCAAATTTCTGAATTAGGTGTTTCATTTTATCAGTAAATTTGACAAAGTTTATATTTATTTTTATTTTATACTATTTTCTTCCCGAGTACTTTCGAAAGTTGCTCCATTCATTCTCAAGAATAGTTCTGTATATATTTATGCAACTGTTTTTTGTTTTTTTAAATTCTAATGTTCTCACATTTGATAGACAGAACTTGTCCATATTATTTAAATAAAAAATGTTTGAGAGAATTATTACTTCTAAAATACACAGAGATATATAATGCATATGGCAGTTTAAGGTGCTGTCAATACAATTCTCTCAGCGGCTTATTTCTTAAGAATATCTTTATTGACCTTAACAAGAATTAGCCATATCTGTATTTGATTCTTTTCAAAGACAAGAATACATGGTGTCCATAAAGTCTCTTTACAATTTAAAAAATGTATTACCAAAGAAAGTGAACAGATAAATAGGTGAAAAATATTACAAAATGAGGAGTAGAGACTGAATTTTTTTTTATAACTAATTTTATACACCTCTATATGGGCAGCATTAGTTGCACAAAGCACATCAAGACATTGATCAATTTCTTGCCATGTTCAGTGTAGCACAGCCTCATCAATGGTTGCAATGGCATCAGTGATCTTTTGCTTTAGATCAGTGATGTATCGTATCTTTGATCAATACACATTATCTTTAACATAATCCCATAGAAAGAAGTCCAGGGGAGTAATATCTGGTGAATGAGGTGGCAAGGGAATTGGGCCATCCTTTCCAATCCACAGGTCTAGAAATGTTTGACTGAGGAAGCCACGAACATAGAGCCCAAAATGTGGTGGTGCACCATCTTGCTACATAATGATGGTTGGTTGAAGGTCATCTACTTGTGGTGTCACGTCAATTGCCTTTGTAAAATACATTTTAAATTCTAAAGAGACTTTAGGGACAATCTGCACATAAGATCCTTCTCGTAAATCGTTGTTTTAATGGGAATTAGAATTCTCATGTTCATTGTTGTTTCTCTTGCTAGTAGTGATTGACGTTTCTTTACAACTCTTTACTTTAAGGTAGTGTGGACAGTTTGATTATAAATTTATTTTCACTTTTAGTTATAGTAATTCCCCCAACGCATTTTTATCTAAAAAAATAATAAGCAAAATTAGGGGTGCGTATTCTGCACAGCTACAAAAAATCTTTTAAAAATTGCCGTTTCATAGGTCGATTTCAGTTATGAAATGCCAACTCCCTACAAACATACGACAATTTGTCTCTAACATTCGGCAATTGGGACCCCATAAGGATGACAAATACAATAACATGTACCTAACAATACTTACATATTTAAAATAAAATAAGAATTATCATAAAACTAAATTATAATAATATTATTCTATGTTAACAATTTTTTAATAAGAGTAGGAAACGCTGGCTATAATGAAATTGGAGATGTTCAATTTACAGAATTTGATTACCAAACAAGGGGTGGGAGTTATGCGTGAATAGAAACATTTCCCACGCTTTCAACACAATTACAGAG
>OZ010583.1:13967492-14032492 GCA_963932145.1 Acanthosepion lycidas
TTCAAAATGGTAATTCTCCACCAGGGGGAAATTTAAGGTTTCAGTGGGTAAGGGAAAATCTTTTGACTTTTTTTTTATTTACAGAATTTCATTCATTGAATTACAATATCCTGGCATTCTATTGAATGCATTGTTTATTGGAGTACGCATCGGTTTGTCTATATTTCTGAGATGAGGTATTATATACACTATTTATATTATTCGGACTATTGTCCTCATGCTTGTCGCCATATTTATCACAACGTTTCAGCCTTTCAGTATCTGTCTATATTTCTGAGATGAGGTATTATGTACACTATTTACATAATTCGGACTAATGTCCTCATCTTTGTCGCCATATTTATTACAAGGTTTCTACCTTTGTACGCCCCGGCCTTCTTCATGAGTAACAGAGAAAAGTGTTAATAACAACAAAATTGCAATATGAGCTCTGGTAAAAACATGTTATGATAACAGCATAAAAATTGCAATATGAGCACTGTTAAAATTGATTGCTGAAGACATTAGGTTTATAATACCCAGAAATTCATACATAGATGTCCTCAAGGACACATGGGACAGTGGATAAAGGCGTTGGTTAGATCCAGTGACAGACCCAAAGAGTGTGAGTTCAATACACGGTTGACTTTGAGAGGGGAATTAACAGGAGGTAACTGATAACTGACATCCATTAAAACATGGCACATGGAACTAAAATAGTCTAACAGTGAGCGAAATAAGGGGTTCAGTTCGACATTCCAACCATCTGAAGAAGGCCGAAACGTTGTGACAAATATGGCGACAAAGATGAGGACAATAGTCCGAATAATGTAAATAGTGTACATAATACCTCATCTCAGAAATATAGACAGATATTGAAAGGCCGAAACGTTGTGATAAATATGGCGACAATTTGAGGACAATAGTCCGAATAATGTAAATATATTTTAAGAAAGTACTCAATACACAATTTTAAAAATTTAATGAATAGAGCGAATAAAAATACTGTTAAAAATTTTTTTTAAATCACAGTTAACACGATCCTTAAGGTCTCATTATGTCGCTGTTGGTAAATAATAAATTTGTAACGCTATATTTCCCTGTTATATAACCTAACCTAACCTTTACATAAAGCAAAATCACCAAGAAGGAAGTGCTGAGGCAAGAGTAGATATAACCGGAAGTGAGGAAAAATTGCCCCTGCAATTGCAGGGATAAAAGCAAATGTCCGTTAGATGGTGACTGTAATACTGCGAGGATGATCTGTCTATTTTCTCACTTTTGGTTCTATGTTCTCTTGCCTCAGCCCTTCCCTCAAGGACACACAATTTTACATTATGGCGTTGGGTTAGGTTAGGTTATTGTATTTTATTATTCTAATTTTAATAAAAAATACAATAATAAAATACAATAACCAAAGCAAACTATTAAATCAAAGGAATGAATTAGTTTTAAAATGTCGACATAGAGACAGATTTAAACTTCTATAATATTAATTTTATTTAACTAGATTTTAATAATTTTTAATTCTCTAACTCTTCAAATTTTGAATGTATAACTATTACTATTTTCTACATTTCTGTTTATATATCGTATTAATTATATGATATAATTGTCTCCTATTTTAAGAACTCTCTTATTTTATCGCTTACACCACTTTATCTCTCAACATAAATATAACTTGGCATGGTTTGTTTTTTAATATAACTTGATTTAACTTATCTTTAAAGTTAAAAATGGATAATTTATTTTATCTTAAAATTTTCTTATTCTTTAATATATTTTTTAATTATATGCTTACCGAAATTTCATATAAATTGTCTAAATATGATTTATTGATAATCTTTTTAATATATTTCATTTTTAAGTATAATTTATTTTTTTAAGTTGGTACCTGACATTTTTTTTTATATATATAATTAATTTTTATATATATAAAAATCACCCTTTTCAGCCCTCTTTTAGTTTCAATTTAACACCTCATTCTTCATATAACCACAATTTAATGTCATAAGGTTAATATCCGGGTTAATTTTCTAAAACCACTTCCTCTTAAGGCTAATACTTTCAAACCCTCCCATTACCACCGACTCGGTTTTACTGAAACATCGAAATGGATAAATTTTGGACAATTTTTCAACTGCTGTCAAAGTTAAATTTAAAATTTCTAATTCCGTTACGAACACAGTCTGTACACCGGTGTTGAATAAAACTAACGTACTTCTCATTGGTTGAAATAAATCTATACCCGCCATATGAGTTAATTTTGGATTTTTTGTGTTATATATATATATATATATATATATATATATATATATATATATATATATATATATATATATTATAGTAAAAAAGAAAGAACAGTAAGATATATAATCCGGTGTTCTTATTGATATTTTTATTTTTAAAAACAGTGCTCAATATTATAAATTAACTGATTTAAAATATGGTTTCGTCGCTACACAAGAATTACCATGTTTGAAAAACCGAAGCTAGAAAATTCAAATTTAATTATGTAATTAAATTAAAAGTATTAGTTCTGTTTCTCATTTTTAAATTTACTGAGTTTTAAACGCACATACAATTAATAATTTTTTGTTTCTAAGGATACAGAAAAATCCAATCATTTAGACAGGGGCGGTAGCGTGTTCATTTTTATTAACTGTTATTGTATCAATTATGAGGTTGATTTTAGGGAGAGTAGGGGTTCATTTTTCAACGAATTTTGACATCCGTTCAACGAATGTCATCTTTTTTTTTTTATCGGCGACAAGAGTTTTTCGGCATATTTAACGTTAAATTCGTACTTGTATACTTAAAGATTCTTTCTAAAAGGGGTATTTGGGTTAGAATACGTTATATTGAACTAAAATTTTAAAATATTATTTTTACTCTTAATTAATAATATACTATATTTTTTTAAATCTAATAAATGTAATAAAATTACTTAAATTATTTAAAAATTAGTATTACATATCAAATATAAGTATGTATATTACCAGCTCTCGTTTTTTTTGTTTTTTAATTTTATTTTTAAATATTATTTCAGGAAAAATGTTGACAATGTCGGCAAAGAATAGCTATTTCATTTCTTTGATTCAGTAAATTTTTATTTTTATAAACTTAGTGATATATAGTTTCTCATGTATGCACAAAGGACATGGGTTATTTAATGACCTACATATTCTAGCTTTTCTTATTATTTTCCATTTTACTCTAGGTGTTTTATTGGTTTCTTTTAAGTGCCAGAAATATTTCGAAAGGGACGTCTGATTTCGGTATTTACTTACCCTAAATGAAGTTTGATGTTGATTGAATCTCTTTTGGAACTCATGGCATATATATATATATATATATATATATATATATATATATATATATAACAAAGGACTCTGAAGACTTCGAGGTATAGAGTTCAGCAGGTCAGGACGTAGAATTGAACAGACAGACTACTCGCCCATATAATAGTTGGGAAGGCTTTGTGCAGAAAGAACCAGGTACAGAAAAGGGGTGCATATAGTGTACCGCAAGATCTCGAGACGACCATCTGGTTTTGAATTCAGTGTTGTCCTTGACTGTCCTAGACTGGTTGCTAACCAAGGCTAAATAGCTCAATCAGTCTAACCATTTAATACATAACTAGGGAGAGATAGATTCCATGCCTTTCTAAAAGATAATTTGCGCACATGGGAATGTAATGAACTGAACTTGGTTCTCTGAATTCTCTCCGATATGTGGGTAGTGGGACGGATAGTGGATGTGAATATATATATTGTCCCCCGTAGACAGTTTGTTTCGCTGTATCAAAGTTCATCATCGTGGTTAGACATCCGATTGCCTCAAGCCGCGAACGAAAACACGACTGCTTCGGCAACAGTCGGAAATTCCCCCCTAAGCCATTGGCACACGGTTGAAAGAAAGGCAAATTTTACGTACTTATTCTGTGAGTAGACACGCCAATGACTGACAGTGGTCAATTCGAGAAGATCTTACATATATATATATATATATGTATATATATGTGTGTGTGTGTGTGTGTGTGTGTGTGTTTATGCGTTCGTGTGTGTTTGTGTCGGATGCAAAGAATTCTGTTGGC
The DNA here is from genome assembly GCA_963932145.1 of Acanthosepion lycidas. NCBI lineage: Eukaryota > Metazoa > Mollusca > Cephalopoda > Sepiida > Sepiidae > Acanthosepion > Acanthosepion lycidas. The sequence goes on from OZ010583.1 coordinate 13,971,568, forward strand.
ATCAATCTTTTACTTATCTATCTATATATGCACGTTATTTGTTTGTTTTTTCACCTCTCTTTATCTTCCTCATCGATTATTAATCAATTTTTCTTTCTCTTTCTGTCAGCCAACCGTATTTTCATTTGCTCGGGTTAATGCACCTGTCGGCAACAAATCGAAACTAATTTCGCCACATCGTTACTGATTTCACTCTCTGTCGTCCATTTTCCCAAGGAAGACTGACAGGCAACAGCAAAATAAAAAAAAAAATAAAATAAAAAAAATACAAATGAAATAAAACCTTCCATCTGCCTAATCTAATTTATAATCAGCCACTTTTAACATTTTCGTTTCAAACCCCAGATTTGTCAAGCATTTTCTCTCAGAACCGCCTGCGCCCGTATTTCATGATCCAACAATTCTAGCCAGGTTTTTCTTCTTATCATTACCGGAATTGTTTGCTGTGGCTTAATAGCCGATCGGCACTTGAAGCAAAATCATCGATTTGTGTTCAATCTCATAGTCAACTTGTTTTGTTTTCACTGGGCACGTATGTTCCAAGGGGAGTATAAATGCACTAAATCTATATCTCATAGGGCACCTCGAGGCGGTATAATGGTTAACAAGCTTGTCTAGCAAGAACAATTACGACAGAGTAGTGAGTTCTATCCTCACTGGGAGCCCATACATTCGGCCTTGTGCAACATCTAAGCTACGCTTGGCAAATTAAATGGGTACCCCGAGGCGGTGTAATGGTTAGCAAGTTTGTTTTGCTACCACAATTACGAATGAATAGAGAGTTCGATCCTCACTGGGTGCCCCATACTTTCGGCCTGTTTTCACATCTAAGCTACGCTTGGAAAATCAAATGGGTACCCCGAGGCGGTGTAATAGTTAGCAAGTTTGTTATGCTACCACAATTACGAATGAGTAGAGAGTTCGATTCTCACTGGGTGCCACATACTTTCGGCCTTGTGCCACATCTAAGCTACGCTTGGAAAATCGCTACTCTATATCTCATAATATTTTTCTGCCATGTTTTTATCATTATAAAAATCAGATTGGACCATAAAGAGCTTCTTATTTTTTAATATTTGGGCTGGACCCTCTGGATCTACACATTTCGGCCTTGATAAAGTTTAAACCCATTTACGCCATCTTATTGGAGAAAACTAATTCTTCACACTGCCGCCTCTGTCCCACAACATCTCAAGGCGTTCTATACTTCCACCACGTTTACAGCGAGACCTCCATCATTTTCTCCTTATTTCAGTTGCAAGAGGAAAGTTCCTCACAGGTAACGTTTTCCCTAGAACTACTTTATGGAAAATACACCTGTTTAGATCCTTCCTTGGGCATTACTTAAATCCTGAAAGTGAAAAGTCAAACCGTATCTACCATCCTTAACTTTATAATCTTCATTTGTTACCGAAATCCTCTTGCACTCATATCACACATCTCGTTCAACGACACTGAAGAATCTGTCAATCCTCTGAAGAAACTGTAATGACTCCCGATAAAAATGAAATATAAAAATAAAATATATAAACAAAAATAAAAAGAATATAAGTTAAAATAAAGTATTTGCGCTTTTTTTAAAATCTCTTATCTCTTTCTTTCTCTCTCTCTCACTCTCTTCTTCTTCTTCTCTCTCAACTAACAAGAAGGCAAACATCAAATAAAAAAAAGAAAGAAGAAAACATTGAACCCGACTGAAAAACGACAGAAGATTTCGGGAACATTAATTATAAAGTTATAAAATTTACATCCATTTCGATATCTTGTTCAAATTTTGATAAATAAGTCTTTTATTGTTCAACTTAAAGCCTGCTTAAATTTGTTTACATGGAGAATGTAGTTACTCAGATATTCGCATTATAAATGATTTTTAATTGCGGGAGGACTCCTTATATATTAATTTGGTTTGGTTTTGGTTTGTTTTGTTTTACGGCACATCAACCTCAATGGGTCATTTAATGTCCACAACTTTTTTTTTTTTCCTGGTAATATTTTTGTTTTGTCAAAAATCTATTTCTGGTAACATTTTTTCCTCAAAAACATATAGCTGGTAATATTATTTTTTCAAAAACATACAGCTGGCAACATTCTTTTTTTAAAAATATTCTGATCAGAGGCCTTGCTGTTGGACGTGGTTTATCGTCTTACACAGGACACGGATGTAGTTTATCGTCTTACCAAGGTCCCGGATGTAGTTTATCGTCTTACCCAGGACCCGGATGTAGTTTATCGTCTCACCCAGGACGCTATTAATTTGAAGTTAATAAGGTATTTGAAAAAAGAAAGCAGTGTATTATAATAGCCTCAGTCTGACAGTAACCGTTTTTGTTCACTTGTTTCTGGAGTTTCAATGCATTTTTATGGTAAAATTAATTACACTGCATTTACATTATACATATAACAGCCTTATTCTGTCAAGAATCTCTTTGTTCTGCATTTTCGTGGCACAACCTATAAATTGAGTACTGAAAATCAAAGCAATTTTAGATGCAATGAAAAATGCAATGAAAAATGCAATGGCTCGATCATAAAATTTAAATTTTGTTTTTTGCATTGCTATGGTGATTTGTATTCATTCAATAAATTACTATTTGTTAATTGCTAATTTTCTCGTATTTGCTATGTCACTTTTTATGATTTTTTTTTTTTTTGCTATGTCATTGGTGTGAATGTGGAAAAGCAAGTGTTTTGAATAATAACTTTCTAACTAGGAATATGTAGTGAGTCCCGATAATAATAAATAAAATAAAAATTAAAAATACTTATCTCTTCCTCTCTCTCTCTCGCTCTCTCTCTCACTCTCTCTCACACACACACACACACTCTCTCTCTCTCTCCCTCTGACCAGTAAAAATATTATCCGCATTAAATAATCCATTAAGGTTAATATCCCGTAAAACAAACCAAACCAAACCAAACCAACCAAACCCAACCCAACCCAAAGCAAACCAAATTTCTAATTAGCCAATAATGTGTGAATAATTTTATGTAAATAGCAATTTAAAACACGCTTATAGCAAATGTTTAGAATGTGAAAAAAATGTAATTTAAGTCAATTTAAAAACAGCATGGTTATTGGTGCCAAATAGTCAAAAAATATGTAGGGGGAGTGAGCGATATGTCTGCAGACAGGAATCGTTTGTTGATCAAGAAGATCAAAGGTAGAGGTCAGACAGGTTCAAGCTTTTCCTCACGAATCTTTGCTTAATGAAACTGACTCCCAAGAGAATGCTTTCTCGGTCATAACTTGTTCAAGTCCACGATAAAGCGTTATCTTCCCTGTATATCCACATAAACTGTACCCCTTATATCTTACCTTGTAATCCTCTACCTCGAGTGTCACTTGGTCCTTGTACAGAGTGAATATTATTGTTAAAATAAGAAAAAAAAACAGCTCGAATTTTGAAGTAGATTAGCTACAGCAGCAGAAAACAAAAATATTGTCTAAGAATTCTAATGCTCACTGGGAGATTACATCTTCAACCATAACAAAACGCATTAGATTATTTCATTGGGCACACATACACCACATTCCCTCGCAGACTGACCTGTCACATATCGACCAGCACTTTACAAATGACCAAAATACAACTAACAAGATAAGGCAAATATTATTGGATATTACCAAAATATACAATAGCAACCAACGCAAAGAAAACAACTCAAAAACCGAAAAGTTATTGTTATTCAAAAGAAACAGGCCACATGAATGAAAATATCATTCACTACAGGTGACTGATATTGAATTCTATGTGATATATTTAATGTGCGAATAGATTCTATCTATCTATCTATCTATCTATCTATCTATCTATCTATCTCAGTCTGTTCATATCTATCTATCTATCTATCTATCTATCTATCTATCTATCTATCTATCTATCTATGTGTATTCATTATCTAGTTAGGTAGTTTTCCATTCTGAACATATCTATCTATCTATCTATCTATCTATCTATCTATCTATCTATCTATCTCAGTCTGTTCACATCTCTCTATCTCAGTGTGTTTACATCTATCTATCTATCTATCTATCTATCTATCTATCTATCTCAGTCTCTTCATATCTATCTATCTATCTATCTATCTATCTATCTATCTATCTATCTATCTCAGTCTGTTCATATCTATCTATCTATCTATCGATCTCAGTCTGTTCATATCTATCTATCTATCTATCTATCTATCTATCTATCTATCTCAGTCTGTTCATATCTATCTATCTATCTATCTATCTATCTATCTATCTATCTATCTTGTTCTGTTCATATCTATCTATCTATCTATCTACCTATCTATCTATTTATGTGTATTCAATATCTAGTTAGGTAGTTTTCCATTCTTTACATATCTATCTATCTATCTATCTATCTATCTATCTATCTATCTATCTATCTATCTATCTATCTATGTATGTATCTATCTATCTATCTATCTCATTCTCTTCAGATCTATCTGTCATTCTCTTCATATATATGTCTATCAATGTTTCCCATTCTCTTCATATTCATCTAACTATATATATATATATATATATATATATATATATATATATATATATATATATATATATATATATATTTCTATTCATATCTATCTATTTAGCTCTATTCATTATCTAGATATCTGCCTGGTGATCTCAGTGTGTACATATCTATCTATCTATCTATCTATCTATCTCAATGTTTCAATCTATTGCGTTGGTGCAAAAATAACGTAATAATATCATTTTTTGACGTTAAAAATACGTCGAAAACGGCATTATTACGTCATTATTTTTGCACCAACCTAATATCTATCTATCTATCTATCTATCTATCTATCTATCTATCTATCTATCTATCTATCTATCTAGTTAATATAACAGAATACATATAAATAAAAGAATAAAATTTTAAAAAATATATAAATCAAAGTAAATAAATCACGTTCATTTTGTGCGGCCTCGTTCACAATAACGGTTACCGATAGCGTCAGCGTAGACATTTTAATAATTCCAGCCTGCCAAAGAATACAAAGATGTAGACAAAGGAATTCTACCGACCTAACAGACATCATAATGTTTCTTGATAATGGCTACGATAGTCGAAGTATTTGAAAAAGATAGATAGATAGACTTGTATGCTTTCTTATATATTTCCCTGTGTATGTCGAATGTGTTTGAGTATATATATATATATATATATATATATATGAATAGAGAATGACTGCAAGATCCAGTGTGATAGATAGATAGATAGATTTGTATGCTTTCTTATATATGCGCCTGTGTCTGTCGAATGTGTGAGTATATATATATATATATATATATATATATATGGACAGCGAATGACTGCAAGATATAGTGTGATAGATAGATAGATAGATAGATAGATAGATAGATAGATAGATAGATAAGAAACAAGATCTTAAAAATTAATAAAAAAAGACTATATGCAAATGATGAAAAGTCAAATAAGATACGATGAAAGAATACATTTTTATAATAAAAATACGAGCAATACATTTTTATTAGGTTGGTGCAAAAATAATGACGTAGTAATGTCGTTTTTTGACGTATTTTTAACGTCAAAAAACTACATTATTTCGTAATTATTTTTGCACCAACCTAATATATAAAAAAAGGGCCCCACAATACATATTTATAGTAAAATGACCAACAATATATTTTTAAAAGTAAATAAACACCAATCCATTTCATCCGTATTTGAAAGTCTACAATTTCCTTCTAAATATATTTAGTTAACAACATAAAATTGTATTCTGATTGGTTCTATTTCAGTATTAAGTAACCCAAAGAGGTTAATATATCGCTAAACAAATCCAAGCAAGCAAATCTGGTTTACAGTATACCTTAATCTATACGAGCCGAACGAGGGACCCAACTCAAAATACGGAACCCAAAGTTTTAATTCTCTAAGCTATTACCTAATACCTAGATATGATAAAATATTTAGCATGTTCTAGTCTGGCCCAACAATTGTAGACTGAGCGAGATTTGAACAAGTTATTTGGGTTTCTATACAATGGCTCTGTAGCAAGCGGCAGCTGTTAGGCAAATAAAAGGAAACTGAAGCTGATTCGCTGATGGACAACGGCCTTTGGATGGGTCAGTGTTGATCAGAGGCTGGTGGTCGAAGTAAAACCTTTTTCTAACCATTAACGTCTCAAAGTAGGTTCTTTTTTTTTTTAGTTTTTTTTTTCCATAGCACCAAAACTGTAATGGCCGAAGTAAGCGGTAGTGCCCAAAATGGTACTGACGTGATTAAACAAACATGACAAGAAGAATTTAGCGGGCGGAATTGGAAAGTACAATATTTAAAGGGGATAATATGAATAGACAGCACTTACGGATATAAAGTGGCAGATAAAATGTAGCGTTCATGGCAGAGAAGATGAAGATAACACCTTTTTTGAGGGAGGAGGCGCGTTATCTATCTATCTATCTATCTATCTATCTACCACAGTCTGTTCATTATCTATAGATAATTAATCTATTACATATATTCATTATCCATCGATAATTACTATCTATCACAGTTTGTTTATTATCTCCCTCTTTCTATCAATCTGTCAATGACAGTCTGTTCATAATCTGTGTATCTATCACAGTCTGTACATTATTTATCTATCTATCTATTAGGTTGGAGCAAAAATAATGTCGTTTTTTGACGTTAAAAATACGTCAGAAAACGTTATTTTGCACCAACCTAATATCTATCTATCTATCTATCTATCTATCTATCACAGTGTTGTGGATTCCGTGAATGGAATCCTGCACAAATAAATAAACAACGCCAGAAACTGAAATAGAAAAATAAGTGTATTAAACGTAAGAATACAGACTTGAAGTGGAGATTAGTAGTCCAGGAATGCGGGTTAGTAGAAAGTATATGGACAAGTCTCTGCAAGTAAAGCTGTAATCATCTCTCTCTCTCTCTAAGTATACTTTGGACGAGTCTATCTTATGTAAAAACTGTGTGTCCATTATCTATCTATCTAGCTAGCTAGCTAGCTAGCTAGCTATGACAGTTTGTTCATTAGCTATCTAGCTTGCTAGCTATCACGTTTTGTCCATGATCTATCACAGTTATTTCATTATCTATCTATCTATCTATCTATCTATCTATCTATCTATCTATCTATCTATCTATCTATCTATCTCAGTCTGTTCACATCTATCTATCTCAGTGTGTTTACATCTATCTACCTATCTATCTATTAGGTTGGTGCAAAAATAATGTCGTTTTCTCACATATGTTACTATGTGAGAAAACGACATTATTTTTGCAACGACCTAATATCTATCGCAGTCTGTTCATTGTCTATTTTTATGAACTCGACTGTTCCACGCTTCTGCGCGGTCGGCCGACGAAGAATAGTTGTTGCGAGAGGGGGCGAGCGATCCGGTGCTGCATGTGTGCCGATGTCGGCGAAATAGAATTTCACGAAGTTTCACAAAGCGAACTCGATCGTTCTTCTCTTGCACTTAGGTGGCCGGTCGAGCGATAACCACGGCTTGTGGTCTCAGAAGCGAGCGGATTAAAAGACACAAGACTAAGGGTACTCGGCTACGCGCATCACACACCCGGCATACGACAAATTCACATAGATGGAAGTGAACTCTACTCGTCTTGCGCGCGGTCGACCGCCGACGAGTCGTGGTCGGTTTAGTTGTTTGTCGATTAAGAACCACGGATAGGCGCGTGTCTGCGTGTGTGACAACGACAGCGAAATAGAATTTCACAAAGTAGAATAATCTAAATAAAGAATAAATGACTATTGCAGAAATTCTTATTTCCACTTCCGGGGGGGATATTTGCATGGAGCTGATATAGTTCACATCACACGAGTATTGTTAGCCTTGAGACAAATGTTGATCTCATGATCTGACCGAGAATCTAGAATTTTCAACGACCCACAAAAAAGTAATGTAACAGTCAGTGAAGAAACTGATAGCTACTGTTTTGAGATGCAAAATGTTTGTTGCTCGTGGACTTCATAATGCTTGGTCAAAGGTTTCATCCAGTCAGATAATGGTAAAAAAAACACAGGATAATTTGAGGAAAGTTGTTGGTCGAAAGAGGCTAGACTGTCTGCGTCTGGATGTCATCTTCGTGCGAGACAGCGACCCCCTCGCCAACTTGACTAAAGCTATGAATGAGACGATTTAACAAAAAACAAAACAAAAAAAGAACACTTTATCTATACAACTTTTATTAATAATTAATAGCTCATTTGAAAATAGGAAAATAAAAAAATAATAATCAGAGAGACAGGCGATAGATAGATAGATTTGAATGCACTGAAATAGATAGATAGATAGATAGATAGATAGATTTGAACAGACTGAGATAGATAGATAGATAGATAGATAGATAGATAGATTTGAACAGACTGAGATAGATAGATAGATAGATAGATAGATAGATAGATTGAAAAGATATGAACAAAATGAGATAGATAGATAGATAGATAGATACGAACAGAATGAGATAGATAGATAGATATATTTGAACAGATTGAAATGCATAGATAGATAGATAGATAGATAGATAGATTTGAATAGATTGAAATATATATATATATATATATATATATATATATTTGAACAGATTGAAATACATAGATAGATAGATAGATAGATAGATAGATAGATAGATTTGAGCAAACTGAAATACATAGATAGATAGATAGATAGATAGATAGATAGATATCATCTTCGTGCTCGACAACGACCATCGCCAACTTGACTAAAGCTATGACTGAGATGATTTAACTCAATCCTCCGCGTATTCCTGATTTGGCTCCTTCCGATTATTATCAGGTTGCATCCCTTGAACAAAATATTTTATCCGGGATAAGGATTCCCAGTGATCTTGTGACAGAGATCCAACGACCTCAGCATTCATTTGATGTCAGCTTCAGCTTCCAAAGATTGGACAAACATATTAATTATTCGAGAAGGGGTTCCATAAGCTTTTGTTGCAGAATAGCATATGTGGTTCCAGTTTTATTGATATTAGATTCATCGGAGGCTGTATTTATTCATTCATGCAACGATCTTACAAACGAATCAATCTTGATGCCGTCGACTTAGAATAGAAACCATGTTGACATATGAACAATATTTTATTTGCGTTAATTTGGTTAAACCTATATCGCTTCGTGGTCACCAGTTAATGAAGTTTAATATCACATCGGGTCCGGTTTACCAGATAATAGGCGAACTGTGTATAAAAGCTTTATTCTCCGATGTTCGTTTCGCTCATTATGGGCATTATTTTATGCATTATGTTATAACAATGGGCACGTAGCCGAGCAAATGGTTAGAACTTTCGCATTCTAACCACGAGACCCGGGTTCGAATCTCACCAGGGTCGATTTGCCAGGAAGGAGAATTCCTGATATTAACGGATTTGGCATATCCTTCGTATTCCAAATATGCCTTCAAAGACAAATAAAATTGTATTGTTTGTCATTTTGCTATAAACACATATTGTTAGTCATTATTTTCAAATAAAAATATATTGAAAGTAATTTACTATAAATATGTATGGTTATACTTTCAGGGCTTTGTTTTTGTTTGGGTATTCACTAAGTGATCATAGCTAGGACCCTAACAGAAGCTACCACCCTGAGCCAGGGTTGACCTGGGAACAACAGTAATTATATTGTTATTGGGTCCACCCCTTTTTCATATAAGTGGACTCTATCAAGTGTACCTGGACTGCTGTCGTTAAATACCCAGAGTTACAGTCAGTGAGGGTAGTCGGTAGTCGTATCGTGAGAGGATATACGGAGAGTGAAAGAATATACGAACGGAGATAGTGTGAGGTAACCTCTTGTAGAAGTCAGTCACAAGCACTTAGACTCTAAGGAAGTCCTACTTCGAGACTGTATATATCTATCTGTATTTGCTACTAACCACGTTCCTGGACTTACTAACAGTATTACTCTTTGTATGATTGTGTAAATACATTTTATTTCTTATATTCAATTATTGCGTTTGTCATTACTTGGCGACCGAATTCATCTCGGAATCCACAACAACTTGGCGACAAGGATTCGAACTCACGCGGAAAACACAACATATATATATATATATATATATATATATATATATATATATATATATATATATATATATATGGGTAGGGTTTCTGATTGATGCTTAATCGATCCCGGCTTGAAGCAATCGGATCTCTAGCCACACTAATGAGCTGTGATACATCGAAACGGGTTTATATTTTTGGACTGATTTGTAAACACAAATCACACCAAAAATATGGAAAATAAAGAAAAGATCATCACCCTACAACAATTAATCAAATACCTGCAAACTTTGCTTGGAGGGAAAAATAGCTATTATTACATTCCCAGACCAAAATAAATAACTAAATAAACGATCTGAGCACATCCCAAAATGCAAACATGAAAATAAACTTTTACTACGTTACTTAAAAATCGAAAACTAAAATGAATAAATACAATAAACAAAATAATATAAAGCAAGTAAACTAAAATAATGAAGACAAACAAATAATGAAGAAATTAACAAACCGCTACCGTTAGAATAGACGAAATATAATAAATAAAAATAAAATAAAATACATAAAAAACAAGTAAAAATTATTAACACAAGCAAATAAATAAAGTAAATAATAATAAACAAATTAACAAACCAATCCCGCTAAAATAACCATTAAATAGACTAGAAAAACCTTTCCAAAAATCTAAACACTGGACGAATAAATAGCTTTAATTATATTCCCAGACCAAAGCAAACTATTAAATGAGCGACTTAAGCAAATTCTACCCCCACCCGCAAAATTTGTTTACTACGTTAATAAATCATCAAAAACCGAAAAGAATCAATAATATAAAATGAAAATGAAAAAACAAGTAAAATAAATGAACCCAAACAAATAAATAAATAAACAAGATACTCCTGCAAAAATGACCGCCAGAACAGATTACCCACAATGCATCATATATATAAATAGTCGAGAAAAATCCAACATTCGGGGTCTGATGATCGCATCCAGCATGAAACAGCATGTCGCCCCTAAGTGATGACTTCAATGTTCACTTTTATATTTATATTTACATACGCTCTAACTCTGATATTGAGAACTTTAGCCCATAAATATAGCACACATTAAAACTATATTTCTTCATTCATATATATATATATATATATATATATATATATATATATATATATATATATATATGTCCCACTTAGAGAAAGTATATTGCATGAATACAACAGCAAGTAATGTGTAAAAAGAGAAGCTTACTTGTAATATTTTTACAAGGAAAAACTGAAGTTACAACGTTTTCTCTTTAAACATATAGGTCTTGTGATTTTTCCTGTAAGGCCTACCGCTGTAAAGTAGGGTTGTTCTTCTTCTCCGGGCTTTACATCACAACTGCTCTTTGTCACTATGTCCACTAACCTCACTGGCCGACCGTCACATGACCATCGTGACTAGCTCTCCGAAAGGGAGATGATTACCTTTTTATTCTTAGATCGTCGTAAATGCATAATTATTAAATCCTTGTAACTTAATTTTGGGAATAAGATATTTTTTCATGGATATTACGTTGATAAAAGAAAACACTTTGTATAATCAAGAGTGAGTGTGTGTAAGCTACACAGATCGAAATTTATCTGATGAAAGCCGGAGAGCACAACGCAGATCAGGACAGTAGTCTGAATGTAAATAATATAATTCATGATAACCTTCAGAGCAGATATTCAAGCATAAACATGATAATATGATAAGCCTATGGTAAATATAATAATATCATAAGGCAATTGTAAATGTAATAGCATCATAACCCAATGGTAAATATAATAATATCATAACCCAGTGGTAAATATAATATCATAACCCAATGGTAAATATAATGATATCATAACCCAGTGGTAAATATAATATCATAACCCAATGGTAAATATAATAATATCATATACCAATGGTAAATATAATATCATAACCCAATGGTAAATATAATATCATAACCCAATGGTAAATATAATGATATCATAACCCAATGGTAAATATAATAATATCATAACTCAATGGTAAATATAATAATATCATATCCCAATGGTAAATATAATATCATAACCCAATGGTAAATATAATGATATAATAACCCAATGGTAAATATAATAATATCATAAACCAATGGTAAATATAATATCATAACCCAATGGTAAATATGATATCATAAGCCAATGGTAAATATAATGATATAATAACCCAATGGTAAATATAATAATATCATAACCCAAATGTAAATATAATATCATAACCCAATGGTAAATATAATGATATCATAACCCAATGGTAAATATAATATCATAAACCAATGGTAAATATAATAATATCATATCCCAATGGTAAATATAATATCATAAGCCAATGGTAAATATAATGATATCATAACCCAATGGTAAATATAATAATATCATAAACCAATGGTAAATGTAATATCATAAGCCAATGGTAAATATAAAAATATCTTAAACTAATCTTAAATATAATGATATCCTAACCCAATGGTAAATATAATAATATTATAACCCAATGGTATATATTATCTTTCAATACAAGATTTATTTCAGTAAATTCAAAATGGGAGACATATTTTTAAACTCCATCGTTTAACGATTAAGACACTTTATTAGAGATATTTGACTTGGTTAATAACGCGTATTGATACTAACTGCTTGAATAGTTATTTATTAAGTCAAATAAGGATAACTCCTTATGCCAGAAACTCGATCAGAAATTGATAATAACAATAAAGATTAGGACGATATTCCGAATCAAAATAATTTAATTAATAAAAGCCGTTCATCCCAGAAATTCAGGCAGAATTTGAGAGTAGTCAGTTTCATAAGAGATTTATTTTCAAATAAATTTCACCCTCAAAACGAAATACGACGAGAGTCTCTTTTAGAAAAGAGAAATACTGGTTCCGATGTCATCCATTACCTAAGGATTAATATGTTTTCCGCGCAAGACCTCCGAAAACAAAAGTTTTCTCTTTCACCTGAAGGTTACAAGGATTATAAATTGAAAAGTATTGACTTCTGAAGAGATAAATTGTTATTACTTCAATGTTGACGAGAGAAGATTTTGCAAATTTAATTGGCCCCGACTATAGATAATTCATTTTTAAAGGAACAAAACATTGAATGAAAAATGAATAACATCACCGGGTTACAACAGATAGGCGGGGTCAATATTATTTGACACTCAATACTCTCTAGGCTGTTCCTTGGCTTTTGAAGAAATGTGAGAAAAACCAATTTATAACAGGAATATACAAATAGCAATATTAAAAATAAACCAGAGAAACATTGAGATTATTTTGAGATTGATTGGTAGAACGGTTCAAATTAACAAAGAAATTGTTGAAGATAATTCAAGAGAACTATCTGAGAATATTTTTTATTCGACTTAGCGATAACACCACCCATCAAGTATGGGAATAAAGCCCCTAAAACACGAGGGGTTATTGATTGTATAATCTGAGAAAATAAATGTTATAAGGTAGAGGGGTCAATATGAGAACATAAATAAATGACTCAGAAGATGTCGATTGACAATGCATTTACATTTTTGACTTGACTGGAAAGTTGATTGGAAAGCAAGGAGCTGGTACAGAATTCCACAAGCCGGAAGTATGAGAGGAGAAACCGTTACCATAGAAATTATGGTTATATCTAGCAATTCAAACTGTAAAACAATGAGACCTAACCGCCAATCTAGTAGTGCGCTTCAATTCGTAAAATAGAGGCACCTAAGATGAAAGTGTATCAGAACAATTACCATGAAAATGTTCATAGAAAATGTACAGAGACATTACCTAATAGCGGCGGGTATGTGACTGAAGCCGAGATGCCAGGACAGGATCAATATCATAGCATATTTTTCATATTTTTCAATTGTATCAAGAATCGATAGCTGAAGCACTTGATAGATATTCAATGCATGTGCGGATGGTAGACTTATAAAAATGTAAGATAGATTCTGGCGGGAAAAGATTGTCTAATACGACACAGTGAACCGACTTTCCTTACGACAGACCTAGCAATTGATTCAGTATAATTGTTCCATTTCTTAACTGTAGAAAACGCTAGCCCTGGAATACAAAAACATATTCATGAAATATACTTATATTTAGTCAACAATCAACTCAAGAGAAAATGCTGCTCTGAACTCGGTGACAGCGTAGATACATTTGAAGCAAAAACATGGGTAAAAGTGGATGAAATCTTGCAAAAGACAATGCATACACAATCGGATACAAAAACACGCAGACGTATTTAGATATACAAACACGCTAAAAAAGCGACGAGACAGGAAATATCTCCACGACCCTTAAAAAACGACAAAATACATACAAAGCACAAAAAAAGACCCACACAAGGGACCATACACAGAGACACCGAAAAAGACACGTACATTTAGTGTCCTTTTTCCTTAATGTTTGTTTTTCTGTTCTGCCCATGTTGAATTTTATCTATCCAACTATTTTTATCTATGTATCTTTGCCCGTAAAGTTATATTTGAATAAGGGGTTAGAATTCGTTTAATAACACTTTCAAATCTTAATATTTCTTGGTGGGTGTATCGGTGTGTCTTTGTCAATGTATGTGTGTACGTACGTGTCTTAAATGCTTAAAAAATGTTTCGTTGAGTGGAGAGGACCGTCGTAAGATCCGATGTGCTCTAGTCTGACTGAGCTATGAAAAACGTAGCCGATCAGTTAAGGCTGAATACTGATGTTAAGCGAAATTCCTCTAGTCATAGACTTTCGAAATTTTTTTCGGTTATATTTTGAAAATTCATTTCGCAACCATTACACTTTTCCGATATGCGATAGAGGACAACAATCTGATAAAGTTTCTTTTTTACTATCTCTCCGGGACGGAACTCTCATTACTACAAGACATCATCAAGATCTGTGTCTATTCAATCCCATGCAGTTGTGGCAAGGAATAGAAAAATGAAGCTAGTTGTACTTACAGATGTCTGAAGGAATATAGGAATGCAATAGTGAGATGAGAAACGTTAACATCACACCTGGCTTGTAACATAAGGAAGAAAAATAATGGCCATCAGTACATTTGGAATAAAATCAAAATAAGAGATAGGAAAATAGATTGGTAAGAAAACTGAAAGAATCTCTGTATATGTTAGGCTCCTCGTGAATTGTGGAAAAATAAAAGAAAGAGATTTTACTAGATTCATAACTAAAGTATTGATTGAGATTTTGGCATGTGGAACTAGAACAATCTACCCCATTGGACAAAATAAAGGGTCCAGTTCGAAATTCCAATCACCTGAAGAAGACCAGTGCATACAATAGCCAAAACCTTGTGAATATGGCAATAAAGATGAGGACAACAGTTCGAACAATGTAAATAATATATCAGGTTGGTGCAAAAATAATGACGGTTTTTAACGTATTTTTTAACGTCAAAAACCGTCATTATTTTTGCACCAACCTAATAAATAATTATAATATCTCATCTCAGAAATATAGATAGATATTGTTTTGTAAAGCTGATCAAGCCTTTCCATGTTATTTAAAACCAGAAAATATTTTTAAATTGTAAGTGATACAAGTCTTACTAATTAACCCATAGCTGGGGAGAGAAGAGGTGGATTCATACCTTTTCCCCAAGAATATTTGCACATAAGTAAATATAATGAACTTAGCAGTAATTGGAACTTGGCTCTCTGATTAACAAATTTCTTTACACCAGCTGCACATCCAAGCTCACATTATCCAAAGATTGAAGCGAAGAGTTTTTAATGTTACAATTTCATCTTGAAGGACATTTTGGAACAGGCAGGATATTGTGAGTTTGTAGTTTTTATGAAATGAGAATCTCTATACAGATTGACATCATTATACCAGTGTGGGATATGTTACAGCCTGAAGAGTGGTAATGATCACAAACAAATCCTGCATTTTATTGACAAAAGAAAGCAAAAATATGATTGAACATTTGGGGCATTTTAATACAAGATGTCTAATCAATTCATTTTCTGAACCTTTAGAATATATTTATGTAGGGGGTTTATTATTTATTTTTATTTTTTGAAATAATAATAATAATAATAATAATAATAATAATAATATAAGAGTTATTACTTAATCCATAGTCGAAGAGGTGGATTCATGCCTTTTCTCAAGGGCATTTACGCGGAAGTAAATATAACGAAACTAACTGGAACATATATATATATATATATATATATATATATATATATATATATATATATATATATATATATATATATATATTCCCAAGTGGATAGAATCCGGGTAGAACTCAATGTCAGGACAGAGTAAGAATATAATATAAAAGGCTCAAACACTAATATTCCATGGTTATAATTTATTACATTGGAATCGTAATCACGATCCAATTCATCAGACCTACAAATTCAAGAATTCGTCAGACCTACAAATATATATGTATATATATGAAATGGGATCAAATATCATATATATCAAATATCAGACCTACAAATTCAAATTTTTGAATTTCTCTGATTAATTGGATCGTGATTACGATTCCAATGTAATAAATTATAACCATGGAATATTAGTGTTTGAGCCTTATATATATATATATATATATATATATATATATATATATATATATATATATATATATATATATATATGGATGATGAACATATATATATATATATATATATATATATATATATATATATATATATATATATATATGATATGATATCATAGGATAAAGAAAAAATAGGAAACCTTTATAAGTCTTGCATGTTTCGCTGTGTAGAGTGAACAGTCGTAAGATCCGATATGCTCTGCTCTAGTCTGACTGATCTCGGAAAAACGTAGCCGACGAGGTAAGACTAAATACTGACATTAAGCGAATTTCCTCTCGTCATAGACTTTCAAAATTTTTTCAATCTACTCCGTTTCATATCCAAACATATACAAGTCAAATTTGTAAAGTTTTTTTTTTTTAATTTATTAATCCGACAGATTTTATCACTTTAAACCTCATTTTATTCTCTTATTTTTGTAGGCTCTCCATTTATTTATTAAATATTATATTTATTTTCGTCTACTGGCTTGAATATTCGACAAACCTTATCAAAAGAAAATATTCGCTCGTCGACAGGACGCTCTGTAACCAGTTGTTTTTGCGACAAACTACACTCTTTTGTCTAGTCCGAAGCGTCATTTTTTTTTTTTTTTTAAATGAATTTATTCCGTATTACTGCATTTTGTTTTTCATATAGTTAAGTTCCCGACCATACTACGGAAGCGTTTCAGCTAAGATCATGAATATGAAAATCGCCACGAGAAAGAGAGGCCGTCAAAGCAGGTGGAACTCAACAGTAACGCGTTTCCCGCCTTCACTGGGATTCGTTTAGACATGTATCTCCCAAGGCAGCTGAATCTGGACAACGTTTGCCAAGTCCGTCTTCAAAGTGACTGCAGAATAAAAACCATTTCCAGACCAACCGAAATCAATTTCAATACAACTAGTTCTAGGGTTAAAACTTTAACGCACTCAAGTGAATTCATTCCTCACTTAGTGAGCGATTATTGTGGCCTTGTGAATGACTTAATTAAGTTTTGTAACAAGGTACTTCCTATGGAGCATATGCCAGGTAACACATCTTCTAGATCATCTTGGATCGGCTGGAAAGTATTTTAAAAGACGATGCAAATTGTGAAGACACATTAGAACAAGCCTTCTACAAAATATGAAGAGACGGGAAAATTATATTATAAACCAGGAAAGATATGCCGAAATGATACGTAATATCAGACCTCCTATACGGCTGTGATTGCCACACAATTTCTTTCAGATGGCAAAACTTGGAGCAAGAGAGATTCTGCTCTACAGAAAGATACTGAGAATAACATGGACCAAACAAGTGTTTTGAGGAAAATAAAAAAAACTAAAAAAAAAACACATACTTAAATCAGAAGGAAACATTTGAAATTTATTATTACATAGTGAGGAAGCAGGACTTAGAGAGTTTGACATTCACAGGGTATATTGAAGACAAAAAATGACAGATGAAAGCAACAAACTTATGTAAACGTTTGGCAGAAACAGTAGCAGTCGGTAAAATAAAAAGAATTATAAAGATTATGAAGCTGTGGAGAGTTATAATCGTCCACGGAGACGGCAAATAAAAGAAATAACAGAAAATCCCCATGTACCGTATTTATCTGTCTATATTTCTGAGATGAGGTATTGTGTAAATTATTTACATTATTCGGACTATTGTCCTCATCTTTGTCGCTATATTACAACGTTTACTCAAGGACACATGGCACAGTGGATAAAGCCGTTAGTTAGATCCAGAAACAGGACCCAAAAAGTGTGAGTTCAATACCCGGCTAAGGCAGTGGAGAACTTGGAGAGGGGAATTAACAGGGGGTAACTGTTAACTGACATCCATTAAAGATGGCACGTGGAACTAGAACAGTCGACCCCAGTGAGCGAAATAAAGGGTTCAGTTCGACATGCAACCACCTGAAGAAGGCCGGAGTAAAAAAAATATGGCGACAAAGATGAGGACAATAGTCCGAATAATGTAAATAATGTATCGTATTTATGTATGGACTTCGCTCTTAAAAGGAAAAGGGCCTTTTAGAGAATTTGTAACGTATAAAATTATATCCTTGTCATGTATATAAAATTAACAACGTCCAGCAAAAATATTGTGGTTTAAAATAAATTAATCACACCTAATTTAAGGCCGCTCTTTGTTTAAACAAAACGATACTGAATAAATAAGGTGATTAAAAAGTAGGTTCATCCATTAAGTCACGTAAAAAAGCAGCATATCACAATTAAAAAACGCTCGATTGTGACGAGGTGATGACAGATTACTATGGATGATCAAAATTGACAATTTTTGCAAAGTAAGCGAACGCGGTTTTTCGTTTTTAACTAGTACTTTTTAAATATTAACATTTTTATTCAGCAATTATGTAATATCTATTTTTTATTTCATACTTTCTTAATTAGGTAATTATTTAAAGTTTTTTATTAATTAGATAATTGTTTAAAATTTTTTAAGGATTATGTCATGTATACATTTCTATACGTAGAAATTATGAACGTTTTTTTTTTCAATAAATTTTTTTTTTAAATTATTTTAAAAATATTTGAGGTCAAACGACTGTTATGTGCTTTTCAAATTTCGATTCGTAAATTTACTTTTTCATTAACGTTATCATTGCATTACGTGCTTGAAAGCAATAAAGAATTTTAAATGATTTTTGAAGTATTAAGAAGTTAATGAAAAAAAATTTTAAATTTGCAAAAAATACATTATTTATCGAATAAATTTTATTTCTTCACAAAATAATGTCCTTAGTATAACGTATTTATAAAAACAGGTGAAAGCTGTTCTAATTAATTAATGTCATACTTTTTACATTTTTTTTATAATTCAAATCAGATTTTCTATGAAACCGGGTACTGTTTTACAAAAAAAAACTGGTGATTTAATTTCTACAAAGAGTCCTGTTTATAACTAATAAAACAAATCACGCGCGTGAAGATTTAATTTCTCGAAATTTCATGAAAATATGTAAGTGGGTGGAAACTTGTTAATAAAAATCTCTTTTTAACAAGATTTTCTAAAAAAAAAAAAAATTCAAAAATAATTTAATTCATTTCTGAATAAGTCCTGAAAGTTTCATTAAAATCCGACAATTATTTGATTTTTGCAAGAATTTTTAAACTTAGGTATCGAAAATTTATGCGTGGAGGTACCTATAAAAAGTGTTCTGTTATGTGTTCCTTCCAAAGATCTAAACTTATACTGGGTTATCAGTTATAGTGAAGTGAATGAATGTGGAAACAGGTTAGTTTGATTTGGCCTTGTTAGTTACATAGCCGACCATAGGACGGGGTATAAAACAAGAAAATCAAATTGTAAAGTGAACAACAAATTTATATATATATAAATCAATTAAAGTTTTTACAAATAAAATTTATGTATTTTTTTGGTTGATACAAGGTCGTCAAAATGTTCGTAGTAGTCTTTGTAATAGAATGAGTTTATGTATACGTAGGCAGGAACCTATGTGTGTATGTATGTATTTATGCATGTATGTATGTATGTATGTATGAGCGTTATCGAAGGGTAGGAATGTCTTTGAAGTAATCGCTCTATCTTAAAGGTTCCTTTAGTTTATCAAGTATAAAAGAGGTGAGGGAGAAAGGTAGGGACAATAATAACGGTCGCTTGACGTTTGTCAAGTGAGTGTTAATACGCTCGTACCCTCTCTCTCTCTCTTGTGACAGGAGGACTTGCCCATCTCTTATTTTGTTTGTGGGGCTTGAAAAAGTTATTTGGGATTTCACTACCGGATAAGATTCGGGCCTTTCCATTGGACGATGAAAAACATTTTTGCATTGGCTCACAAAAAGGATCGTAAAAGAATTTGTTTCTGAGAAAGATTATTTGAATTTTGTTTTTAAATGTTTTCTAGTTTTCTATTGTCCGAGAAACATTTCGCATTATGTGTGAAATTTTACGAGTTTTGGTTCCTCTTTTGCGTGTGTACCAAGCCAAGTTTGTAAATTCGAGTCTTTTTGGTTACTACAAACTAGTACTATTTACTTACTATTAGTAAGTGTAATTAAAGACAGAAATTGAAAGAAAATTCTCAGATCAATTAATAGACGTCCAATACGCCATCAAGAGAGCACATGGTCGTTTTCGTTTTCGTAAATAACAACTGGGGAATTTTAACTCATCTGTAATATCCGACTGATGTAATATCGAATTACCATTTTTTTTCCTGTCTTTGGAGAATTCTCTTAATGAAAACAATTTCAATTCTTTGGAATGTTACAAGAAAGTGAAATAAAATAACAGATACATAGTCGAATAATAAAAAAACAAACAAATATCATAGTTACTTAGTGGAACCAATGAACAGTTTTGACTACCTACTATATTACAAACTGATGCAGATAATTTACTATAAAACAATAAAAGTATTTAATTTGCGGAAAGAAATATAAAGGGGAGACAGAGCACCCCCATAAGGTAAGGCTTCAAGAACACCAGAAAGCTGTAACACGAGGGGAAGTGGAAAAATCAGGCATAGCTGACCATATATGGAGAGAAAAGGGACATCACCGCCTTCTGTGGGATCAGGTTGAGATCATAGACAAAAAACACCATTGGAAAATTCGTAAACTTAAGGAATCAGCACATATGCTAGGCCACAAAAATCTCCTGAGCCGACCAAGCATAGAAATGAATAGAATATGGGAACCAGTAATAAGGAAAAGCGATAATAACAACAAAAATTGCAATATGAGCTCTGGTAAAAAAAATGCAAGATAACAGCAAAAATTGCAATATGAGCAATGGTAAAAAAATGATGCTGAAGATATTACGTTTATAATATCCATAAATTCATACACAGATGTTCTCAAGGACACATGGCACTGTGGATAAAGGGGTTAGTTCGATTCAGTGACAGGACCCAAAGAGTGTGAGTTCAATACCCGGTTAAGGCGGTGTAGAACTTTGAGAGGGGAATTAACAGGAGATAACTGATATCCATTAGGCACGTGGCACGTGGAACTAGAAGAGTATACCCGAGTGAACGAAATAAAGGGTTCAGTTCGACATTTCAACCACCTGAAGAAGGCCGCGGCGTACAACAGCCGAAACGTTGTAATAAATATGGCGATGAAGATGAGAACAATCGTCCGAATAATCTAAATAATGTATTTAATTTAATTCGACGAAACATTTCGAAAATAATGTCATATCTGTAAATTACTAAGTGCAGTGACTGTTCTAATGCACACTGGCGCTTGAAAAATAAATCCAAGCGGAAATTGCCGACATGACAATTAAGCGTATCGACGTAGCCGGAAATTTGGCCGAAAAGCATTTGGCCAAACGACATTTCACCGAAAAAGTATAATAAAAATAGTAACAAGCAATACTTTAATTAATAGTATTATAAGATAGAATAGGACTAATAATTACCACTCTATTTTAAGTGATTAAATTTACATTTAAAGTTAAAAGTTTTATTATTTCAATATGTTTTTATTGAAATTAATATTTAAAAAAAATATTTGAATGTATTTGGGTAAAAAGTAGCACCTAATTATTTAAATTCGTATTTAACAGTAAGATAAAAGATAGTTCATCCCTTTAAGATAATGATCATTAAAAGTGAAATTGAAAGATCATTCATATCGTAAAAGCATAAGACTTTTGCTGTAGTAAAATGTGCTTTTTCTCAAAATACTTATCATCTTACAGTAATATTTGAAGTAAAATATAATATATACAGAATAGATTTAAAAAAAAAAAAAGCCTGTAAAAAATCGAAAAATTATAAATGAATCCAGTAAATAAATATAAATATATGTAGCACATTACAATAAAGAGTTTAACATACATGTAAGTACGCCACTACATTTTCAGCTAAATGTCCATTTGGTTAAATGTCCGCTTGGCGAAATATCCGCTCGACAAAATATCCCTAGACCAAATGTCCGTCAGCCAAATGTCCGCTCGGCGAAATAACCCAAGGCCAAATGTCCGCTCGACGAAATATCCCTAGGCCAAATATCCGCTCAGCAAAATATCCCTAGTCCACATGACCGCTCGGCTAAATGTCCCTAGGCCAAATTTCCGTCGGACAAATGCCCGGTCGGCGAAATATCCCAAGGCCAAATTTCCGTTCGGCGAAATATCCCTAAGCCAAATGTCAGGTCGGCGAAAAATGCCTAGTCCAAATTTCCGTCGGCCAAATGTACGGTCGGCGAAATATCCCTAGGCTAAATTTTCGTTGGCTAAATGTCCGGTCGGTTAAATATCCCTAGGCCAAATTTTCGTTCGGCAAAATATCCCTAAGCCAAATGTCCTTTCGGCGAAATATCCCTAGGCCAAATTTCCGTTCGGCGAAATATCCCGAAGCAAAATGTCCGGTCGGAAAAATATCCTTTGGCCAAATTTCCGTCGACCAAATTTCCGCCGGCCAAATTTCCGTTCTGTGAAATATCTCTAGGCCAAATGTGCGGTCGGCGAAATATCCCCAGGCCAAATGTCCGGTCGACGAAATATCCCTAGGCTAAATTTCCGCCGGCTAAATGTCCGTTCGGCGAAATATCCCCAAGCCAAATTTCCTTTCGGCGAAATCTCCCTAGCCAAATGTCCGGTCAGTAAAATATCCCTAGGCCAAATTTCCGTCGGCCAAATTTCCGTTCGGCGAAATATCCCCAGACCAAATGTGCGATTGGCGAAATATCCCTAGGACAAATGTCCGGTCGTCGCTATATTCTTAGGGTAAATGTCCGGTCTGCGAAATATCCCTAGGACAAATTTCCGTCGGCCATATGTACAAGTACTGATTCATGATTATATTGTCTAGAAAACTAAGGAATTATCTCCTTAGCTTTTGCGATAGTAACTGACAGTATTCCTTTTAAAATATTAACTTAATGAAAATTCGGTTTATAGCATTATTTATTTTGAACAACTATATTTTATAGATTATGCAGAGACGATATATACGTTACGATACAAAGAATTGTTTGAACTGTTAAGAAAGCTTGATTTATTTGGGAAATATATTTAAATAATGCATAGGTTTTATTGATCATTATTCGCTTAAACGTTGCTAAAAGTAGCTGTTAATCTCGGCATTACGTCGTTTTCTATTTATAGAAATAATTTTATAATTATATTAGGTTGGTGCAAAAATAATAACGTAACAATGTCGTTTTTTGACGTATTTTTTAACGTCAAAGAACGACATTATTACGTCATAATTTTTGCACCAACCTAATATTTTCCTCCTTCTGTAAATGCCATAAGAGGTGCATAGAGTCACCACTTTTAACAGCACTAGTCGTTGTATCTGCGGCTTTCATAAAAAATAGGGATGAAGTTTCTCATCCAATGCCAAATCGATTCTGTAGAATTTTTCTCTTACAGTACTAACGGTCACTTATTTAATTAACAATCAGATTTGTCGCCAATCAGTTTTATTTCTAGCGGATATTCATATTTAACTCAATATTCCGTTTATTTATTAAACAGTATATTCATTTATTTTTGTCTACCGGCCTGAATATTAGAGAAATCTTATTAAAGGAAAAAAAAAAAAAACATTAAAAGTGACAAAATCTGTCGGCTTAATAGATTAAGAAAATCCATTAATTCACAAGGTGCTTTGTTTACATTTGGATACGAAACAGAGCAAGCACGAAAATTTCTATGACGAGAATAACTCCGCTTAAAGGACTAGAGCAAGGCAGATCTAATGACGGTTCCATTTGTCCAGGGGGATTCAGGATCGAATCCTGCCGGAGAGCGCATATTTTTTTTAATAACATCTCTCAAATATTCAAGCCGGTAAGCGAAAATAAATCAATATACGGTGTAATAAGTATGAATATTCACTAAAAATACCTACCTACCTACCTATCCATGTGATTTGAGATCTAATTAAAATCTATTAATCTGACAATAGTAGAAGTCAATTCTTGGTTAAATATTTACGAATTGCTCTTTCTATTACTATTGTCAGATTGCATCCATATACCCCGGCCCAAGCAATGGACGCCCTGTTGGTTGGGGCTGTAGAATGCACCGACCGCACCTCTGCAGAGGGGTAACCCTCATCACGAAAATAGTCGTCCTGGGTAAGACGATAAACTACGTCCAACAGCAAGGCCTCTGATCAGAAAGAGCGTGCAACCACCTCTTAATTGCTGGCGTTCCCATGTTCACGCTGACCCGGAGTGGAACCACCTGTTGGGGTCCCAACTATGAACAAATAGTTAACCCCCAAACTGGATTCAAAACACTATGAAAGACTAAAAATAGATTTTAATATCAGCAATAAATTTTTTGAAGAAAGAAAATATTACCAGCAATACATTATAAACATTAATACATTTGTGAAGGAAAAATATTAATTATTAATACAATTTTGCGGAAAAGGTTATTACCAGCAATACAGTTTTAGAAAAATGTCATCAGCAATAAAAATCTTATCAGCATTAAATAACCAATTGAGGTTGATATGCAGTAAAATAAAGCAAACGAAACCAATATATATATATATATATACATATATATATATATATATATATATATATATACATATATATATATATATATATATATATATACATATATATATATATATATATATATATATATATATATATATATATAGATAGATAGATAGATAGATAGACAGATAAAAAAATATTAGCACCAATAAAAATGTTATTGGCATTAAATAAACCATTGAGGTTGATATGCCATAAAACAAACCAAACCAGTAGATAGATAGATAGATAGATAGATAGATAGATAGATAGATAGATAGATAGATAGATAGATAAAAAATATTAGCAGCAATAAAAATCTTATCGGCCTTAAATAACCCATAGAAGTTGATATACCGTAAAACAAACCAAATCAGCCAACGGAATCACCAGTATTATGATTTCAAAGAGATTTAAGTCTCCGTTATCATGTTCATTTTCTAGATTAAGGCTCACTGTGACTATATTGAAACAAGAATCAGAGGGAACAATGAGAATATTACCGTATTTTTCGGCTTACAAGACGCACATTTTTTTCCAAAAAAATACCCTCAAAAATACGTCTGTGTTTTTCAAAATCAATGTAAGGCAACACCCAAACTCAAGTAAATCTTGTACCGTAAACCAACAGGCTTGACTGATAGGGACGTGGATTTATATCTTGTCATTACACTATATTAGCTAGCTATCTAATTCAACCTTCTATATGATGCAACCTCAATACGTAACTGTTACAAGTATTTGCAAGACTATAAACCTTCCTGGAGCTGAGCGACAAGCTTAAACCTTGTTTACTAACAGCGACAAAATGACTAGTATGCCATTGCTATAGAAACAAAATCGGACGAGTTTATTAATGTAAACAATACACGTATGTTAAGGACGTGTTTTTGTAAGAGAATGATTTTTTTTTCCTTACAAATTTCTTTCCAATATTAGAGTGTTTTTATCAAACGAATTGTAAGCCGGAAAATAGAATATGTAAAAATCTCCAGATTCAACAGAAACATGAATAGCGATAAACAAGTAAAACAATAAAGCAAGATACAACTAGATTATCTTGGATCTCACTCCTGAAGTTAAATAAAAGATTCAGTTTAGATATTCCGCTTTGGGAACTTTAGTGACGAAGGTAACGTCCTAGATATTGATTTTACGAGGCAGGAAATGATATATTTGCAGTACATTAAAATCATTAAGAATTTTCACAGCAGTACGAGTGTAAAAGAAAATATATTTCTTCACATCATTTGTAAAGGAACTGAAAATGCATTTGGCACAAACAGGACATGCTGAAAATAAAATAAAAAAATGTCAGAAGAAAAAAACGGATAACCTAACCGACAGGATTGTGTAACTGGATTGCAGATGAGGGGTTTTGGGGAGTAATATTAAATAGATTTCTTAACAGCTCTAATAGAGGCATCGGAAGTGCATTTTACACCGACAGAACATGTTGAATGCAAAAATGACGGAGGAAAGCAACAAATAACCTAACCGACAGGCTTGTGTAACTGGATTGCAGATGAGGGGTTTTTGGGAGTAATATTAAATAGATTTCTTAACAGTTCTAATAGAGGCATTGGAAGTGCATTTTACACCGACAGGACATGTTGAATGCAAAAAGTACGGAGGAAAACAACGTATAACCTAACCGACAGGATTGTTTAACTGGATTGCAGATGAGGGATTTTTGGGAGTAATATTAAATAGATTTTTCACAGCTCTTATAGAGGCATTGGAAGTGCATTTTACACCGACAGGATATGTTGAATGCAAAAAGGACTGAGGAAAACAACGTATAACCTAACCGACAGGATTGTTTAACTGGATTGCAGATGAGGGGTTTTTGGGAGTAATATTAAATAGATTTCTTAACACCTCTAATAGAGGCATTGGAAGTGCATTTTACACCGACAGGATATGTTGAATGCAAAAAGGACTGAGGAAAACAACGGATAACCTAACCGACAGGATTGTGTAACTGGATTGCAGATGAGGGATTTTTGGGAGTAATATTAAATAGATTTTTTCACAGCTCTTATAGAGGCATTGGAAGTGCATTTTACACCGACAGGATATGTTGAATGCAAAAAGGACTGAGGAAAACAACGTATAACCTAACCGACAGGATTGTTTAACTGGATTGCAGATGAGGGGTTTTTGGGAGTAATATTAAATAGATTTCTTAACAGCTCTAATAGAGGCATTGGAAGTGCATTTTACACCGACAGGATATGTTGAATGCAAAAAGGACTGAGGAAAACAACGGATAACCTAACCGACAGGATTGTTTAACTGGATTGCAGATGAGGGGTTTTTGGGAGTAATATTAAATAGATTTCTTAACAGTTCTAATAGAGGCATTGGAAGTGCATTTTACACCAACAGGATATGTTGAATGCAAAAAGGACGGAGGAAAACAGCGGATAATCTAACCGACAGGATTGTTTAACTGGATTGCAGATGAGGGGTTTTGGGGAGTAATATTAAATAGATTTCTTAACAGCTCTAATAGAGGCATTGGAAGTGCATTTTACACCGACAGGATATGTTGAATGCAAAAAGGACGGAGGAAAACAGCGGATAATCTAACCGACAGGATTGTTTAACTGGATTGCAGATGAGGGGTTTTTGGGAGTAATATTAAATAGATTTCTTAACAGCTCTAATAGAGGCATTGGAAGTGCATTTTACACCGACAGGATATGTTGAATGCAAAAAGGACTGAGGAAAACAACGGATAACCTAACCGACAGGATTGTTTAACTGGATTGCAGATGAGGGGTTTTTGGGAGTAATATTAAATAGATTTCTTAACAGCTCTAATAGAGGCATTGGAAGTGCATTTTACACCGACAGGACATGTTGAATGCAAAAAGGACTGAGGAAAACAACGGATAACCTAACCGACAGGATTGTGTAACTGGATTACAGATGAGGGGTTTTGGGGAGTAATATTAAATAGATTTTTTACAGCTCTAATAGAGGAATTGGAAGTGCATTTTACACCGACAGGACATGTTGAAAGCAAAAAGGACGGAGGAAAACAACGGATAACCTAACCGACAGGATTGTGTAACTGTATTGCAGATGAGGGGTTTTTGTGAGTAAAACGGATGTTGCGATTAGTGAATTTTAGATTCACTAATCGCTACATACAATAGAAAATTCTAGAAGAACAATAACAACAACAAAACAACGATATTACGTTTTCTATGAAAATTTCTCCGACATTCAGGCCGGTAAATATTTAATACTGTTTATTATAAACAGTCCATTTACTTAAATATTTGTACCTCTAAAAAGAATGTATAAACATAAAAATGACTTAAAATAATTGTCGGACTTTGTCCATTTCATGAAATATATATATATATATATGTGTGTGTGTGAAGTGTATATATATAAATAAATATAAATAAATAAATATATATATATATATAATTATTTACATATTATATGCGCGGTACTTATTTGTATACATTCACGAGACATTCACGAGAAATTTTCGCTACACTTCCAATCTTTGAATTTCAACATACAAATGCGTATGTATAGACACAACACCGCCCGTATACATACATATGTCATATCCGAAACTGCCCACATATGTTTATATATGTATGAGTCCCGACGGACGACCAAGTATGTATATGTGTCTGCGTACTTCTTTGGGCGTATGAACATCCATCGATGTTTGCGTTAGTACGATGACACCACGACGACGTTTCCCCCACCACTTCATAATAACACCAATACACGCAATCTACATAAACCCCAAAATCTTTAAAAAATTAATCAGTTTGCCTGACGATCGCAAAAGCGTGAAACCCAGGGTCACAAACTCACATCAATCCATATATATATATATATATATATATATATATATATATATATATATATATATATATATTAGAGTGTGCAGCTTACATTTTATATCATAAAGAAACAATTCATACAAATAATTAAATAGAATGATTAATGATGAAATCACTTCGCCATGAAGTTTTAATGAGACATTAAGTGTCTATCTATTCCTTGAATAATAAAATTTTTATATTCGAGTTGTTATCTGATGGAAGACACTTCGACGATTTCAAATTGTCATCTTCAGGACGTATATTTTTGCCATAGATAGGCCAACAATAAGATGAATTATGTGTAAACAGAAATATGTCTTTTTTTTTTTAATTATGCTTTTTATTGACATTGGAATTTATGTATTGGAGCGTGTGATGCCGCAACGTTGGAGTTCTTGTTCAAATCAATCAAGTGAGAATTCTGTATGAATTTTGAAAAATATAAATTCACGAAATTTTCTTATATTTATTTATCTGTTAAGGTGACATGTACTTAAGTATATAATCCAATTAGTAGATTAAAAATATTTTAGTAGTTTTCCACACAATTTCAGATTCTGATTATTACTCTACTGCTGATCTGATGTCGTGAATATATTAGTGTGGAGCATATATTTTATATCATAAAAAAACAATTTATACAAAGTATTAAATACAATTCGAGTACAAGGATCTCATTATGCAAGGAAATTTGGTAGTAAGTTAATGTCTCATTAAGTCTTGTTAGCGAAGTGATTTCGCCATTAATCACATTGACATTGTTAATTCTTTGTATAAATTGTTTCTTTATATATATATATATATGTGTGTGTGTATGTGTGTGCGGCATATACTCGCGTATCATGTGACCTTTAAATGCATATATATTTCTCTTGGATCAATGGGTCTTATGTTTAATCCGTCCTTATTTCTTGTTGTTTTATATATTAGAAAATGGCACGCTGTTATTAACTTAGCCCGCTTGGGCGTAGTCAAAGCAAGTTGGATTAGACGGTGGTACCCCCTAAAACAGTGGTGAGTCAGCTTCAACCCTAGACGGAAGGTACATTATCAAGACTCTCGAATGTACAAGCCGGTGTAATTCACACTGTTTAAAAAGAACACTGTTCACACATGTGTATCTACTAAAGTTTAAAGTAGAAAGAATTTAAAACCTTCTCTCTGTCATGCACCGATAGATTAGGGGCTAGGATGTCTGACTGATGCCAAATCATTCGAGTTTCGATCCCGGCTTGAAACAATAGGACGTCTAGCCACACTGAAGAGCTATGATATAGCGAAATAATCTGTCTGTGGTTGACTCTCTCTCTCTCTTTTTTTTTTAATATATATATATATATATATATATATATATATATATATATATATATATATATATATATATATATATATATATATATATATATATATATATATATATATATATATAAACTTAAATATGATATAAATATATTCTGTATTTTAACGTACGATTAGATTGACGGTAAGGCCTCATCATCTTACAAGTGAAATAACTATGTTCTCCGCTAATAGTTTTTTTCTATCGCGCTCTTTCGCTTGTGGAAATCTCTTCCGGATTCTTGCTTTATTTTCAATAAAAATACAATGTCAATTGTATTTGAGCCAATAAGCGTGAGTAAATAATTATAAATCCCCTAACATTTATATATCCAGAAATAATGGTAAAAATGAGAAACAGCTAGACCTGGAAACAACAAAACGAATATTATTTATTATCTGGCTGTATTGTGATGTTGGAAACCCAAGAGACAGTAATACTGATTAAAATTATGCGTTTTGAGTATTAAGAAATAACTGTTATGTCATGAAGAGGAAAAGAAGAGAAAAATTTTCGTTGAAGCACATGTTAACGACCTGTCCGTGTGAAATGCTTGTCCTATAGTGAGAATATCTCTAGTATAGCGTGCGTGCGTCTCGGGACATATGAGGGCATCCCAGACTTGTTATCGCTTCGTCTCGTTCACAAGCAGCTTGACTCTCGGATCTAGGGCCGTCGCACGCCGTCCACACCGAATGAGTCTGACTCCCGCCGCGGGTAGCCCAGATCCGAAGAACTTCGAACTTCAAAGAACTGCAAAGTCAATTGTAGATAACAGTGAGTAAATAATTAAAAAAAAAAACTAACATTTATATATACAAAAATCCCTTTTAAAACGAGAAACAGGAAGAGGTGGAAACAACAAAACAAATCAAATGTAGATCAAATATGGATCGGAATCTGATAGAATGATAAAATTAAGAATAAGTAAAGAGTATACCGTGGTTAATAAATAAACAGCACATCTACTAAAATAGGAGTGGCCATTATTATTATTATTTATTATCTAGCTGTATTATGATGTTGGAGACACGAGAGACAGTAAGACTGATTAAAATTATGAGTTTGGGGTCAAACGGAGATCAAATATGGATCAGAAGCAAAATTAAGAAGGAAATGATGTCTATATGTAATATAATATATTTCTATATAATTTGAAGTTGGACATTTAGAAATTGATTGCTAAAAGAGGATTGAAAAATAATTACAAAGTGACCGTCTGACAGCCAATAGCAATCAAGCCGTTTTCCCAGACGAGTAATGTTGTGAAAGGAGGCTCAAACATTGCTGCCTTGTGCCACAAGCAAATTTCTCCTAAAATGGCTGCAGATCCCCACCGCCATAACGTAGCTTCCCTCTGCCTTTTCTATAATGACTTTTATGACAATTGTTCTGATAAACTCTCTGATAAATTGAATTTAAGCTGAATACTAGATTGGTGGCAAGACTTCCTCATTTTACAGTTAAAATGGCTAGATGTAACCATCAGTTCTGAGCTAACAATTTTTTTCTATCGCTTATAGAACTCTCTTTCAGCTTCTTCATTCCTAGTCAAGTTATATCTTTAAAGATTTAAATGCACTGTCAATTGTGTATGGGGAGATAAGCGTGAATAAATAATTTAATATTTATATATCCAAAAATACTCGTAAAAATAAGAAACAGACGTGGAAACAACAAAACTTGCATTATTTCTTATCTGGTTGTTATGTGGTGTTGGAGAAACGAGCGACAGTAATACTGAGTAAAATTATGAGTTTGGGGTCAAATGTAGATCAAATATGGATCGGAATCTGATAGAATGATAAAATTAAGAATAAGTAAAGCATATACAGTGGTTAATAAATAAACAACGTATCTACTAAAATATGAGTGGCCATTATTAAATATTGTTTTCAGCTAAAAACAAAAATATCATCTACATGTTGGACATTTATTTTAGGTTAAATAACTTTTTTAAATATCTTGTTTTCTATTTCTTTAACTCCTATATGTCCCACGAAGGGGACATATAGGAGTTAAAGTCTAATCAAATGACTCTTTTTTCCTCTTTGAACTGTAGCCAAAAGGTCAAAGCTTGTCAGATATAATTCACTGGAAGAACAGCGGTTCAAATCCTGCCGTAGAGTGCATATTTTTCTTAATAAGATTTCTCAAATATTCAGGCTGGTAGAAGAAAATAAATAAACACAGTGGTTAATAAATAAACAGAGCATCTACTAAAATATGAGTATCCACTAAAAATAAAGTTTAAGTAATAAAAATCTGTTCGATTAATCAATAAAAAAATTCATCCCCTTCTTTAGAAATTGCTTTGTTTACATTAGAATACGAAACTGATTAGATATGTCTATTTCAAGAGTCAGGGAGAAATATGTTTCTTGGTCATCGATGCACTCTGTAGCTTAGAGGTGTAAGTATGTCAGATGGAATTATATATTTGTCGTGAGGAGTAGGAGTAGATATGAATATAAACATTAGTTTATATATATATATATATATATATATATATATATATATATATATATATATATATATATATCATAAGATGTGGCATTGTCATGCTTCTGTACTAAATATTCAAGAAATTTACTCATGTAAAATAATTTCTTGAATTTCCTTAATACAATTAATATTTAACATGCTGCAGACTGTAATGGGTTACTTGATAACAATACTCACCGAGAAGGCTAATTTCATGCCTTCATTAATTCATTAAGGAAAATGAACGTACACTACTTCAGTGATAATTTGAACACGGTTTGTTGTATCTCCGCTTTTTATTTTCCGCTCTGTACGCGGTTAAGTCGACTTCAGAGAACGCAGATTTATAGAAAACTATGAACAGAATGCTTCCTGGAGACAATAATGGCTGCGCATGCGCATGAAGTGCCGTGGTCCTATTGTTGAAAACAAAATGGGAACGTTGATAAATGAGAAGAAATTACTTCATATAGAAAAAGGCAAAGATATGAAAATGTTCCCGACCTTTTTTGGAAAATGCAGTGGCAAATTTATCATTGTCAGATATTGTCAGGTTTTTACACAGTAATATTTGCGACCAGCCTGGAGATTTCTGCTGCTTTTGGGCAAGATTTTCTTTCTATATGTAGACTCAATGAATCCAGAATCTATTGTAAAGATATTTTATACACACCATGCGATATATAATAATATATATATACATATATATATATATATATATATATATATATATATATATATATTAAGACATTTTTATGTTTATACATTCTTTTTTATAGATACAAATATTTAAAAATGCTGTGTTTATTATTATAAACAGTATTAACAACATTTACCGGCCTGAATGTCCGAGCAATTGTCACAGAGAATATGCGTCTTCCGACAGAAATCGAACCTGTATCCTACACGGAACCGTCATATAGCTTGACGTGCCTTTAACCGATTGGGCCACAAAGGAGCGCTCAGTCAGCAAGGTCGATTTTACTGTTTTTAAACTACAATCGATCTTAATAACCGAACGCTCCTCTGTGGCGAAATCGGCAAAAGCACGTTAGGTTATATAACGGTTCCGTATAGGATACAGGTTCGATTCCTGTCGGAGGACGCATATTTTCTATGACAATTGCTCGGTCATTCAGGCCGGTAAATGTTGTTCATACTGTTTAATATATAAACAGAGCATTTACTTAAAATTTGTATCTATAAAAAAAGAATGTATAAACATAAAAATGTTTTTAAATAATTGCGGGACTTTGTCCATTTCATAACACACACACATATATATATATATATATATATATATATATGTATGTGTGTGTGTGTGTGTGTGTGTGTGTGTGCACAGACAATTGGATAAGGAACAAGTAACAATAAACGTTCATAAATTTATCATGTATCGCTTTAATTAAGAATAATCAGAAAATGAAATATGGAAAAGAAAAGAAAATTCTTGTACTTTTATTTGCTTGTTTTTCATTGGTTAATCCTAACACTGTTTATCATTGGTTAATCCTAACACTGTTTTTCATTGGTTAATCATAACACTTTATTATTGGTTAATAATAACTGTTTTTAACTGTTTAAATATAACACTGTTTATCATTGGTTAATCGTAACACTGTCTATCATTGGTTAATCATAACACTGTTTATCATTGTTAACCATAACACTGTTTAAACACTGTCCTGTCAAGCAACGTTTGTCTGTATAATTCATGTTTATATGTGCATCACAATTCTAATTTGTCTCGGAGATTCGGATGATAATGTGTATGCGTTAGTGTGTGTGTGCGCGCGTTTTAGCAGGGATTTTCTTTGGGTTTAGAGGTTATCCGTGTGTAGATTTGATGAAGTTGAGTGTGGCACCCAACATGCCAGTCCCATTGTAGCAACCCACCGTTGTTCTTTACGTATTCCGTCTGTGAACTTTGTGAGAAGTTTCAATAGAGAAGCTTCTTCCCATGAAACGCTGCTTTGTGGAAACAACTCCAAGGAGAATGCCTCCTCGATTGTTACAATCTTAATCTGGTCGTTTAAGTATCGAGTTAGTTCTTATCTTCCTCATATGTCCACATAAACTGCGCCTATTACACTTTTTCAGCGATAAAAAACCAGGATTCAGAAAACAAAGAACATATTCCGGGTGTAAAAGTAAAGTTGTCTAAATCATGTAAACGCAAAAATTGTCAAAATATTTCATAATTACTCACCAAGCTTAAAAGAAAAATCACGATGAAATTGATCATGAAGAAAAATAACATGTTCATCAATAATTAATAATAGTTATGCTTTGGAAGCTCATGAAGGACTGAAATAAAGTTCATATATATATATATATATATATATATATATATATATATATATATAATTCTAGGACCATTTTCCAAATTATTCAAGATGATCTTTGTCTTCTCTAAACGTCTAACTTTCTGTCCTGGAGTAACATGTTTTCTCACAGGTTTCACATACGATTTCATTTTCAAGTTTTTTCACTGCTCATATTTTCAACTCTCCTAACACGTGACAAAAGTCATATCAAGTGAGCTGAATCTTTTCTAGTTTATATTATTTGGAAAGAAAATATTACATTGTTTGGAAAGAAAATAAATTAAAGATTTTTATGTGTACGAATATTTGTTTCCCCTAATATATAACCTACTAATTATCTCATAGCATGGAGGAGAAAGTTCGATCCATAGTTTTACAAGTGAATGTAATGGACACAACCGAAAATGAGGCTTAGACCAACTGGTATTTCAAAGCGGTTATCCATCTCAGCAGGATATATATATATATATATATATATATATATATATATATATATATATATGCATGTATGTATTCATTTGTATGGATACCCTGGGTTTCACGCTTTTGCGATCATCAAACTGTTTTATTTTTTTTAAATTGCATCTATTTATGCTTGTCTGACTGTGTTTTGTGATGGGGGGGAATTGACTTCTGTATTTGGGGTGACACTCTAATGTGCATAGGAACACATAAATACAGGTGTACGCGTTTTTGGTTCACAAAAAAAAGAATCCGAGGCTAGGCGCAGTTACACACACACACACATATATATATATATATTATTTATTCGAAAATTATAAAATGAACATCTTATAACATCACTAAAAAAAAGCCATTTTGTTTCAACACTTCTGGTGTCTTCTCAATTGGTGGTGTTTTATGTAGAACCTATGCACACCAATCCTATGCTTGTATATATATATATATATATATATATATATATATATATATATATATATATATATATATATATATATATTGTGTCATCCATAAACAGACTGTATCACAGCTCATCTGTGTAGTTAGACGTCCGGTTACTTCTAGCTAGGATCGAAACCCGACTGAATTCTGGGATTCCATCACGAAGCCGTTGTTGCAATATATATATATATATATATATATATATATATATATATATATATATATATATATATATATATATATATATATATATATATATATATACTGAGTAATTCCTGGAATATTCTGAAGGTAACGTCAATCAGCTAAGTGACAAATCTTTTACTTGTATTATTTCTAGGTTATGCCCAATTTTCCTCTGCCTCTCCTACCTTCAATATGAGCCCTGAGAGTTTAATGTTCAAAGCTGCTTTTCCTCATTAGGTACCCTAGAGATTTCCTTCTGTCTCTTTCTAATGTAAAGTATACGTGTCCTTTTAGTTTTCATTTTGTCTAAAACCTCGCCGTTACCGACGTGGTCAGTCCATGGTATTCTGAGTGATGAGATTGTCCAGCAATGAGATTGTCGACCATTCAGTGTTATATAGGTGGGGTCGATATTACATAACAATCAACCGGAAACCTTTACATTTGTTAAACCCTTTCCGTTACCCGCATTTATTCTTATTTCTGTTGCTCTTTATCGCAAATGTCACACTGACTTTGCTCGATCGCCGGCAATCGGTTTGTGTTGAAAATAAAGAATATATTTAAATTGCTTGTCTCAATATACATCGCAAATTTGTACTGTGGTGCATCATCTGTCATGTTAAACCCTGACAGTCTCGGGTCTTCCAACATCATGTCATTTCGCCCCAATGCCCTTGCCATCACCGATTACGTGACAGCGTGTATCCCAGCAGCAAGCTGCGTTTAAACTTCGTTGACTTCCGTTACTTTGACCCCCGCTCCACAAATTGTTAGCAATAATGGCGTTAACTTGTAGTTACAAATCAGCACGCCAGCCTATAGGAATGCTCCTTACTATTCGTCTTGTCTTTGGTGTGACACTTCATTAGCCTTCTCGTTTTCTCGGCCCTTCAGCTATCAGGAAAGAGACTGCGTAGACACCGTCGGTGTACTGTGTCAAGTATTTTTCTTTTTTTTTTATTGGCATGTTTTGACTCGTTTGATCAATAAACACTTCGATGACTTCTCAATAACTTCTGTTCGGGATTAAAGTTTTCTTATTTAATTCGGTTAGGCCGATATTTTTAAAACTTTACAAAGAGAAGGACTAATAAATCCTCTTGTCCGTTCTAAATTTGCCCGATATTCTCTATTCCACTAATTGTTGATTTTTCGAGCGTTACCATTCACTCGTTAGCACGTTGTACTTCTCCCAAGATAGAGTAAGTTCCCAAGAGCTTAGTTACTTAATTTTATTTGGACGACGACGACGACATCATCATCATCATCATCATCATCCTCATCATCACCCCATTGACAAGGCGGATCCGAATGGAGAAGACACATTAATTCTTTTCCACAATGGTCTGTTAAAGCAATTCTGGTATAATCATGCCTGTCCGTTTTTTAATATTTTCCAACCAGATTTTGTGTTGGCGTCCTCTCCTACGCCCACCTTCAACGGTCTTGCAAGATGGTCTTGCACAGGATGTCGTGCCTTGTAATCTGTCCAAACGAAGCCATTTTTCTCCGTTTGACAGTGGCGAAAAATTGTTCCTGTTGTCTCACAAAACTT
The DNA here is from genome assembly GCA_963932145.1 of Acanthosepion lycidas. Taxonomy (NCBI): domain Eukaryota; kingdom Metazoa; phylum Mollusca; class Cephalopoda; order Sepiida; family Sepiidae; genus Acanthosepion; species Acanthosepion lycidas. Next base: position 14,009,393 of record OZ010583.1, read on the forward strand.
TCAACTCACTGGTTATTTGTTCCTACTAAAAAATGGTCAGGATGCATTTGTTCTCAAACGTTTGGCTCTATCTCTCTATATTTGCCAACAGTGTCCACGTTTCACATCCATATAGGAGAATGGAGACCACCAGCAATTTATACAGTCTGTACTTTGTTTGAAGGCTGATTTTACTCCTCCATATTCTTGTCAATTTGGCCATCGCTGCCATGGCTGCGACAATCCACATGCGGATTTTCTAGTTGTAGGTACCATCTTTGGTGAAGATTGCGTTAAAGTATTTAAAACTGGACACTTCCTGCAGTGAATTCCCGTTCATGGTAATGCTAACACAGGTGTTACCATTTGTACTATTCACTGTTAATTTAGATTTCTCGGAGCTGACCTTCATTCCATATGCTCCTGCTCTTTCAAAAAGTTTGTTGGGCAAGTCCTGGAGCACACTGTTACTATCTGTTATGAGGTCAATTATTCGAAAATGCTATTAGATAAAGGCGTTAATTTTCAGGAAATTTTATTAGATTCACGTTTATTGGCCAATCAGATAGATTATTTCTCAGCAAATTTAAAGAAATACAAGATTATGATTACTCTCTTACGAAGATCGTCAGCAAACCTATTAGACAAGCGACAGAAAATCACAAAGGGCAGCAAAAGAAGTGGTTATCACATATAAAAGAAAACAATATTGTTGCCATATTTATTACAACGTTTCGGCCTTTCAGTATCTGTCTATATTTCTGAGATGAGGTATTATGTACACTATTTACATTATTCGGACTATTGTCCTCATCTTTGTCGCCATATTTATTACAACGTTTCGGCCTTTCAGTATCTGTCTATATTTCTGAGATGAGGTATTATGTACACTATTTACATTATTCGGACTATTGTCCTCATCTTTGTCGCCATATTTATTACAACGTTTCGGCCCTTCATTATCTGTCTATATTTCTGAGATGAGGTATTATGTACACTATTTACATTATTCGGACTATTGTCCTCATCTTTGTCGCCATATTTATTACAACGTTTCGGCCTTTCAGTATCTGTCTATATTTCTGAGATGAGGTATTATGTACACTATTTACATTATTCGGACTATTGTCCTCATCTTTGTCGCCATATTTATTACAACGTTTCGGCCTTTCAGTATCTGTCTATATTTCTGAGATGAGGTATTATGTACACTATTTACATTATTCGGACTATTGTCCTCATCTTTGTCGCCATATTTATTACAACGTTTCGGCCTTTCAGTATCTGTCTATATTTCTGAGATGAGGTATTATGTACACTATTTACATTATTCGGACTATTGTCCTCATCTTTGTCGCCATATTTATTACAACGTTTCGGCCCTTCATTATCTGTCTATATTTCTGAGATGAGGTATTATGTACACTATTTACATTATTCGGACTATTGTCCTCATCTTTGTCGCCATATTTATTACAACGTTTCGGCCTTTCAGTATCTGTCTATATTTCTGAGATGAGGTATTATGTACACTATTTACATTATTCGGACTATTGTCCTCATCTTTGTCGCCATATTTATTACAACGTTTCGGCCTTTCAGTATCTGTCTATATTTCTGAGATGAGGTATTATGTACACTATTTACATCATTCGGACTATTGTCCTCATCTTTGTCGCCATATTTATTACAACGTTTCGGCCTTTCAGTATCTGTCTATATTTCTGAGATGAGGTATTATGTACACTATTTACATTATTCGGACTATTGTCCTCATCTTTGTCGCCATATTTATTACAACGTTTCGGCCTTTCAGTATCTGTCTATATTTCTGAGATGAGGTATTATGTACACTATTTACATTATTCGGACTATTGTCCTCATCTTTGTCGCCATATTTATTACAACGTTTCGGCCTTTCAGTATCTGTCTATATTTCTGAGATGAGGTATTATGTACACTATTTACATTATTCGGACTATTGTCCTCATCTTTGTCGCCATATTTATTACAACGTTTCGGCCTTTCAGTATCTGTCTATATTTCTGAGATGAGGTATTATGTACACTATTTACATTATTCGGACTATTGTCCTCATCTTTGTCGCCATATTTATTACAACGTTTCGGCCTTTCAGTATCTGTCTATATTTCTGAGATGAGGTATTATGTACACTATTTACATTATTCGGACTATTGTCCTCATCTTTGTCGCCATATTTATTACAACGTTTCGGCCTTTCAGTATCTGTCTATATTTCTGAGATGAGGTATTATGTACACTATTTACATTATTCGGACTATTGTCCTCATCTTTGTCGCCATATTTATTACAACGTTTCGGCCTTTCAGTATCTGTCTATATTTCTGAGATGAGGTATTATGTACACTATTTACATTATTCGGACTATTGTCCTCATCTTTGTCGCCATATTTATTACAACGTTTCGGCCTTTCAGTATCTGTCTATATTTCTGAGATGAGGTATTATGTACACTATTTACATTATTCGGACTATTGTCCTCATCTTTGTCGCCATATTTATTACAACGTTTCGGCCTTTCAGTATCTGTCTATATTTCTGAGATGAGGTATTATGTACACTATTTACATTATTCGGGCTATTGTCTTCATCTTTGTTGCCATATTTATTACAACGTTTCGGCCCTTCAATATCTGTCTATATTTCTGAGATGAGGTATTATGTAAACTATTTACATTATTCGGACTATTGTCCTCATCTTTGTCGCCATATTTATTACAACGTTTCGGCCCTTCAGTATCTGTTTATATTTCTGAGATGAGGTATTATGTACACTGTTTACATTATTCGGACTATTGTCCTCATCTTTGTCACCATATTTATCACAACGTTTCGGCCCTTCAGTATCTGTCTATATTTCTGAGATGAGGTATTATGTACACTATTTACATTATTCGGACTATTGTCTTGATCTTTGTCGCCATATTTGTTATAACGTTTCGGCCTTTCAGTATCTGTTTATATTTCTGAGATGAGGTATTACGTACACTATTTATATTATTCGGACTATCATTGTTGCCATGTTTATTACAACATTTCGGCCATTGTACGCTTCGGCCTTCTTCAGGTGGTTGGAATATTGAACTGAACCCTTTATTTCGCTCACTGGGGTAGACTGTTCAAATTCCACGTGCCATTTCTAATGGATGTCAATTATCTCCCGTTAATTCACCTCTCAAAGTTCTGTGTGGGATCAATTTGAGGTCATAGAAAAAGAACATCATTGAAAAATTCGTAATCAGCACATATGCTAGGCCACAAAAATCTCCTGAGCCGATCAAGCATAGAAATGTATACAATATGGAGTGCCAAAGAAAAGCGATAATAACAGCAAAAATTGTAATATGAGCACTGGTAAAAAAATTTTTGCTGAAACATTAGGTTTATAATACCCAGAAATTCAAGTACAGATGTCCTCAAGGACACATGGCACAGGGGATAAAGGCTGTTAGTTAGATCCAGTGACAGGACCCAATAATTTTGAGTTCAATACCCGGTTAATGCCGTGGAGAGGGGAATTAACAGGAGATAATTGACATCCACGTGGAACTAGAACAGTCTACCCCATTGTGCGAAATCAAAGGTTCAGTTCGACATTCCAACTACTTCAAGAAGGCCGGAGCACACAACAGTCGAAACGTCGTGAAAAACATTGCGACAAAGATGAGAACAATAGTCCGAAAAATGTAAATTGTGTAAAAGAAAACAATTATATAACACACCTTTAACTTTCTACACTAGAAAAGACAAAAAGTTTGTCAGGAAACTGCTATCAATGTTTTAAAAAAATAACATTTAATGAGCTTGAAAATTAAAATTATCTGAAAATCTATTCCAATAAAACGATTTTATAAATCCCAACCGAAGCTATGTGTCGCTGAATGTTGAATTCTTCATGCATGAAAACTGATAATTTCTCAATCACCATTTGTCAAAATAAAAAAAAACAAAAAATGCTTCACTGATATTCAAATAATTTTGTAACTAACACAAGTAGTCTAAAATGTAAGTAAATCAACTGGCGGCCTATCAGACGTTCGGGAAATCGGGGAAATTACCCTTTTGAAGTAATTTCACGTCTACTTATCATCTCTCAGTTCCGTCTCAGTCCTTCAACAGAGTGCGCTCAGGGTATTCTCTGTCAAAAGATAGAGGGGCAGCTGAGGAGAATAATACTGAGAGGTACCCAGGGCGTACTCGCTCGGGTCCCCACCTAAAAGTAGACTTTGTGTCCCATCTAATCCAAGTTAGGAAACAGAGTAAATACCGCATTCTGGAAAATAGAGAAAAGCTATATGCATTTGAATAATGTTAACCTGCTTTGTGACCTAAATAGTAAGGCAGCTGAGAAAAGATGTGATGTTTATTCCTTATTTCTTTACAAACGATCGTAGAATTACGGTCTGTGTAGCTACGATGGAATGCAACTAAAGTTAAAATGAACTTTTCTATTTTGTGCAAAAATCTTTTAAAAAATATAGTTGTCATTCAAATGCTTCAAGCTTTATTGATTTTATGAATGATGAGATTTTTTTTTGTTTGTTTATCGTAACATTTAATATGGGCCTTGAAGATAAAACTTGTCTTCGAACATTTAAAATAAATATTTTTTTAATAATTATTTTCTTGGAATTTAAAAAAAAAATAGGAAAAAGGAAGCAGTCGTTTTTATCTTCTGTTATAACAAATTTTTCCTATCGAAAATACACATAGCAGACGAAAAATAGACGTCTTTTCTCTTTTCTTAGCTACAGTTGCAACTTAAGATCATGGAGTGAGATATATATATATATATATATATATATATATATATATATATATATATATATATATATATATATATATATATATATATATATATATATATAATATATATATATATATATATATATATATAATATATATATATATATATATATATATATATATATATATATATAACTCATTCATACACCTGCTTGACAGTTGAGATAGTTTCGTATTTAATGTTATCCCCAAGAGTCGAAGTTCCAGCCTAGTTAAAAAGGGGTAGCAGATGTTTATTTTTAGAATAATAATAATTCTATAGTTAGAAATTTTGGGGCAACAAACCCACTCTCGGCGCGTTTGGCGAAAGTAACACTGTTTTGTAAATCCTATGACTTGCCACTATCAAATTATGAAAATGATATTTTATTTTTTTTTTAATTTAAGTAAATTAATTTAAAATAAAATTGTTTTTAAATTCCATTATTTGAATCGGTATTTTTCCTATCTAAATTTAAAAGAGTAGACAAAATAGGAAATTTTGTCTCTTTATCACATACATGAGTTAAAAAAAAGTTCATCTTATCGTACATTATAATGAAATATAAAAAAATAAAAAACAAGAGACTTTCACATGTAAATTGATAGGTTGTCAAAAATGCAAGTGAATTTTGCTTCAAAGTTCTTTATTTATATGAAGACATGGCATCGTTATTCAGTCAGAAATTTTATTTCTCTGACTTGCTATGGATTTATGTCTCATCAATCGTATTTGGAGTCATCCAATCATTGTGAACACTCTGGGTTGCCTGCATCGTTTGTGATTCACTAGAGCCATACAACAGCTTCAGAGCCCACATATGGTTTATACTGAAACTATGCTGAGCAAACCGTAGTTACAATTTCTGGGAGAGAGCGTGTTATCTAGCGCGATCAACAGTCTGAACGAGGCTAACACGCTCAAAGCCTCGGTCACGATGACTTGTGACTTCGTGCTAGCGCAGCTATCTCTCTCCCTCTCTGTGTGTGTGTATATATGGGCTATTTTCCGGTTCCACCATGGTTAGTTTCCGGTAAATATAAATACTGTTTTAGAACTAATTTATATATATTATTATATATTTGAGTTAGTCGGCGCAGTGGTTGTGTAAGCTGTGTAGGGAGGACATGAACAGCATGGATGTTGTGGTCTGTAACTGTTGCCTTCAGTGGGTGCACCTGAATTGTATTGGCAAAAGAACCATGCCCAAGGGCAAGTTTGGGATTTGCAGAGAACGTTATGCCTGAAGTGCTTAAAATATCCAGAGACTTAATTTTAATATTTGATGATGAATATATTATTTTAACTTGTGATTTAACAATTGATTGTGGAATAGATTTTAAAATGTCTTAAAAATTGATGGTGAAAATAAATCAACTTCTATATTAAATCTGTCTGTTGTTATTTTTATTATACCTTGCCTTCATAATAATAAAAATATTACATTACACCACCTGCACATCCAAGCTTGTAAATGATTAATGAGGATGCTAGTCTACTCGGGTGGTTACTTAATCTCCATTGCAGCTACATTTTGTGTTTGTTCAACACCCACAGTGCCCAACCTTGGTTTTACTGCAACTATGCTGAGTGAACCTTAGTTCCAGTTTCTGGGAGAGAGATAGCGGGTTATCTAGCGTGATCAACTCTCTGAACAAGGTCTGTACGCTCAAACCCTCGGTCCCGATGACTTCGTGCTAACACAACCACCGACGGATCTCCAAAGTTTCCGTCTACCAAATTTCACTCACAAGGCTTGAGCCAACCCATGGTATGGTTTTCAGACACTTTCCAAACATGCCGCATACTGGGATCGCCTCCTTCGGGCCTATAACTGAAAGAAGTCACCTTCCTGACAAATCGACCCTGATGAAATTCATTCAAACTCGCCCTATGTAAATTCACATGCATATATATATTAGGTTGGTGCAAAAATAATGACGTAATAATGTCGTTTTTGACGTTAAAAATACGTCAAAAACGACATTATTACGTCATTATCTTTGCACCAACCTAATATATATATATATATATATATATATATATATATATATATATATATATATATATATATATATATATATCGTATCCGAGGAAGCGCGTCTACTCTCAGGCAGATTTTGTGTTTGTTCAACACCCACAATGCCCAACCGTGGTTTATACTGCAACTATGCTGATCGGACGTTAGTTACAATTTCTGGGAGAGAGCGTGTTATCTAGCGTGATCAACAGTCTGAATCAAACCCTCGGTCACGATGACTTTTTTCTTTCCTCTTAATAATAACAAAGATTGACTATGAAATTTTGTTTTTATGTAGTTTAATGTATTTTTTCATCATAGTAGGTTCTTTTTTTCGGCGATTTTGTGAAGATACCTATTTGGATTATAAGACTTTTTGGATGACAATATCAATTTACTGATATAAGTTCTATTAACCGATAGCTTCCAATTCCGAGCCGTTATTCATTACACCACCTGCACATCCAAGCTTATAAATGGCGCAGCAACTCGAATCCGAGGATGCCAGTCTACTTGGCCGGCTAGTTAATCTACACTGTAGACGCCTGCTCAGGTGCATTTTGTGTGTTGGTTCAACACCCACAGTACCCAACCGTGGTTTATACTGCAACTATGCTGATCGGAGAGAGATAGCGCGTGATCTATCGTGATCAAGGTTTTGCTAGATTGGTTGCCAAGCGCGACTAGAGCGACAAGTCTACCCTGCGATTTAAACCAGGCAGGGTGAAGATATGGACTCATGCTTTTCCCAATAGAATTTGTGCAAAACTTTGTAACGGAATCAACTGGAATTCGAACTCGGTTCATCAATTTCCCATACCGAATTACTGACCACTACACCGCGTGCACATCTCAATCTTTATATAATATTTCAACTAATTTTTCTTATCCCCTTAAATGAGGCCGATGGTAAACTCTTTTTTATATTTGACAAATCATTTCTGTCACTTTCCTGATTTTTCTCTGAGCTGATGTAAAATTCTATTAGATCTTGTATTACTTCATATTAGACTGTGGTGAAATTTTTCATTAGATTTTGGTAAATTTAGGTATATGAATTCACAGCATTCTGTCATAAGCTTCTAAAAATTGTTGTCTGAACAGAGTTTATGAGAGATAGCAAAAAGAACAAATGGAATAAAAATCCACTGTTCGTAGCATTTATCGCTGACATGTCAAAGTGCCAGTTTATCTTGACATGAAAAATAACTCACCCATGTCCATTCTCTCATTTTATTTTGCTATTTAGCGTAGATCTGACTTTTAATTGGTTAATCCAGACATACTCACAAGTTTATTTTTAATTCTGACCTAAAGCCCCTCCCCTTTTAAATTTCGGAAGAAAAAGGTAGCGATTTGTTTTTAAATTTCGCTAAAAAAAAATATTGTTATCACCAGTTACCAACCATCGTCTGAGGAGTACTTACAATCATAGTATTGAAACATGAAAACTTTTGTGTAGCGATCTAAAATGTTTTATTATAATCTCTTATTATAAAAATATTACAATATATATATATATATATATATATATATATATTGCATGATGATATGGATTAAATCCTACAAAATTATTAAGGAACAAATTAAAAAAAAAACAGATTAGCTAGATTCCATGAGGTAAATACGCGAGGTAAATGGTAAATGAGACAACCACTCGAATCCAAGGATGCCAGTCTACTATGACGGCTAGCTAATCCCCATTGTAGGGGCCTGCTTAGGTACATGTGTGTTTGTTCAACACCCACAGAGCCGGCATATGGTTTATACTGCAACTATGCTGATCGGAACTTAGTTACAGTTTTTGGGAGAGAACTCCAACTTCGGACCTTCACATTTTTGGCATAATTTTTCTATATTTAAGGTTTAAAATTAAATTTTAAAAATGAATAATTTTTTCTGAAGATTTTATTTTCGTTTAATTGAAAGTTTACTAATTAAATTTATTATTTCCATTAAGTAAAATATTCTGCATTATTTCATATAGAAATTATATAGATTGGAATGTCAGATTTAATTTTGATTTCTTAAAATGCTCTTAAAAGCGGACATTTTCTTAATTTTAAGAAATTGGTAAACAAAACAAGTTTTTCTATTTTAAAATTCTTTCAAAAATTAAATATATATTTCTGAGACGTTATTTTAGTAAAATTACAAAATTTAAAGTTAAATTAATCTGATATGAAATAAATATTACTTACTTATGACATAAAAAAAGAATATAGAAACGGTTATTAACGATTGGTCATATTCATCTGATCCAACGTTTGATGGACTACTGATAGCAAAGCGATGACAGCTACTATGGATGACCCAATTGTCAGAAATCTAAGTTCTTAACTACCGAGTATTTTTACAAATGAACATATTTTCTGCAATTATTTAATATTTTATTGACTTTTATTTATCTTTTGAAGATGCAAAAATAAAAAAATTAAATACTATAAAATTTTCTTCAATTAATTTTATAATTTAATTCCAAATGAAATACCATGATTACTCAATAATAGAAGTATGTCCCACACTAATGTAAATACATAGAATAAAAATATTTAGCGAAATAGTAATTGAAAAAAGTAAAACTTAGTTCTTTAAACTTTTAAAGCTGGATAGAAATTTTGAAAACCTGTTGAAACTTAACTGAAGTGACATAATAAAGTGACAAAACGTTTAGATCATAATAAAAGCAACTTCAGTCTATCATACATGAAAATAATGAACGTATTAAGTAAAAATATACAACGTAAAAAAATTATTTAAAAAAAAATAGTTCAACTACGTTTATTAAACTTTGCAATTTGGGTCTCGTTAATTTCGTTTCCACTTAATTACTATATCACATCCAGAAAATAGCCGAATACAGAATTTTACACGATTTTAAACTATTATAAATTATTATAATTAAAATTTGAAAAAAATGAAAAAAATTCTTGTAAAACTTCATTATTCATCAGAAAAATTTATTTCTTCAGAAAATAATGTCCTTGATATTGCCTATTTAAAAAGCAATTAAAAGCTTTTCTAATTAAGTAATGTCAAAGTTTTATTGGATTTATTATTTTTCAATTCAAAAGAGGATTTTCAGTTTGAGAACTTAAATTTGAAAAAATAGGTTATTTACAATCTCCAAGGACTCCTACTTTTAACAAAAAAAATTCAGGAAATAGAAATAATTTCATTCAGTTGTGAATAAGTCCTGAAAATTTTATTAAATTCGGACAATTACTTGATTTTACAAGGATTTCCAAATCAATGTTTGCAATCGAAAAAAGCGCAAAAAAAAAAACAATGTTATTTTGATGTCACCGCGATGACGTAAACAAAAGAAGATTTTAACCAAAATTTTGAACGTGTTAGAAACGATTAAAAATTTCAAAAAATAATTAAAAATACTTTGGTCTTTCATCTTAATAATAACAAACATTTTGACGATAAAAATTTATTTTTGTTTAAGTTTATGGCCTTTTTCATTACGCTATCTGTTTTCCCGCGAAAAAGCGGAGGAGCCTAGCTCAAATCCTCGGTCACGATGACTTGTGACTTCGTGCTAGCACGACCACCGACGGCTCCCAAGGGTTCCGTCTACCCAATTCCACTCACAACGCTTAGGTCAACACTTGGTATGGTTTTCAGGTACTTTTCAAACGTGTTACGGGTTGGTATCGACACCTCCACACCGATAACATCAAGAAGTCTCCTACATGACAAATCGACCCTGGTAAGTTTCGAACTAGGGTCTCATGTTCAGAAAGCGATCGCTCTATGCACTCGGACATATGCCCATAAATAAATTACGCGAGGACAACACACAAAATTCATACATACATAAAAACTAAACCAAAAATGAATATGTGACGTCTACACAGCCAATGAAGATAAAACAAGGCATTTAAAAATGCAAACAGATCCGCATTATATTCCCATTACCCCCACCCCCAAAAAAGTCTTCTTTTCTTTTTATGTGCGATGTAGTCTCAGAACGTAAGCGATCATGGCTCTCCACCCCTACATCCCTTGCAGCACTCAACAAGTTCCTTCCCTCTGCTACCTCACCCAGACCACATTTGGTCATCCACCTGCTCAAGCCCACCAGGTATGTCGCTCATTGTTTTTCCTTGTCTCTCTTTCCCTCTATTCGACCCCTGAGTATCAGATTCTCCAGACCTTCCTTCCTCATTATGCGTCCCATAAACTTCAACTACCTCTTCCTGGTGTTAAGTATAAGCCTTCTCCTTGATTGCAACCTCTCTAAAACAGCCTCGTAGCTCACACGCTCGGTCCGTGATATCCTTAGCATCCTTCTGTAGAGCCACATCTCCGTCACCTCGAGTCTCTTTTTCATCTTTAAGGAAATCGTCCAACATCGCTGCCGTAAAGAAGAACAGATGTCACTTAACAGCTCAATATTCTTTTCTTTGTTACCAAAGAAATCCTCCTGTCTCACAATACTCTTCCCAGCTTTTGGAATGCGTCCTTGGCCATCCCAATACGTCTAAGGATCTTAGGGTCGCACTTACCGTCCTCTGGCACGACGCTTCCAGAATCTAAATAAATGAGGAAATATATTATGATGGTTTTCAATGTGTCACTTATTTAATCATATATATATATATATATTGGGGTGCTTGAAAGAAAGAATATGGCCAGTATCCAATTGCCTCATCATAGGAATTAGTATATCCGTAATATATAAACACCTTAACATAACGGAAAGAAACACCATGAAATAGAGAATTGGGCTCAAAGAGATTATATACACATATATGCCACAGAACGGACGAAAATCAAGACAGTTTTACTTGCAATATTTCGACAGGGGGAAGCAACGAGGCAGTTTCGTGCCTTTTGTGTTGGTTTCCTTGTGATATCTGACCTTCCTCCTAACCACCGCAGCTAATCATGACTTGCTTCTTAGCGATCTACTCAGCAACTGGGGTTCGTCACTCCACCGGCTGATTTCATTCACCGGTCTTCACATGAGCCCATCCGGATTCATCCCTACCAAAAGAGAAATAAACACCCACTGCACCCTAAAGATAGAGATACTATGTGTAACATAGCTCAGAAAAGAAAAGAAAACACTAAAATGAAATAATATACTTCAATATACTACTAACAATATGTTTCTTTAAAAAAAACTTTTAATGACATTAGGGAAACAATGTGGTACACGTTAGAGCAGTTTTGTCTCATTTGTTGAAATGAGTTATTTTCTTGTGTCAAATATATATTTTTCTAATTGAGTTCACCCCAAGCAAGGCAATAAAGCCACTAAGACACAAATGGTTGCTGAGTATGGAAGAATTAGAAACAGAAGCATTACTAATAAGAGGAAAGAGAAATAAGCAATCAGGTAGACAATAGATAATAATTGAGATTGCATTGAAATTTTGGAAGATAAATGCTGGTTGAAAAGCATGGGACCAGGAGCGAGAAACTGTTAGCAAAGAACTTATCGGATATATCGTCTACCAAATTTCACTCACAACGTTTGGGTCAACCCATGGTATGGTTTTTCGGGCATTTGTCAAAGGTGCCTCACGCTAGGATCGTTCCTCTCCACTAATAATGTCAGGAAATCTCCTTCCTGACAATTCAACCGGGGTGAGATTCGAACACGTGTCTCATGGTTAGAAAGCGAACATTCTAACCAATATATATATATATATATATATATATATATATATATATATATATATATATATATATATATATATATATATATATATATATATATATATATATATATATATATATATATATATATATATATATATATATATATATTATAATTTTTTCATATAGAGAAAAACAGTTTACTCAATACAAAGATGCAACTTCGTTTTAGTGCATTTAATTTAATTTAACTTGTACTGGTGAGAACTAAAATGGTTATATATATGCATAAATTGTCGGCATATATACGAGTACATATATACATATATATATATATATATATATATATATATATATATATATATATATATATATTGTCGACAAGTATTTTCATTATTATGAAGGCAAGTAATGTTAAAAATAACAACACACAGATTTAATACAGAAGTTGATTTATTTTCACCACCAATTTTTAAAGCAATTTAAAATCTTTTCCACCATAAATTGTTAAAACAAAAGTTAAAATCATTTATTCATCATCGAATATTAAAAGAAATATAGAAATCTATGAATATTTTAAGCATTTCAGGCATAACAGTCTCCGCAAATACAAAGATTGCTCTTGGGGATGGTTCCTTCATCAATACACTTCAAGGACACACACAGAAGACAACAGTCACAGACCACAGAATCCATGTTATTCAAGTCTTGCCTACACAAGTACTGAGCTGTATTAATTGTTGTAATGTCTCTTTTCCACCAGTGCACATAGTGGACTGGTAAATTTTCTGTCTTACTTCTACTTCAGCAAATGAATTGAAAATATCTCCAATATTGAGTTCAAAAGAAAATAAATAAAATAGCATTCGGGTCTATTTTACCTGGACCGGCAAAATATTATAGAATATTTTTATTTTGCTTTATACAACATCAATTAGAAAATGCCAGAAAAGTCTCTGGTAGATATAGTGTAGGTAAATCTATAAATTCTTTACATTATTCGGACTATTATTCTCATCTTCATTGTCTTATTCACAAAGTTTCTGTCGTTGTACGTCCCGGCCTTTATATCTATGTCTCTCTATATATCTGTTTATATCTCTAAGATGAGGTATTATGATTACTTGCATTATTTACCTTATTCGGACTCTTATCTTCATCTTCATTGCCACATTCACTGCGTTTCAGCCGTTGTACGCTCCGGCTTTTAAGTCTATGTCTCTCTTTATATCTGTCTATATTACTGAGATGAGGTATTAAGATTACTTACAATAAAGCCACTAAGACACAAGGGGGTTACTGTGCGTAAAATAATATTAGAATAAAGAAAAAACATTAAGGACAAAAAAAAATAAAAGAACAGAAATTTAGAAGACAGAAGTTAACGATTGACATTGAATTTAATTTATTGAACATCAAACTTGACTGAAAAGCAAAAAGCTGGGAGAGAGTTCCACAAGCGAGAACTCCAAGAGTACAAACTCTTCGCAGATAATTTTACATCTAGTCATTTCAGCAGTAAAATGCAGGAACCAATCTATTACTGCGTTTAAATTCGTAATGTTGAGGTACTAACGAAAAAAGCTCATCAGAACAATTACCGTGAAAATATTCATAGAAAGAAAATAGAAAATATACAGTATAGCGGTGGTAATGTGATTGAAGATGAGCTGACAGGTCATGATGTATAACATGGCAGATTCTTCTTTGTTTTATATGTAAAATGATGAGACTTTACTGCAAATCGAATACTGCACTTAAATTCATAAAGTTTAGGAGGAAATGTCATCAGAACAATTTCCATGAAAGCATTTATAGAAAAGACACAGGGAATCTACATCATGGCGGTGGGAAAGTGATTGAAGCTGAGATGGCAGGTCAGAATCAATAACATTGCAGATTCGTCTTTTTATCATATGTGAAAAGATGAGACCTAACTGCCAATCTAGTACTGTGCTTAAATTCATAAAGTCTAGGTACCATAGATGAAACGGACAAGGAAGGTAGAACAAGTGATTGAAGCCGATATGCCAGGCCAGGCCAGGAACGATAAAGTTGCAGATTCTTCTTTGTATTTTATCAAGAATTTCTAAATGCACAGCAGAAGCACCAGACCAGATGTGGTAGCAATATTCAATGCATAGTCGAATCCTAGTCTTTTAAATAAGATAGATTCTGGTTCGAAAAATTGTCTAGCACAACACAGAGTACTAACATTTCGTGCAGCCCACGTAGCAATTGATTCAATATAATCTTTTCCCTTCATGTCAATAGAAAACGTTAGCTTGAGCATGTGCAATGATTCATTCCTGTGGAAGTTAGCATAAGCCATGGCGATTAAAAGAAACATGTTTGTTTTGGAGAATTTTTTTAAAATTAACAAATATTTTCAAAAAATTTCTAATTCAAATGACTTATTCAGATTGAAACTTGCTTCGTACTATTTGTTGTTTTGATTCATAAAAAGTTATCGTCTGATTTTCCTCATCTGTATACGGTATCCCGTGATCCTCTTGAAAAGACGTACGTGTAGGAAGTTGAAAGATTCAAGTGAAGCCAACGTCGGAAATTGCACATCCGACCGAAACCGGAAAAAATAGACATGTCAGGTTTTGGTGTCATCTCATTAAAGCAGTTGTCGACACAACACATCATTTGATTCCCACCCCTTAAGGAAATGATACAAAAGACGTTGTAACAACTTTGCAATTACCATCAAACGACTTTCCTCCTTAGCTCCATTATCACGAATCAAGTTAATCGGTATTAATTCAAATAAACCACAGGTATATGTTCTGTGATAAAACAAAACTTTAAGAGTAAGTAACGTTGTAGTAAGCCTTCCAAAGTTTGATTCGTTATTGTCAAGGCTGACTATGGTGGTAACAGTATTTTGATGGTAATGCACATAAATTTTTTATGGGAAAATATTTTTCAGAAATGTTTCAATTAACTATTCATTTCTCTCTCAAACTTTTAGTTAGGCAACGGATGTGGTAGGAAACAGGAATAGGAAGACGTTGTTGCGCCAACTTTCTAGAAAACTGATATTCCTGATGTTGAAATTTTGTCTATTCAAACATTATTCTCTTCTGTGAAATGGATGTAGGTAAGTCTCTTAGTCACAAATAAAACCACAGCTGCATTTTTCATTATCCGGTCTGATGGTTCTTGAAATCCATGTAAAAAAAAACGCTGGAACTCAAAACAAACTAAAACATTACTGATATACGACAAGTAAATAATGAAAAGTCTACTACGCTCAGTAGACGTCTTTATGTATATTTATTTTTATAAATAATAAAAAAGGAGCAAAGATGGAGACCTGGAGGATAGTCGCAATAAGACGAAAGGATAAGGGTTTAGAAGAGAATGACAGCGGTGGGTATCTTTTTGGTTTGGTTTGGTTTGTTTTACAGCATATCAGCCTCAATGGGTTATTTAAACCCGACAGACATCAAAGTGGAACATTAAAAGAAGCTTTACTAACACCAGCAAGCGAGATTATCCCAAAGAAATCTAGACAAGGAAAAAAAGGAGTGTATATTAAATGAAATTCTCTACATGAAAAAAAGGAGGAGGCTAACAACGCCAAAGTATGGTACAGAATATAGTAGATTGCACAAAGAAATTAGGAATAGTTGGCTGTTTTGTTTTATGGCATATCAACCTCAGTGGGTCATTTAATGCCAACAAATTTTTTTAAATAGATTCAGAGCGATAGTTTGGTAAAAAAGAAAGAAAAAGGTGTCTGCGTATACATATATATATTTGAACCATTTTTCAATTACTCATAATTTTTTAGTACAATCACATGTACTGTTGGTATTTGTTTTTCAAAAACGTATTGCTGGTAATATTTTTATTCTTCAAAAATTTATTTCTAATATTAATTTTTACAAAGTATTTCTGGCATTAAAGCCTATTTTTACACTTTTATAATTATTTTTACCTCAGTTTCGGAGTTAACTATTTGCCCATAGCTGGGACCCTAACAGATGCTACCAATCCTGGTCAGGGTGGAAATGGGAACACCAACAATTAAGAGATGGTTCCACGCTCCTCAAAACCTCTTTATCAGAGGCCTTGCTGTTGGACATAGTTTATCGTCTTACCCTGGACGCGGATGTAGTTTATCGTCTTACCCTGGACGCGGATGTAGTTTATCGTCTTACCCTGGACGCGGACGTAGTTTATCGTCTTACCCTGGACGCGGATGTAGTTTATCGTCTTACCCTGGACGCGGACGTAGTTTATCGTCTTACCCTGGACGCGGATGTAGTTTATCGTCTTACCCTGGACGCGGATGTAGTTTATCGTCATACCTATGATATTAAAGTTTGAAGTGAAATCTGAACTGGCCAAATTGAAAAGGAACAAAGCAGCAGGTCCAAATGGAATCATACTAAATTGGTTTGGTTTGGTTTGGTTTGCCATATCAATTTCAATGGGTTATTTAATGTTGACAAGGTTTTTATAGTTGGTAGTATTTTTCTAAAAAAAAGTGTTAGAGGTAATAATTCTTCCTTCAGAAATGTATTTCTAGCATTAAAACCTATTATTACACTTTCATAGTGTTTTAACACTAGTTTGTGGGCTTAACTCTTTGCCCATAGTTGGGACCCTAACAGGTGCTACCACTCTGGGTAGGGTGGGCCTGGGAACACCAGCAATTAAGAGGTGGTTCTACGCTCTTCAAAATCTCTATCAGAGGCCTTCTTGTTGGACATAGTTTATCGACGTGGATGTCGTTTATCGTCATACCCAGAACGCCCCATTGGTGGGGGTGGTGTCGTTAGAAAAAAATACAGGCAGAAAAATGTACAGGAAATGAAAGAATGAGGATCCCAGATAATGCAGATATGCATAAAAGAATAAGAGAAAAAACAGTTCAAAAGATGTATTCATCAACAAGAGATACATAATATCAAAAGATAATAGAAAAAAAAAAAAACAGTTCAAAAGATCATCAGAGAACTCTTCCGTGATGAACAGAGAAAAATATGGAAGGACCAAACATATTCAAGTCTGAAGTGAAATTAGCCCTGGCCAAATTGAAAAGGAACAAAGCAGCTGGACCAAATCGAATCAGATTGGTTTGGTTTTAAATATAGACCGACCCTTTTCTTTGTTCCGAACTATATATTCTCGTTTCTTAATATTCTTTTAGCTTTTGGATTGTTTATTTCGCTATTCCACTGGGCCCATGGATATACGTCTCATATTTTTCGTCGCCTTAATTCAGAGGTCTAAAATTCATAACTCACATCTTCAGCCGTTCCTCTTGCTTACGGTCATGCATACTGTCTTCTTACATTTGACAGTTAGTCCTTTCTTCTCCCTTTCCTTTACAATCTGATGGTTTTCAAATATATCACTGATTCTTCTTAATTTTCTTACTCTTTTGTTTGGAATATTTGTTTAGTTTTACGGCATATCAACACCTCAATGGGTTATTTAATAGCGGCAAAATTTTTATTGCTGGTAATATTTTTTTCCAAAAATGTATAGCTGGTAATATTTATTTATTTATTTTTACAAGAAAATGTATTACTGGCAATAATTTTTTACAAAAAAAGTATTTCTGGTATTAAAACCTATTTTTACACTTTCATACTGTTTTTACACCAGTTTAGCGGTTAACTATTCGCCCATAGTTGGGACCCTAATAAGTGATACCACTCCGAGTCAGGGTGAACCTGGAAACACAAGTAATTAAGAGGTGGTTACACGCTCCTCAAAACTTCCTGATCAGGGGCCTTGTTGTTGGATGTAGTTTATTGTCTCACCCAGGACACGGATGTAGTTTATGTTCATACCGGACGGAATCTTTTAGAGAGTGCGTGCCAAAACAAACCAAATATCTGACACGTAATTTTCCCAAGTGCCAACAAAAATTTTTGTCACCTCAAAACTAGCAGCAACTAAGTTAGAAGTAGGCCTATCTGAGATAAAGGTCATAAAATTATCAGAATGTTTTTTTGTCCTGCTCAATCCACGAGAAATTCCTTCTCTTTTTTCCTCTTCAGCTTTATTACTTAAGTTCTTCTGCACACTTTCAAAATGTCCGCTTATCAGAAGAAATCCTATAAACGATTGTTTCGGAACAGAAAATGCATAAGGCCTTATTTTCTTTTTTAATCATACGATCATTAGCTAAGAAATGGTGCTATTCAAATGAAGATAGAGAATTTAAAGCATACTGGACTGAAATATGTTTTTCAGTCCAGTATTCTTTAAATTCTCTATCTTCCTTTCAATAGCACTATTTCTTAGCTAATGAACGTGACATTCTGCACAATCTGTAAGGGGACGAAAATAAAAATACATGAGATAATGATATACATGAAAAAGAAGAAAGAAGAAAAGGGAATCTAATGAATACATTTCACGTGCCATATACAAGTCATCGGTGTGCTATGTTTGGCACGCATACGAATGGTTGCCGACCCCTGGATTAGCATACCTCAGGAGAAGAAGAAAAACCAAGATTAACCATTTGAACCGTGACCTATTTATGAATACTGATCTCACACAAGGTCCCTGCTGCCCATCTCTGCTGCCCGTCTCTGCTGTCCATGATTCTGGGAAATCTGCAAGCCTCCCGGATATATACACTTTCACAAAGTGTCCGGAATTCAAATTTGGTGTCTTGCTATTAATTATCTTTAGTTAAAACTTCACGACAATTTTCTAATCTACCTATAGTCATATAGTGTCCCTATAAAAGATGAAAATAGGAAATGCCAGATAATCCGTGAGTATGCATTGTAGCCCCGCTTCTATTAATGGCTCCATCATTTATCAAAAACAAGGTAGTTTGTTCGTTGTTTGCGAATATTTATGTGGCGGTTATAATTATTTGCATCCTCAACTTAGTTGTGATCATAATTTTTATTCCATAGTGCCCTACGTCCTACCTCAGGTGTAGATAAATCTGGGTAACCTATTATCCTTTTATTTAATCTACTAGGGTAGACCCTTCCACTGCCCAGGTCTAGGGACATCTGGTCTAATTGTTATTATGACACTTTATTTAATCAGCGGGGGTAGACTTTTTCACTGCGCATGTCTAAGGATATCTCGTCTAATACTTATTTTAATTACTACTCTTTATTCAACCAAAGCGGTAGACTGTTTCACCGCGCATGTCTAAGGATATCTCGTCTAATACTTATTTTAATTGTTACTCTTTATTCAATCAAAGCGGTAGACTGTTTCACTGCGCATGTCTAAGGATATCTCGTCTAATACTTATTTTAATTACTACTCTTTATTCAATCAAAGCGGTAGACTGTTTCACCGCGCATGTCTAAGGATATCTCGTCTAATTCTTTTTTATATTACTACCTTTATTTCATCAAAAAACATAGGGTATTTCATTTCCGATGTCTAGGGATATCTCATCTACTTCTTTCGTTCTCCTTAGATACTTGTGTGTGTGTGTGTGTGTGTGCGTGTGTTCTGACCAGTTTATTTAGTTATTATGTGTGTATGCTGTGTGTTTATGTGTGTGGGGTTATGATTTGTTTAGTGCATGTTTAAATTTGTCTACAAGTTTTTTTCTTCTTGTATTTCAGGCAAGAATAATTGTATGATACTTTGGCATATTTTTAAATTTACATTGATTAGATTTGTTGATGGGTTGTGATACAAAGTGTTTTCTGTTATATGGTAATTTGATGTTACTCTTGTGAAGGGAATCTCTGTTTAGTGATCGGCTGATACATCTATAGAACTTGTTGCATTTTGTGTCATATTTGGAGTTGCAGTCTAAATTTTTATTTATTGTGAATGTTGTGGGTTTTTCAAATGTGTTGGAGTTTCCTTCTATAACGATATCACAAACCCTACATCATTTTTTTTTTCATTTTGTGACCCCCTGTATTGTGTGTTGGCTAATGAGGTTAATGTGTTTTAGGTTTTTTAGTTGCCGTTTTCTTTTAATTATTTTGGTTGTTTTTAGCATATTTTTCATTTTATCATTCTTGTTAAGTAGGTCTAGATTTCTCGTAATGTCTGTAAATATTTCTGGATTGATGTTGTATGTTGGGACATATGCTCAATTTTGTTCGGCGTTATTTTTGGATTTTGTAGTTGGTCTAAAGGTATTTTTCTGCTAGTTTAAAAAATGTGTGTATTAGTGTTGTGGGGTAGACACGTGTTTTTAGAGTTTTATGTAGTTCTTCTAGACAGGAGGTGTTTGCCGGCCACTATAGTGAAAACCATGGAATAGGGGATGGATTTTAGACAGCTTTTTGGGTGATGGCTCTTGAAATGACGATATTGTTGGGTGTCTGTTGGTTTGTGGTAGAAATCTGTGATTATGTCGTTATTTATATTTCTATTTCTAATGAGTATATCTAAACACTGGTATTTCGTTAAATTATATTCTTGGGTAAATTTGATTTTCAGGTGAAAGTTTTCAAATAAAGTTTGTAAATGGTCAATATCACCCCATGAGGATTTCCAGAAAATGCAGCATTCATTTAAGTATCGCTTCCAAGATATAGTGAAATGGGTTTTTATATTTGCCCCAGAAATTTATTCTATCTGTCCATATAGGTTTTCCTCTAGGAAAGCTAATGTTAGGGTCACATATGTTGGCACCATTTTCGTTCTCATTGCGTTACCTAGGATTAGGATATAGCTTTCATTGTCAAATCGAAAAGAGATATTACTTATAATTAGGTCTATACTATCGATAATGAATTCCTCTCTTTTTAAAATATAAACACTTCTCTAGTTGGAACACCTATAACCTCTCCCTTATATATATATATATATATATATATACACGTGTGTGTGTATTCTTCGCAGACAGTACTGTTCGCTGTATCGCAGCTCCTCAGTGCGACTAGACATCCGAATGCTTCAAGCCAGGATCGAAACCCAACCAATTTGGTGTCAGTCAGAAATTCTACCACTAAGTTATTTTCATCAGCAGAGATACATAGCTAAATCTAGCGTATTGTTTTTACGAATGTAAACAAATGACAATCAGCAGAAGTGCTCCATTCATTTTATCGAAGAGCTTAGCATTAGCGCAGGTGGGTGTTGTTTATAGAATTAGCTTATCACTCGACAGCGTCAGTTGAAATATATATATATATATATATATATATATATATATATATATATATATATATATATATATATATATATATATATATATATTGTACTGGAGCGTGAAACCACCTCTTAATTGCTGATGTTAGGCTCCCAGGTATGTGCAAATAGTTTACAAACAAACTGGCGTCAAGACACAATGTTAGTGTGAAAATAGATTCTATTACCCGCAATACATTTTGGGGAAAAATTATTACCAGTAATAATAAATCTTATCGGAATTGAGGTTGATATGCCGTAAAACAAACAAACGTTAATAACCAATATATATATATATATATATATATATATATATATATATATATATATATATATATATATATATATATATTAGGTTGGTGCAAAAATAATTTCGTTTTCTAACATATGTTACTATATGAGAAAACGAAATTATTTTTGCACCAACCTAATATATACACACATATATATATATAGGGGTAATAGAGAAAACGAAATTTCGGTTAGTGATTTAAAGACATTGGTATAGTTAAGTTAGTTTAAACAAGATATAACTTACTTTCGCTTTGGCCGCTCTAAATATGCTGATTTATACGAAAAGAAAAGTTAATATTTAATTTACATGCATAATAAGAACCTCGCAGATGTATGTTTAAAAATCTGCAAACAATTTGTATTATGTACAAATAATTATTTTTTCTGTTAGAAATAACGGGTAATTCAGTTTGACTTTCTCAATCTGCGCAACACACTGTTTTGAGAGATTAAGTATATCTATCTATCTATCTATCTATCTATCTATCTATCTATCTATTTATGACTTATTGTATCTATCCCAATCTATTCATATCTATCTTCGTATGCGTCTGTGTCTGTTTATACCTATCTATCTATCTATCTATCTATCTATCTATCTATCTATCTATCTATATATATATATATATATATGTATATATATGTCTGTGTGTGTGTGTGTATGTATATGTCTGTGCATATCTATCTATTAATCTATGTCTATTCATATCTATCTATCTATCTATCTATCTATCTATCTATCTATCTATCTATCTATCTATCTCAGTATGTCTATATTTATCCGTGATAAATATTCGGTGTTAATGTATTTTTTTATGTTTTCATGCTAACGTTTCGCTCTTTACAAGCATCCACAAAACAACTATAAACGTATAGGTTACAAATCATTACTATGGCAATCTTGCCGCCTAGGAACGCTGGATTTAATTTGAAAATAAGTTTCAAAATTTATGAATAAGTAGATTTGAAGAAATAAATGAGATCAGTACATCGCAATTATTTTAAATTAAGAATTAAATATAGTGACTTTGTATAGGAATATATATATATATATATACATACATATATATATATATATATATATATATATTATAAATTAATTGATTTAAAATATGGTTTTTCGCTACACAGTTCTAACCATGTTTCAAAAATGGAAGCTAAAAGCCCCGAATTTAATTTTGTAATTAAATTAAAGACATTAGTTCCATTTCATCCTCAAGCGAATTTTTGAGTAACTTTTAAAATTACTGGGTTT
>OZ010583.1:14034992-14069992 GCA_963932145.1 Acanthosepion lycidas
AGATCAAAATATTTCGGCCGGTGCATTCTACTACCGTCTTTGTTTGAATTTATTATACACATTCTTCAGACAAGTATTCAAATCTAAAGAATCATTATTTTCTATCGAAGAATATTACACAAATTTAGATACGCTGGCGTTACCTGAAATGCAAACAGGAAAAAAGGGACGAGGCAGAAGCTGGAAAGCAAGAAGCTGCAAGAGAGTTCCACAAGCGTACTAAAGAAGAAACTATTATCATAGAACTTACGCTTCCATCTCTACAATGATGAGACATTGCCAACAATCTAGTTCTGAGCTTAAATTCATAAAATCTAGGTACAAATGAGAAAATTCTTCATCAGAACAATAAACATGAACATGTCTATAAAAATACACAGGGAATCTACATTAATCGATGGAAAGCGACTGAAGCCGAGATGGCAGATCAGGATCAATAATACTGTAAGAAAACTCATCAGAGATAGTTTGAACGGACTGAGTTAGCCGATCTGAAATCTATTTCTAACTGGGCCTCAAGTGTAATGGTAAGCTTTGCTTTTATCAAAACCTGTCATCATATACGGCACATTTATCTGTGATGCATGTGCGCGGTATAAACCGGGTTTTATAATAGTTAAATTGGAATTCGTACGACATCGTCACTTTCTGGGCGTACTGCTCTCTTCGTCAACAGTAAAATTGGCTGTGGTGCATGTGCTTGGTATGCAGTTATCAGACTCAGCAACATAATAGATACATAGGCTTTCGCGTATTTGTACACAATCATTTCACTCCAAACAAGGCAGTAAAGCAAGGGTTTACTGAGTGTGAAAGAATATGAGAAAAAGGAAAAATATTAAGAAGAGAGACAGTAAAAGAACAGGAATTAAGAAGAGAGAAGATAACGTTTAATATTACATTTAAATTTTTGAAGATCAAAGTTGACTACAAAGCAAGTGGCTAGATGAGAGTTTCACAAACAAGAAGCACGAGTGAAGAAACTGTTAGCATAGAACTTGCGGTTGCATCTGGCCATTTCGTGAGTAAAATGATGAGACCTTGCCGCCATTCTAGTTCCGGGTTTGAATTTATAAAATCGAGGTGCCAATGAGGAAATTCCTCATCAGAAAGATGAAGATGTCTATAGAAAATACACAAGGAATTTACGTTAATCGATGGAAAGCGACTGAAACCGAGATGGCAGATCAGGATCAATAATATTGTAAGAAAACGCATCAGCCGAGTTAGCCGATCTGAAATCTATTTCTAACTGGGCCTCAAGTGTAATGGTAAGCTTTGCTTTTATCAAAACCTGTCACCATATCCGGCACATTTATCTGTGATGCACTTGCGTGGTATAAACCGAGTTTTATGATAGTTAAATTGGTTTTCGTACATTTATACGACATCGTCACTTTTGGGGCGTACTGCTCTCTTCGTCAACAGTAATATTGGCCGTGGTGCATGTGCTTGGTATGCAATTATCAGACTGGACATCATAATAGATACATAGGCTTTCGCGTATTTGTACACAAGCGTCATTTTGTTGGTATTCATTCTTTAAAGTCATTTACCCCCAAACAAAGTAATAAAGCCACTAAGACGCAAGAAACAGTTAGTATAGAACTTACTGCCGCATCTATCAAGTTCAACTGTCAAATGATGAGACCTATCTGCCAATCTAGTACTGCCCTTAAATTTTTGAAATCGAGGTACTAAAATATTTATTCAAAAGACTCGGGGAATATACGCTGTAGCATTGGGGTAGTGATTGAAGTTGAAATGCCAGGTGAGGGCAGATACTATTGCAGATTCTCCTTTGGATTTCTTTTTAACAAGAATCTCTAAATACATAAACAGAAACACCACACCAGATGTGGCAACAATATTCTAAGCATGGATAAATGGTAGTCTTATAAATGTGTAAAAAAAAATTGCAATATGAGCACTGGTAAAAATGGTTACTGATGACATTAGGTTTATAATACCCAGAAATTCAAGGACACATGACACGGTGTATAAAGGCGTTGGTTAGATCCAGTGACAAGACCCAACGATTGTGAGTTCAATACCCGGTTAAGGCAGTGGAGAACTTTCAGAGGGGAATTAACAGGAGGTAACTGATAACTGACATCCATTAAACATGGCACTTGGAACTAGAACAGTCTCCCACAGTGAGCGAAATAAAGGGTTCAGTTCGACATTCCAAACACCTGAAGAAAACCGGAATATACAACGGTCGAAAACGTTGTAATAAAGATGAGGACAATAGTCCAAACGTTGTAATAAAGATGAGGACAATAGGCCAAATAATGTAAATAATGTGTAAACTATATTCTGGTGAGAAAAATTGTCTAACGCGACACAGTAAATTAACTTTCCTAGAAGCAGACCTAGTAATTTATTAAATATAGTCTTTTCACTTCATACGTGAGGAAAACTTTAAACTGAGAAGGCGAGATGTGTCACTCTCCTTACTAATATAAAGTAAAAAAATAAAATAAAACCTCGTTTTTGAGGTGTTAGTAGTAAAAAGGCATTTCTTGCCCCAGTTAACAACAGATTGCATTTTGAGATCAACTTCCAATTTGATATATAAGGCGTAAGGTGTGTCATTAGAACAGATACTGATTTGAAAACAGATTCCATCAGGAAGATCTTTGATAAAAATTAGGAACAACGTCGAAACAAGAATAGAATCTGGGAAAAACCTGCAAAAATACAAAATATCTTGGGAAATGGCGATTCACAAAAAAACAGAAAAATATAACATCATATTTCTTTGCATCAAGGCGGGAGATCATTGAATATAACCTTCAGATAAGTGACGATATAACAGTATATATATAACTTATCACTTCATATATTTGTCAGGGAAATATCTTGTTTCCTTGCTAGCTATAGAAATCCAAAATTTCAAAAACCTTGGTAGCCAGTACGCTTATTACTATTCCTACACCATTGGTCAGTTTTACACTTAGTTGCTTCTATTTGCATTCTTCAATTGAAGACCTCCACTGCTTCCTCTGGCGAGGTCAAGTCATGAAAAGAGGTTTCTTTCTAATCCTTCCATATGGAAGAACACTCTCGAGACAAAGCAGGTCGCAGATTCGCCTTTTCTATTATCCTTGTTTGGAACATCGTAGGCGGATTCAATCGTTTGACGCAGAGTCAAAGAGAGGAAATGCACCGCTGAGATCTTGCCGATGAGAAGACTTGCTTTAACCCGGAGTTTTTGGATTATCAACGCTCAAGTGTGCTAATTATTCGGTTGGGTATTATGGCTTATTACCGACCAGACCTTGGTTAATCGGCCGATATCAATTACAGCTGTTTATGGCATATGAATTCTTCCCATCTATTGCGATGAGCCAGGATGCTTTCAAATTTCTTTGAGAAGAGAGGTCACTGTGTCAGCTTCGTCTATGCGTCATTATACGAGTTAGTTGCGCATGCGCAAAGTCAATTAGCCATCGGGTCAAGCCAAGCTAGGAATGTGCTCTCTGGTTGGACAGTGTCGATTTGTGGTCGTCTTGTCTGTATTTCTCAGCCTTACTTGAGACTGAATAGCCGCACAGATAAAGACGAGCCGGGACGGATCATAAGTGGTTAAAAACATATGAGACAGAAAAGAATATTTGACCGGACGAGGAAAAATTTACAACCCAAATGAATTGGCGATACAACAGGAAGTTTATAGACGTTCGTAAAAAAGATTTATAATATTTTTACAGATAATTCGAGACATTTTTTATGTTTAACATTCTTTTTATTGATGAATGTCCGAGAAATTTTCAAGAAAATATTCGTCCTCCGGCAGGAATCGAACCTGTAGTCTATACCGAACCGTCATTTAGCTTGACGTGCCTTTAACAGATTTGGCCACAGGGGAGCGTTCGGTCAGGCAGGTCGATTTTACTGCATTTAAACTACGATCTTCCATGATTCTCTAACGTACATACATATCTGCTCATGGCGTATCCAAATGTAAACAAATGACGTCACACATTATGAAATGGACAAAGTCCGACAATTATTTTAAACATTTTTATGTTTATACATTCTTTTTATAGATACAAATATTTAAGTAAATGCTCTGTTTATAATAAACAATATTAAACAACATCTACCGGTCTGAATGTCCGAAAAATTTTCACAGAAAATATTCGAACTCCGACAGGATTCAAACCTGTATCCTATACGAAACCGTCATACAGCCTGACGTGCCTTTAACCGATTTGGCGACAGAGGAGCGTTCGGTTAGAAAGGTCGATTTTACTGTCTT
The DNA here is from genome assembly GCA_963932145.1 of Acanthosepion lycidas. Taxonomy (NCBI): domain Eukaryota; kingdom Metazoa; phylum Mollusca; class Cephalopoda; order Sepiida; family Sepiidae; genus Acanthosepion; species Acanthosepion lycidas. Next base: position 14,039,260 of record OZ010583.1, read on the forward strand.
TAAACTACAATCTTCCATGGTTACAGGCACGTCAGGCTATATGACGGTTCCGTATAGGATACAGGTTCGATTCCTGTAGGAGGACGAATATGTCTAATTTCATAATGTATTTTTGTATTTGTATACAATTTTTCATTTGAACACGGATAGTGGTTTATCCCTTGTTTGATGTTTACGATTGAGTTCTCGGTACCTTCTAAAGTCTATTTTATCTCTATAGTTCTAATGTTTCCGACTAAACTCTGAAAGTTTATTTACTATTTTTCCTCATTATGAGTAGATAGGTTCGACTATCGTCCACATTTCACTCTTCCCGAGTCTTTTGAACAGGAGTTAAGGGTTATATATAATTTGCTTGGGCTGAATTGAGGTGAAATATACTGACACCTCAATTCAGCCCAAGCAAGATGATAATGCCATTAAGACGCAAGGGAAGCGGGCTACTAACTGAAATAACGTTAGAAGGAACTGGAAAAATCAATACAGGAAATAATGGATAATATTTTATTAAACCTTTAAATGTTGGAATGATCTATATACGTTGAATGTCCATGTTTTTGCTTACAACAGCATACTATTATTATTATTATTATTATTATTATTATTATTATTATTATTATTATTATTACTAAAAATCAAATTGAAACCTTGTTGAACATTGTCGAACACCGTGTCTTTTCTTTTTCTTATCTTAAATCGTGATCATTTGATTTTTAGTAATAATAATAATAATAATAATAATAATAATAATAATAATAATAATAATATAAAACCCGACATGACAGAGTTGGCTAATATCTGCACTGGAAAATCTGCAACTTCTACGTGAAGGAAACTAAAAGAAACTGGTATGAACACCACCCAGACCCGGTTACGGAGATAGGACCTATTAACCTATTACAATTCTATGGGATTACACAATACACACTGACAGAACAATCAAAGCCAACTACCCAGACATTGTTATTAAAGACCACAAACAAAAAAATGGCTCCTTATTGATATGGCAGTCCCTGCTGACTGCAATGTATCTTTGAAGATATTCAAAAAGCTGTCAAAATACAAGGACCTTGAAATGGAAATATCAAAAATGTGGCAAAAATGTATCTATATAAATAAATTCCCAAGAGGATAGAATCCAGATAGTACCCAATGTCCGTAATTACGATCCAATTCATCAGACCTACAAATTCAAATAGCTTTTTGAATTTGTAAGTGTTTGAGCCTTTATATTAGGTTGGTGCAAAAATAATGACGTAATAATGTCGTTTTTTGACGTAACGTCAAAAAACGACATTATTACGTCATTATTTTTGCACCAACCTAACAGATAGATAGATAGATAGATAGATAGATAGATAGATAGATGTTTATATATATATATATATATATATATATATAGATAGATGGATAGATAGATAGATATGAACACATCACGATAGATTGATAGATATGAACCCATTGAGATAGATAGATAGATAGATAGATAGATAGATAGATATGAACAACCTGAGATAGATAGATAGATAGATAGATAGATAGATAGATAGATAGATAGATATAATCTGATCATAAAGTCAAGGTAGCAAATAGAAAACTCATCCGTACAATTATCAGGAAAATATTTATTTTAAAAAAGACACAGGCAAGCTACTAATTTAATCGATGGGAAGGTAATTGATACCGAGACGCCAGGTCAAGAGGGATAACATTGCAGATTCTGCTTTGTATTTTGTGAAGAATCTCTAAACACGTTAGCAGAAGCACCGGACCAGACTTATGAATGGTAGACTCATAAATGAATTTTATGAAAATGTTTCTTCTTGTAATTTGACTAAGAGGTCATTAACAGATCAGCTTTCCTCCCTTTTTCTTCATAATTCAACAGATAAAAACATGATAACAGCACGTTGTGATAGATAGAAAAATATTTAGACAACCGGATATACATATATGCATACACCAGTGCCTGCTACTCTCGTTTTCCTGATACAAGGCGGTTGCATTTTTGTTTTTTCAACACCCACTGTGGTTTATACTGAAATTATGCTGAGTGGATATTAGTTTGAAATGCAAGAATAACGTCCATAAGTTGTGATGATGAGAAGTTTGATCTTTTGGGCAAACCCGGGTCAAACGGTCAAACGGTCAAACGCTCGATCCCGCTGCGTTGAGACTTCGTGCTAATGCACCATAGCTAATTTCAATTATAAGGTTTGGGTCGAACCGTAATGTCCAGGTAATTAGAAAAAGTGCCACACGAAAAGGATTGCCTCACCAGACCGTGGTAAGATTCAAATATCGAAAGCAAACTAAGAATTAAATATAGTGATTTTGTATAGGAATATATATATATATATATATATATATATACATATATATATATATATATATATATATATATATATATATATATATATAATGAAGAGACTAAGACGAATATATAGACATCAACAAACATATATATAGAGAGAGATAGATAAACCTTGTGAGCCAGAGAAACCTACCCACGTTTCACCTAAACGGATCGTCAGGGAAAGCAGGCTCTACGGTTGTATTGAGCTCTTTTGTTAGTTGTTTAATCGTGTCGGGGTTTTTTCTTTGGGCCTCAAACCTGTATCTGTGCGATTTTTTCGACAGACTTTCCTGTTTCTAGCTCTTTCTTTTTTTTAAACCTTTTTTCCCCCTCGGGATTGATTTGATTATTGGCAAATCAAAAATTCGAGTGTTTTTCGAAACGAGTATAGTTACCTATATTTGTATTTATATAGATAGATAGATAGATAGATAGATAGATAGATATATTTAACCCGGATATAAGACAGTTGTCGGGACCGGAGAAGAAGTATCTTATATCCGGGTTTCTCTTATATCCGGGTTTTTCTTATATCAGGGTCTGGTCTATTTTGTTTAGGTAAGTATGGCTCTAATTTGGGACCAGAGAAAATCTCTCTTATATCCGGGATTATCTTATATCCGGGTCTCTTATATCCTGGTTACACTGTATATGTATATATATATATATATATAATGAACAGACGAAGACAATTACATAGACATCAACAGACACAGATATACATATATACATATATATATATATATATATACATATATATATATATATATACATATATATATATATATATATATATATATATATATATATATATAGATAGATAGATAGATAGATAGATAGATAAACTGCAGAAGAAAGCAAAATTTATCGCTTCATTGAAGTGCTGCATTAATATTTAAGCTTACCTTTTAAAAGTTCGACAATAATTTTTCTGCCGCCACTTAATTTAACGACAATTTGATGTACGTAGGTCCTTACATTCCGTACAAAGAATTATTCCTAATACATGGCTGACTTTCGCTGGATTTCGCTATTAACTTCGATTATTCTGAAATATATTTCCAAGTTATAAAAATTGTTATAATGATAATGAACAGACGAAGACAAATATATAGACATCAACAAACACACACACACACACACACACACACACACACACACATATATATATATATATATATATATATATATATATATATATATATATACAGATAAATAGATAGATAGATAATGAACAGACATCAACAGATATATATATATATATATATATATATATATATATATATTGAAGAGAATAATATATAGACACAACAAACATATATATATATATATATATATATAATGAAGGGGCTAAGACAAATATATAGACATGAACATACAATATATACATGTATGTATATATATATATATATATATATATATATATATATAGAGAGAGAGAGAGAGAGAGAGAGAGTGAGATAGAGATAGATAAATAGATAGATAGATAGATAGATAGATAGATAGATAGATAGATGGGACAGAAGGTACTAAAACAAAGAGATAGATCTGCCATTTCTTTTATAAGCAAAGCTTTCTTCAATTCTACTTGTTCATATTATTTATAGATGTCTACATGTCGACCTTTTATTTTTGCCCATGGAATAAATAATTCATGAGAATTGCTTGTGTATAGGTCAACGGGCGTTTTTTAAAATCTCATTGGACGGCACATGAAAATAACAAGGCGCTAGGAACAGATACGGATCGAGAGTTAAATATATATGGACATAAACACAGGCAAGAATATATTATGATAGAAAGTTTCGTAAATCATCAAACTTCCCAATATCTGACCAGGTAGAATTTTTTTTTTTGCATGTGGGTGGTGCTCTGTGTGTGTGTGTGTGTGTGTTATGCACTTTTAACAGATAGTAATTCTTCGTGGAAATAAATGCTTAGGTTAGCTGTCATCTACCATTCACGCAAGATGACCTGACATAGATAGATAGATAGATAGATAGATAGATAGATAGATCGCTAGATTGGAACAGATTGAAATAGATAGATAGATAGATAGATAGATAGATAGATAGATAGATAGATAGATAGATAGATAGATTTGAACAGATTGAAATACATAGATAGATAGATAGATTTGAACAGATTGAAATAGATAGATAGATAGATAGATAGATAGATTTGAACAGACTGAAATAGATAGATAGATAGATAGATAGATAGATATAAATAAATAAATAAACTGAGATAGATATAAGTAGACTTAAATAGATAGAGAGATAGATAAATAGATAGAGAGATATATCTGAACATACACAGATAGATAGATCTGAGCATAGATAGATAGATAGATAGATAGATAGATAGATAGATAGATATATAGATAGATAGATAGACATAAAAATATATAAATACATTTCTGGGCAAACTCCCAGAAAACATAAAGTTCCTAATATATTATAGAAAATGGAAGACCGCAAACTACCGAAATAACCCCATCAAATCTAAATTAGATAGTATCAACTCCATTGCCCTGTACAAGACCTTGCTCCATATCGAAAACCAGTGACCTGTAACAGCAAACCGCTGCTCACTGAGTAGACATCTTACGTTTCCCCTGTCGCAGCAGAGTGCGATTAATAAACATTCATTAACTGCTAACTTCCAAGAACATTACAGGAACATTCTTGTTGATAATACGAGGATCCTTTTCAAGTTACGTAGTTGTTCATAGCTCGTCATTAGTCTCTGCTCATTAAACTTTATTCTCTAACTATGAATCTTATACTATTTATCAGAGTTGAGAGCACGTTAAAAGTTCTCTAAAAATAAAAGTCTTGCCCTGGTTAACTGGCCGCGCGCAGTCCGTGACCACCAAGAAGCACACAAACCTCTCGAACTCACTGTAAAATTAGAGCCATACACTGAATTTCACCATCCAAAAGCACATCCTTGATAATGGCTAGACAGGTAGCCGAAAGTGCTCAGAATAATTATAAATATGAACAATTTCTATATTTTTATCCCCTGAAAATCGGAAAAACTCAATAAACGATTAATTAAATCTTTCTTGTTGGCCGTTTTCAATGAAAGATACATAAATATATAGAGAGATTGATAGATATTAACATATATGAACTTATATATAAAGACATTTTTATGTTTATACATTCTTTTTATAAATACAAATATTTAAGTAAATGCTCTGTTTTATTATAAACAGTATTAATAACATTTACCAGCCTGAATGACCGAGAAAGTTTCATAGAAAATATTCGTCCTCCGACACGAATCGAACCTGTATCCTATACGGAACCGTCATTTCGATTAGCAAAATCGGTTTTACTGTTATCTATAAAAAGAATATATAAACATAAAAATGTCTTAAGGTAATTGTCGGACTTTGTCCATTTCATAATGTGTGACGTCATTTGTTTGAGCTGATATGTATGTACGTGAAAGATTCATGCAAGATTGAAGTTTAAAAAAGTAAAATCAACCTTGCGAATCGAACGATTCTCTGTGGCTCGATCGGTTAAAGCACGTCAGGCTATATGACGGTTCCGTATAGGATACTGGTTCGATTCTTGTCGGGGGACGAATGTTTTCTATGAAAATTTCTCGGACATTAAAACCGGTACATATTATTAATACTGTTTATTATAAAACAGAGCATTGACTTAAATATTTGTATCTATAAAAAGAACGTATAAACATAAAAAATGCCTTAAAATAATTGTCGGACTTTGTCCATTTCATAATATATATATATATATATATATATATATATATATATATATATATATATATATATATATATATATATATATATATATATGGGACCAAACTTTCACACAAATATCTAAATGCAAATAAACATGACTTGACAGATTATTATCAACAGACCGAGACAGATAGACAATGATTGCTGCGATTTGGCTGAAGGTCATCTCATCAATTTTGGATTGAACGGTAGTGAGCACGTGACTTCAAAGACAGTTTTAATCGGCATATACAGCAAACGAAATGTTGCCGTTCCTTCCGCAATCTGATGCTGCTGTTCAAAACTTCTGTATACCTACATACTTTGTCTGTAAACTGACATAGCTTTCCTGTAAGTCGTTGTGGCACGCAGACTGTAAACCTACTTTGCTTGGATTCGTCGTACAGTCATGGATAATTAGATTCTGCTTTAGATAATTGGACTCTAGAATAGATATTACTTGTATGCTTACGATGAACATCATCACAAATTTTAGCCCCTCTTCTGCTTTCTGGGTACTCATCTAAAAATGTACGATTAACCCTATTTTCCTTGAAAGATTTATAACTATTTACCATTTTTCTAACCGAAGATAAGCACCGTCAGTACGAAGAACGAAAACTGCTTAAAAATACCAGCTGCTGTAAGCTTGGATGTGCGGGTGGTGTACTGGATAATGGCATGGTATTGGTAATCGGCGAGTCGAGTTCCAACGTCAGTTAGGTTCGTTATATTCACTTGCGAGCAAATACGCTTGAGTAAATTATGAATCCACCTCTTTTCTCCTGGCTATTGGTTAATTAGTAAGATTTGTTCCACCAAAACTAGTAATATCTAAATAAATAAAATTGCGTACGTAATATTTAGATTTCGGCATTAAATAACCCATAGAAGTGTTGATATGCCGAAAAACAAAAACCAACCAACCAAAAAGCCAACCCTCCCCACTGCCAGTTAATACGAAGAGTTTTGCAATTGTTTTGAAAACCCTAAAAGTTTTTTTTTTTTTGTGTGTGTGTGTGTGTGTGTGTGTGTGTGTGTGTGTGTGTGTGTGTGTTATGCACTTTTAACAGATAGTAATTCTCCGTGGAAATAAATGCTTAGGTTAGCTGTCATCTACCATTCACGCAAGATGCCCTGACATAGATAGATAGATAGATAGATAGATAGATAGATAGATAGATAGATAGATAGATTTGAACAGATTGAAATAGATAGATAGATAGATAGATAGATAGATAGATAGATAGATAACAGGCTGAGATAGATAGATAGATAGATAGATAGATAGATAGATAGATAGATAGATAGATAGATAGATTGGAACAGATTGAAATACATAGATAGATAGATAGATAGATAGATAGATAGATAGATAGATAGATAATGGTCACCTACACGTTTCCTGGCACACCAGTCTAGTAGGTCTGCTCGCTAATCTCTATTGTAGACGCCTTTTCAGAATCTTGAGATTGCTCAACACCCTCTGACCCCACCTCTGGGTTATACCGTAACTATAGCAACTGTAACGGCCCTTAGTAAAGTTTTCGCGTAGAGACGGTATTATCTGACGTGCACAACACTTTAAACATAGTCAATACCCCCAAAACTATTTTCACGGTGACATATCGCTTCGTACCAAAACAACCATCATCGTTCTTTACCCAATTTCACTTATAAGCTTGGGTCAAGACCTGTTCATCTCTTCAGGCACTTTGCAAAGCTATCACGCTTTATAACATCCGGATGCAACTTTCCTTAGATATCGAGTTTTATGGTCAGAAAACGATCATTCTAACCACAAATCATTTTCAAACAAAATTAATATTAAACAACATTATTAAAATCTATGTCACACTTTTTCACTTAAAGGGACACAACTCTCTAATTTTCAATAGCTCATGTTTTGTCTTTCCAAGTTTTCATTACTGCGAGCGTTTTCGGCGATTTTTTATGTGATTTTTTGCGACGATTTTTTATACAATAACAATTTTTATAACTTGGAAATAAATTTGGGAATAATTGAAATTAATTGCGAAATCCAGCGAAAGTCACCCATGAATTAAAAATAATTGTTTGTACGGAATGGAAGGACCTACGTACATCAAATTGTCAAGTTGGGACAGAAGAATCATTGTCGAACTTTTAAAAGGTAAGCTTAAATACTAATGCAGCACTTAAATGCAGCGATCCATTTGCGTTCTTCTGTAGTTTATTATTGCCTATCTCCCACTACAGCAATATGCCTCGCAAAAACAAATCTCCACCAACAGAGGACCAGATTGCAATCAAACAAGCCAAAGCTGCAACGAGTAAAAGAAAGTCCCGTCCAACTGAAAACCCAGATCAAACAGCAGCCAGGAGAGCTTTCAATGCAAAAATTATGTAAAGAATTAGGCATTCTCAAACCTTTGAACTAGCCTTCAGTATCTGTCTATCTTTCTGAGATGAGGTATTATGTCCATTATTTACATTATTCGAAACTATTGTCTCGACCTTTGTCGCCATATTTATTACAATGTTTCGGCCTTTATGCTCTGTGCCATGTGTCCTCAAGGCACAGTGGATAAATATGTTGGTTAGATCCAGTGACAAGACCCAAAGAGTGTGAGTTCAATACCCGGTTAAGGCAGTGGAAAACTTTCAGACGGAAATTAATAGGAGATAACTGATAAGTGACGTCCATTAAACGTGGCACGTGGAACTACCCCAGTGAGCGAAATAAAGGTTTCAGTTCGACATTCCAACCACTTGAAGAAGGCCGGAGCGTACAACGGCCGAAACGTTGTAATAAATATGGCGACAAAGATGAGGACAATAGTCCGAATAATGTAAATAATATTTACACACACACACACACAAACACACCTACACACACACACACACATATATATATATATATATATATATATATATATATATGTAAGCGATTAGTTCAACTGAAATCGGGGCCGTAAAAGGAAACGGCGAGTAGAGTTCAAATTCAAGACAAGTCGTTCTCGTTCATTTTCTCAATAATACCCTTGGAAAAAACATGGATCCACCTTTTTCCCCACCCTTCTATGGATTAAATAGCAATGTATATCGGTCTATCTTGCCTTGGGTGTGAACCGGTCTAGGAGAAATAATTGTCCGTATATGGCTTAATATATTGTACAGTAATTGGTATCTTTGATAATGGCTTATGTAAGCCGAAAGCTTAGATTGGATTAAAAAATATGTATCAATATTGTGATTTTCTTTCTTCGTTTAATGATAATGTTATCAAGCTTATCAGACGTTATAAAAAGAATTTACATAAAATAAATAGACAACACTTGTCTATATTATCTAATGAAACACACACACACACACACATATATATATATATATATATATATATATATATATATATATATATATATATATACATATATATATATATAAGGAGGCATGGGGGAGTAAATGGATAACGGATCGGATTGAGAGCTAAGTTCGAATTACAGTCGAATCCATTACATTTAATTAAGTGCTATAACCTTGGGAAAGGTATAAATCCTCTGTTTCTCCTACATTTATTTATGGGTAAATAGACTGTAATTTTGGATGGCAACTAGAATAGAAAAAGAACAACCCTGAATGCAAAACCTGAGGAGGGTCGGTTGGCATTCTTCAAAAGTGTGCTTGGTTCTGCACAAAACCATCACGACTATAATTAAATCAAATATGTGCTAGTGTCTGGCTCTCGGTTCATAGGAACTGAGCTGCTTGACCCCACCATACGTCGAATACGACGAGAGAGTCCACCATATATATATATATATATATATATATATATGTGTGTGTGTGTGTGTGTGTGTGTGTGTGTGTGTGTGTGTGTGAAAAGTGTGTGTATATAAATATAAATAAATATATATATATGTATAATTATTTATGTATTATATCCGCGGTACTTATTAGAAAGCGCCCAATCACCCGTATACATACATATGTCATATCCGAAACTGCCCACATATGTTTATATATGTATGAGTCCCGACGGACGACCAAGTATGTATATGTGTCTGCGTACATCGATGTTTGCGTCAGTACGATGAAAAAACGACGAAGTTTCCCCCACCACTTCCACAATAACACCAATACACGCAATCTGCATAAAACCAAAATTTTAAAAAAATTAATCAGTTTGTCTGACGATCGCTAAAGCGTGAAACCCAGGATCACAAGCTCACATCTATCCAACCATATATATATATATATATATATATATATATATATATATATATATATATATATATTCACATTCCAAAAGCTGGGCGAAGTATTGCAAGACAGGAGAATTTCTTTGGTAACAGAGAAAAGAATACTGAGCTGTTATGTGACGTCAGTTCTTCTTTATGGCAGTGAATATTGGACGATTTCCTCAAAGATGAAGAAGAGACTCGAAACGTCGGACATGTGGTTCTACAGAAGAATATCCTGGACCGAGCGTGTGAACAACGATGAAGTCTTAGAGAGATTGCAAACAAGGAGGAAGGTTTTACTTAACACCAAGAAGGGGCAGCTGAAGTTTCTAGGACATATAATGAGGAAAAAGGGCCTGGAAAATCTGATACTCACGGGTCGAATAGAGGGAAAGAGAGACAAGGGAAAGCAACACGTGATATACCTGAGGGGCTTAAACCAATCGATCACAGACCGAAAGAAAAGAAAAGACTGTAACTAGACAGGGAAATAATGCTATATTCAAGATGTTGACTTTCCATCAATACTAGAAAAGTGATCACAATTGACTTGACTAGCCTATTTTCTTAAAAAAACAGTTTCAACCGACTGTAAAGCTAACATTTCTGTCAATGAATGCCGCCATTACCCCTTGATCGATCATTTTGATAGGTCGGAGAACCCGTATCATATAAGAGAACTTATCATCACAATATAAGTACATAATATAAAATATCATAGGTCGACTTTCTTCTGAACCGAAAAAAAACTGTTTTATTATTCACTGCGTCATTCAAACGAGCCAATTGTTCGTTGTAGAATTGTGCAGTAATTTTCTGTCAATCTCCCAATAACCCATGTGTAAAAATTCCATTTGGCTTCTGCCAAACACAGTGAGATACTGAAGGCAGGAGAGAAACGATATTTTTCATTTTGAATTCACGTAATAAATCGACTTTTCATCGATCTGTGGTAATCTTGTGAAAAATAACAATTTGCTGTCTATCAAGAAGAAAAATTGAAATATTTAAACGGTGACTGATTTTCATTTCCGTACGTTCATGAGAAAATCCTTTTTTTTTTCCTAACTGACTCATACTTGCAAACTAAATAAATGTGATTGACCGAGTCACCTGCAATGTTCTTGGATGTCCATGGGTCGCAAACTTGTTTCAAAAGTTTGAATACACTACAGGCTTTTCAATTTACCTTCATTGACTGCTATTTTTACTTTCTTATTGTGTTTCTCGTTATTTTTCTTCCTTTGTTCTTTGCGGATTTTCTTTTCTTTCTTTTCTACTCGATGTTTTTTGTTTATTTGTCTTTTTTCTTTTGTCTTTTTATTCAATTTCCATGTGTTTTCCTTCTTTCTTTAGCTTTACTGGAAATCTTTTTTTTTCTTTTTTTCTTTTGTTTGTTTCTAGATTTTTCTTCATTTTTCTTTATTTATTTCTTTGTTTTCTTTTCTTTCTTCTCTCTTTTTTTTCTTTTTCGCTTCTTCCTTTCGCTTTCGTTGATTTATCCTTCTTTTCTTTCCCGTTTCTATTTGCTGTTTTACTGCTTTTTTCCATTTTCCTTAGACATTTTCGTTTTATTCGTTTATTTCATTCATTCATTTTTTCTTTCTTCTTTGATTTCTCCTTTGTTTATTCTTTTTTTGTTTGTTTGTTTCCTTTTCTTTTATCGATTTTCCATTTGCCTTTTCCTTCTTTTACTTCCTTTCTTCCTTTCCTTTTTCTTTCTTTCTTTCTTTCTTTCTTATCGATTTCGCCTCAGCATTTTCCTTCGTTAATTTTCTTTCTTTCTTTCTTTCTTTCTTTCTTTCTTTCTTTCTTTCTTTCTTATCGATTTCGCCTCAGCCTTTTCCTTCGTTAATTTTCTTTCTTTCTTTCTTTCTTTCTTTCTTTCTTTTCTTTCTTTCTTTCTTTCTTTCTTTCTTTCTTTCTTTCTTTCTTATCGATTTCGCCTCAGCCTTTTCCTTCGTTAATTTTCTTTCTTTCTTTCTTTCTTTCTTTCTTTCTTTTCTTTCCGTCTTTTTTACTTTTATCTTTTACACTATATTATTTCGTTATTTATATCTCTTTATATTTTTCTTTTCTTATTCCTTTTTCTTTCTTTCTTTGACCTTCATCCCTTATTCTTCCTTCCTTCCTTTCTTTCTTTCTTTCTTTCTTTCTTTATTTATTTATTTTTGTTTAATCCATTTTAATTCTTTTTTTCAATTTTTCATTTATTCTTTTCATGTTAATTTTTTTTATTTTTAAATTTACTTACATTCATTTTTTTTTCTTGGTCTTCCGCCTTATTCTTACGCGTTCATTTTTGTCCGACTTAATTTCAAATATAAACTTGCTTTCACAAAAAGAAAATAAAATCTTTCCTCAAATATTACACCTTTTCCCCTTTCTGTCTTTTTTTCGTTTCGCTATTACCAATTGCTATTTTTAAGCACCATTATAATACGGAATGAAAAGGAAAACCTTCAATTTCTGTAAAGAAACCCCCCTCTCTCTCTCTCTCTCTGAAAAAGTCTTTAATGATGCTTAAAGAGCAGTGTCAAAGAAGTTATATGGCGTCTTTTAAAATAATTGATGGTAGAGAAAGATAAAAAAATGGCTGTTGCTGAATTCAAAACGAGTTTAGTAATGTGAAGCAAAGAGACAAATTACACAGGTTACCGTCTGTACGCTTCGACATTGACAATAGACAATCATTCTTTACGTACCTGCGTAAACTAAGGACAAGATAAATGATTAATCTAAGCGGCTGGTGAATATATTTATTTCGACATGTTGTCTGTAAGATAGAATTATAAAAAAGAAGAAATATCGTCTGTTAAAAGTCTTGTGAGTGACTGAGACTTTGTGTAATTTAAAGACATCACAGGATTTAAAAATAATACAAATCGAATAAATGGAAGACTTACATTAGTGATATTGCACAGAAATGGTCGATTGGCGATGTTTTGATTCATATCAACCAAATATCGGTGAATTCTTAACAGCTGCAATCTCTAAAGTGGGTAACTGGAAAATATAAAAGCCATTATTTAGGCTGCAGTACGATTCTAATGATTACTTATGCCTTCGAGTTCAGATATTTACAGCTAGCTTCATCTACCGCAAGGAAAGTTGGTTCTCTGTGTCAGGAGTTTTTTTTTTTTTTTTTTGTCGTAGCCCATCCTTCAAATCTACAAACCTACCATTCGTCCTTGAATTGAATACTATTGCCATATATGGTCTGGTGCCCTCGCTGTTCATATCTAGATCCCAGACAAAATCCAGAGACGGGTATGCAATGTGATAGGTCCTGATCTGTCATCTCGTCTACAGTCATTTTCTCACGGACGTATTGTGGCTTCCCTTTCTATTTCCTACAAATATTTTCATGGCTAGTTCCCTGACGAGGTAATTTCAGTGGTACCCCAGCTGCATGAACTTGCTACTGGGTTGGCATTTCGGTCCAAACCCTTCAGTGTGTGAAAGGTTAAATGCAACCACCTCTTCTACTCCAAAATCTTCTCCTGCATTTCCCAACAATGAAACACCTTAAAAGCTATAATCTTGAAATATTTAAATATAATATCAATCAACATCTTCTGACGGCTTGATTCTGATGCCCGTTCTTCTCTATATCATTTCCTCACTCTCTTGCGTGCTAGTGGCACTCCCACCTTGCTTGGGGTGAAATGCTTAATATATATATATATATATATATATATATATATATATATATATATATATATATCAAAATAAAAAGAACAGAATACATATTTTTAATAATATATATATATATATATGTATTATATATATAATATATATATATATATATATATTCAAATAAAAAGAAAGAACAGCCAGATTCATAATCCACAGTTCTTTAGCATTTATTTTTAAAACCACTGTTCTATACACACTAGAGCACAATATCATAATATAATTATTTAAAAATAAAAAAGATGAATACTTATATATATAACCATCACGAGGTCCTCGACAAAATCCAGAGACGAATATGCAATATGATAGGTCCTGATCTGTCATCTTGTCAACAGTAACTTTCTTAAGGACGTGCTGTTGCTTCCCTGTCTTTTCTACAAATATTTTAATGGCTACTTCCCTGAAGACCTAATTTCAGTGCTACCCCAGCTGTATGAAATCAAACGTGCTTCTAGGTTGGCATATCGATCCCACCCGTTCACTGTCGAAACAGTTCAATGCAACCGTCTCTTCTACTCCAATAGCTTCATCACTCGCGATTCCCGACAGTGGAAAGCCCTTCCTCTGACTTGCTTCGCTGATAGCTATAATGTTCAAATATTCAAATGTAATGTCAATCGACATCTTCTAATGCCTTGATCCTGATCCCCGTCCTTCTCTATATCCTTTCCTCAAACACCGCTTGTTACTCATGCCCTCACTCTTTGTAACCTGACATGCTACCCCCACAAGGTCTAAATTGCCGTCTTTCGCTTCGGATTCCATAGCAGAAGAGGAAGAAGTTGAAGAAGGAGAAGGAGGGGGAGGAGGAGAACAGAAAAAGAAGAAGAAGAAAAGAAAGGAGGAGGAGAGAACAGAAGAAGAAGAAGAAGAAGAAGAAGAAAGAGGAGGAGGAGAACCGAATCAGGAGGAGGAAGCGGAGAAGAAGAAGGAGGAGGAAGCGGAGAAGAAGGAGGAGGAAGCGGAGGAGAAGAAGAAGAAGGACGAGGAGGACAGAAGAAGAAGGAGAAAGCGAAGAAGAAGAAGAAGAAGAAGAAGAAGAAGAAGAAGAAGAAGAAGGACGAGGAGGAGGACAGAAGACGGAGGAGGAAGCGGAGAAGAAGAAGAAGAAGAAGGACGAGGAGGAGGACCAAAAAGGACACTTAACTTGGAATCAGAAAGAAGGAGCTTTTGGAGAAGTTGACACTCAGGACGGAATGAAGGAAAAAGGGAGTGTGGCAAGCAGCGCAAGACATATTTGATGAGGCTATGGTAATTGATAACAGAAAAGTGAATTGGGATGGGTTTGTAAAAAGACAAGCATTACTTAGAGCTGCAAAGGAGAGGAGGTTGTGGCGAGTCATATTCGCTATCTTCTTAAGTGATAGGGTACATAGAAGTAGAAATACCAAAATACTAGTGTAAATTATTGCGATGTTATAACAGCACAGAAAGGTTCTCAGTTTGACAAACAAGATCTCTCGAAAAAATTGTATTATGTCATTTGATTTAAGAAAGTAAATAAGCCTCCTCGAATATCGAATTCGAACCTCCACGTTCTCATTCCAAACCATTACCATTTACACCACTCGTACACACAAGCTTACAAAACTTGGTATTCTTAAACGGTCACCAATCTAGATAGTGACCAGTATCACCGTTGCTTAATTTCGTTGATCGGGTCAGAACCGGTGTTTTAACGTTATATAGCAGCCAGCTTCCTCGCATACATTATTGATTGTTCCTTTCATCAATTTTTTTTTTTCATTTCTCTCAAGTTTTCTTAACTCCACTATCTGCTCCACGAAACCATACTTATAATGTCTCTCGATTTTTTTATGATTCCGCCTCGCTCTGAAAGTCGACGAGCCGACATCAAATTCCGGTTTAATTTTAATTTCAATCATGACCTTGAGGAATCTATGCGTCCATCTTTTCTCCACTTAGCTATGCGTTAAATAAGCTGTGTAGCTTGTACTCTAGCCTTGACTGGCAGCCAGTATACGGTTTGTACGTTCTGGAGCAACCGTCTCGACGGTAACGTTCTAACACAGCCGTTTCATCGCCAAACCTATTTTGAAATAAGCCCATTTCGTATTCCACAGGTCTTCATAAGAACTGTTACTTTGTGGAACAGACACGGTAATTCAAGTCTAGGGTCAGCTTTTATCCATCCTACATATCCCCATATTCTGAACTTCTCAACCACATCCATATAAAGTAAGCCTCTACCTCGAAAGACTCATCAGTTTTTTTTTTTTTAATTAAGAGAACAAATACATAAAATATCATTATTACTGAGTTCTTTTCTCATTGGGTACCCTATATATGTGACAATGTATTAAACTAATTTTAGATTACGAAGACGCATAATGAGGAAGTGTCCATTGTTTACATTATTCGGACTATTGTCTTCATTTGTCGCCATATTTATTCCAACGTTTCGGCCGTTGTACGCTCCGGCCTTCTTCAGGTGGTTGGAATGTCGGACAACACTTTATTTCGCTCACTGAGGTAGACTGTTCTAGTTCCATGTGCCACGTTTAATGGATGTCAGTTATCAGTTATCTCCTGTTAATTTCCCTCTAAACCTTAATCGGGTTTTGAACTTACATTCTTTGGCTCCTGGCACTGGATATAACTAACGCCTTTATCCACTGTGCCATGTGTCCTTGAGGACATCGGTGTATGAATTTCTGGGTATTATAAACCTAATATCATCAGCAACATATTTTACCAGTGCTCATATTGCAATTTTTTGCTATAATCATTGCAATATGAGCTCTTAAGGCGTTGGTTAAGGTCTGCTCAGTATAGTTGTAGTATAAACCACAGGTGGGATCTGTGGGTGTTGAATAAACACAAATTCGCCTGAGCAAGCGTCTGCAATAGGGATTGACTAGCCGCCCTAGTAGACGGGTATCCTCCAATACGAGTAGCCAGCTATACATATATACAGTGGATATCAATCGTTATTCTTTTTATCGTCTCTTGTGAATGGTATTTTCAAATGGTTTTTATTAGACCCAACGCCATCTGATCTTCGTTTAATTACTAAATTAACGGCAGATTTTCTTCAACGTTTTTGTTATTTTCACAATCCAGTATCTTAGGAAGGCAGGAGAGCACATCGAAAGGAATGTGATAAAATTAACTAATGACGTCATAAACGTTTGGAATGAAGTTATGTATATAGGGGTTGATTTTCTAACTTCACTTTAAATTTTCTTAGAGTTTTTCCTTTTTCTTTCTTTCTTATACCCCCCCAGCCTTTTATGTCTGTTTCTTTCTTTTCTTTATAATTTCTTTCTTTGTTCATTAGTTTTTAATTGAAGTGTGATTTTTGTAAAAAATATTTCGATAATTGTCAAACGTGATCGATGGCGGACGGAGTATTGTTATGATTTTCAGTTTCAAAATAATTTCACAAAATCCACACAGAAGGAAATTCTATTGTTTGTTTGCTTCTCAAGAAGGGGAATAAAGAAAAAAAAAGGAAAAGTCTTGGAAAACAGCTAGAAAATAAGAGGAGGCGAGAACAGGAAAAGAAAGGCCGAAAGGAGGATGAGGTGGCAGGAGAAGGGATAGAGAAAGAAAGAGAAGAGGAAAAGGGGGAAAGAACTGGAGGTGATATTCAGAAAAGGAACAGGAGCAACCGAGGAGACTGAAAAGAAGAAAACTGTATAAGGTTGAAAAGAGAGAAAGAAATATAAGACAATGGACGGAATAGGCGGCAAGAAACGAAGGGACAAAGAAGGAAAAGGAAAGAATAACAAGAAAAGTAAACCCGATAAAGAGAGAGAAGAAGAATACGAGGAGGGGAATAAAATTTCCAGAAGAATGAAAAAGAAGACGCAGTGGTAGGAGGTAAGGAAGAAACAGGTTCAGAGTTGAAGGAAGAGTGAGGAGAATGGTAGGTGTGGGGGAAACATTAAAGAGAGAAAGGAGAGGGAGGCTGGGGGTATGGGAGGAGAAAAATAATGATTGAGAGTTAAATGATAAGAAAGGAGGGGGAAAGACTGGTAGCTTATGGGGGAAATATTAAAGAGAGAAGAAGGCGGGAGAAAGAGATGAAGAAAACAAAGGTTGAGGAAGGTTAAGAAGGGGTGGAGAAGTTATAGGGGAAATATTAAAGAGAAGGAGGCAGGAGTAGGAGGTGAGGAGGAAAATTGGTTGAGAGTTGAAGGAAGAGGAATGGTAGTTGTGGAAAAATATTAAAGAGAGAAAGAAGGAGAAGGAGACGGGTGTAGGAGGTGAAGAAAAGAAAGGTTGAGGAAGGGTAAGAAATGCGAGGATAAGACTGCTAGGTATGGGGGAAATATTACAGAGAAGGAGGAGAATGAGGTGAGAGTAGAAGGTGAAGGAAGAAAGCTTGAGATTTGAAGAAAAAGAATGGAAAGAGAAGGATGGTATGAGTGGGGAAAATATAAATGAGTGAAAAAATGTGAAGGAAGCGGGAGTAAGAGGTGAGGGGGAGAAATGCAGAGAGCTGAAGGAATGGAAGGGAGACGAATGTTATATAAGAAGGAGAAGGAGACGGGTGTATGAGTTGAGGTTCAAGTATAAGAAGGGGAGGAGAAGACTGGTAGGTATGGGGAAAATATTAAAGAAAGGAAGAAGGAGAATGAGGTGGGAGTAGGGGGGAGAAGAAAAAAGGTTTGAAGGAAAAGAAGGGGGAAAGAATGGTAGATGTGCGAGAAAATATTAAATAGAGGAATAAGTAGGAGAAGGAAAGGTTAAGAGTTAAAGTGAGAAGACTGGCAAGTGAGGGAGAAATATTAAAGAGCGTGAAAAGGAAAAGATGACGGGAGTAGGAGGCAGAAAATAAAAGGTTGAGAGTTGAAGGAAAAGAAGGTGAGAAGTGGGAGAAATATTAATGAGAGGGAAAAGTTGGATAAAGGTCGAATTGTAGAGGTGATTAAGGAATGGTGGTTAATTGAAAGAAAATAGAAGATTGAAACGCTGGAAGACAAATTAAAATATAAGGAATGATGAGATGAAGCTGAAAATGAAGAAAGATTAATCTTTCGGGAAGAGGAGTTTCAGATGATAGAAAAATTGTGGTAACAGAATGAAAGAAGAAAATTAAATTATAGAGTAGTTGCAGAAGACCTCGAATTTCTAGAAGGTGAAGCTGAAAACTTACATCGAATGTTTATCATATAAGTAGATCCTATAAGTATTTTACGAATATCAGGTAGCTTATAGCAATGTTACTGTCAAAAATTACCTTGCATAACAAAATGTTATATATATATATATATATATATATATATATATATATATATATATATAGTGATACATCGAGTCCAGAAGAATCCTAAGCAGAATACGGAAAGCACTGGACTGCCGTTTCGTCTAATTTTTGGGACTCATCAACAGTGTGCACCCACTACCGACATTCGAACCCGAACCGTTTCGATACAAGCGTCATACCAACTGTACCAAGGGTCCTCGGTGCGGAGAAGAAACTGAATAAACTCGATATAGCGCCACTATTCACATATTTATGGTGATACTCATCTAAGTATTCATAACCCAACGAATTGTGCCCCAAGTGCCACTAACTCTCCTTTCGTCCGAACCGCTACATCGCAGAGCATTAGCTGGGTCAAGCAAGGATATACAAGTAATAAAATTTGAGGGATTTAGAAAATGTATGTATGGGAAAATTGGGCCGTGAAGATGGCAATTTGAAAATGTCTAAAGTACTTGACATGGCGGATATTAATTGTTATTATAGAAGTTGTTCCTCTATAGGTGACTTTTTTCCTTACATCATCAGCTCCCTCCCTCTTAACGCCGTGTGGTTGTAGAGCCTCTGTGTAGTCATTTATGTGCTATGCCCCCAGATATGGGTAAATAGTAGGACAGACCAGGTTCTTTAGCCTTGGATGATAACTGGTCTCCCGCAGAAAGAAATGGCAACCTACTGCGGAAAAAAGTCTGCCTCGTCAGATACATGATCGCCTTACCGTGTATCACGCGTGGCACATAACTGAATGGTGGTAAATTAGTAAAGATTTGTTCAAGTAAATCTGGCAATACGCAAATACAAAAGTAATCAATTCGTTGTGGTTGAAGAAATAGGATGATAATGGGCCGTGTGTGCTGTGACACTGTGAGTAGGAAAGAAGTGTGGATCATGGTATATTTAAGGTTTAAAATTTAGGTGACAAGGACGTGGCACAGTTATGAAATTGGCTGACGCTGTGGCGTGGGACTTTTTGGTGTGTATTGTGTAATTTTCGGACCAGTAGTTTTTCTGTGAATTGTATGTAAATCTCGTATCGTCTCAAGTGAAGAGGCAAGGAATTTTGTACTCCCCAGGGATATCTGTTTGCAGAGGTGATAGTTTCTGACCTGGGTTGGGGAATATATATAAAAGAAAAGTCAAAGTTGACCTTTGGAGTGACTTATATCCAGACTGGCATCTGAGGTGTTGACCATGGGTCATGGAAGCTAGTGACCAAGAATGGACAAAGGAGTGTCCGGTATTCTGTTTTGCTTAAAAAATATGTTTTTGAAGCATGAAAAACTGGTCAGAATTTTGTTGTTTTTGTTTAATCTTTTTTTTTTTTTTTGTCGGATGGCCCATGGGAGGACCGACGTCCAATGAAGAACAAATAAACGGATATTAATATAGTTGAAACAAAATTCATAAATGATTTTGTTAATGGTTAGATAAGGAATGTTAAATAATAGTCTTGCAGATTATTATTTTTTAGGCAATTGTATCTTTACTTTGACGTCCATATTTTGACCTTTGAGATCAGATACAGCAAAACAAAGCAAGTCGTATTTGATTGGCTAAAACTAGCGTGGGAATGTTAGAGGTAGAAAGAGATTTCAGGGAATTAAGTTTTACATGTCGACCAATGTAGACGTGTTTTATCCTGTCTGAAAACTGCTTGCTCCCCAGTGGTGTGGGATAGCAAACCCACTGGCTAGTTAGCTGTACCTGTCGGCGGGGTGAATAAAAACTAGATATGTTTAAAATTCCTTCGTTGATGGTCTCTCCTTTTTCTCCGAAGAAACCAACTGACAATCAGCGGCCGAGAATGAAAGAAATAATGTCAGTGAAACAGGACGGTTGCCTCAAGACCAACCACCAGCAATGCAACAAAACAAGCCTCTAGTAAAAAATGAAAATAAAAATTAGAACGACAGAAGCCTGAAAGAGAAGAAATAAACAAAATATCAACAAATGAAAAGAATAGGAAACAGAAACAGAGAAGAAAATAGAGGCACTTATACAGGTAATAATCGAAAGTGCTCAATGTCTATAGCAAATAAACCAAAACAGAGCAGTAATACTAAACAACAAAACAGAAAGAAACAGGTCTAAACCCCTACTCTTAATTTCTCATAAAGTGATCGTCATGTGATAAGAACGTTCCATAGTGGTTCCTATCGCGTTGCCAGGAACTCGGTGTGATTTGCAATTTGTTTCTTTCCGCTTCTTTGATTATATATATATATATATATATATATATATATATAATAAACATACATGAGAACAAACCTAACATGCAAACTCATAAAAACTACCAAATATAAACTAGGACAATAAGTAAAACAATTCTAGAAAAATTAAGAGATAAGGAAGAAGTTAGGAGTAAATCAATAAAAAAAAGATACAAGTAACTATAGACTGGTTCCGCAACCTAAAAAAGCAAACATAATTGCCAATTTATACAACTAAATATAAAAATAATCTACCCTTGCTAGATACATATGCTAGATAACTCCATCTCCTTAGCCCAAGAACAAATGAAAATAAAGACAAACGAAATAAAAATTAAACACTACAGAAAATCACAACGATTCGAAAATGAAAATGCATGAATAAAGAAGAAAGAGACCTTTAACACTACAATGGGAAGTTTTGATGGGGCTATAACATGCGAACGCGTACGTATATATTGTCTAAGAAAATTAATCGATATAATAATAATAATAATAATAATAATAATAATAATAATAATAATAAATAGTTAAATGTTCTTCTCTTTCTGATAGAATTTGTTTTACTCCTATGTCAGTGGAGACTTCTGGGGTTATTGGCTCTCGTTCAATGGCGTTCCTTCGGAGGGTTGGCAGAATGGCGTCTCGATTAAGGGACGAACCCCGCGAAATGGAGTAGCTCTTGCAGCCTGTCTCACTGGCGATGGTGCGAGGTAATGCTTTCTCCATTTTTGCGGCTGATAGAGGATAGCAAAAAAAAAACAAAAAAAAAAACATATTCATTATAGCTTCTTTGTTCAAAGTTTAAAAAAAATTCTTCTTTAGAAATACAAATGGCAATAAATAATCGATAGAAATGACACAGGACTCTACAGGGACGACGATCTCATAATCTTAAGAAACTGTAACAAAAAATCCCAGACAAAACTAGAAAAAAATCATAAATATTTTTAAAAATATTGGATTCGACACTGACATAAAAACTAACCTAAAAGAATTAGATTTTCTAGATGTCACCTAAGAAAAGGTTCATATAAACCGTACAGAAAACAAAATGATAAACCACTCTATATATACACGTCTTCCAATCACCAGCCATCAATAATCAAGCAAATACCACAATCAATTAACCGCAGGCCTTCCGACAATTCTTTAAATGAAACCATATTCAACGAAGCTAAGAAAAACTATGAAACGGCCCTAAAGGATAGTGGATTCTCACATACACACCACATGGCACAAAAGAAAAGAGGAACATTATATGGTTCGACACACTATACAACAAAAACGTAAAAACAAACGTAGGAAAAATATTAATTAAACTTATACACAAACACAGCCACTGTTGCATTGAGAACACGGCACAAATAATGAAAAACACTCAGAAAACAACCTGAACAAATTAAAACCACATGTAACTGCAGTCGTTTATTTGTTTATTTATTTATTTGGGTTAAATTATTTTGTTTGTTTTTATTTATGTTTTTATTTTTATTTTTTATCTTATATATATATATATATATATATATATATATTTTTCAATTTTTATTTTAATCGTTGTTTTTATTAACGTAGTAGAAATGTATTTATATCGCTTATTTATTAGTTTTGTTTTGGTTTGGGAAGATAATTAAAGCTATTTATTCAATTTTGAAATTTTTAATTTGTTTATTACTTCATGTATTTATTTGGATTAATTATCTTTATTTGTTTTTTCTAACGGTTAGTTTATCGAGATCGGTTTGTTAGTTTATTTATTTATTTGGATGACTTTAGGTCAATTTATTTTACTTGTTATTATTTATTTGTTATAAAGTAACCAAAAACTATTAAATAAGCGATATAAACAAATTTTACTACGTTAATAAAAACATCGATTAAAATAAAAAAATTAAAATAAATATATAAATATATAAGATAAGAAATTAAAATGAAATAAAATAAATAAAAACAAGCAAAATAATTTAACCCAAATAAATAAATAAACAAATAAACGGTAAAATAACCGCCAAAATAGGATACCCACAATGACCCGTATATATAAATAACCGAGAAAAATAACAGCACTCGTGGCCTGAGGATTGCATCTAGAATGAAACAGACTGTCACCTTTAAGTGTTGACTTCTGTGTTCACGTTTATATATATATATATATATATCGAGTGCGGTAGAAATACCTCCCACATTTTACACTGTCAACTCTATTGTGCTAATGAATTTAGGCAAGTAGATATAGTCTCTTCATCTAGGTATTGACATCACATTATTTTTAGGGACTATCAGTTACTATCATGGCAAGGACGGGAGCACAACATGTGTTTCCTTTTGAAACGTTTTTATGATTTGTGATTCTGTAATTGCAACACAGAGGGCCTCTTTGTGGTCAGTCATATTATTTCGAAATGATGCTCTTCCGGATAGAAAGTTAACACTGCTATGGATTGAAAATTTCTGCCTCGCAGGTTCAGCGCTTAAAAGTATAAAATCTAGAAAACCGCTAAATTATAGCCCTGTTATGAAAAACTTTAGAAATCGTCTGCATGGCGAATAGAGGCCGCCATTTAATGGATTTCGTTTTTAAAAAAAAATGAATAAAATCTATAGCTCTTTCTTCAAACGACATTGAAATATTGGGGAAGTGTTCTCTTGGGATTTCGTTCCACAAAGCAGCAATTTGTAGGAAGAAACTAAACTTACATCTCACCAATGGCATAGGGAGGGAATGAAGCTGGTTCGCTACAATTTACGTGGCATGGCGAGCCTTACCTGTGAAGTTTAGAATTAGTGCAATTTAGTTATTATATACTTCCGATCATTTTAATTATATACACATGTTTGGTTTGGTTTGGTTTACGGTATATCAACCTTAAAAGGTTATTTAATGTGGGCAAAATTTTTATTGCTGCTAATATATTTTTTCTTCAAAAATGTTTTATCTGGTATTTTTTTTTCTTCAAAAATGTATAGCTGGTAATATCTTCTTTTTCTAAAAATGTATTACTGGTAATAATTTTTTTAGAAAGTATTTTTGGTATTAAAACCTATTTTTACACTTTCATAGTGTTTTGATCCCAGTTTTGCGGTTAACTATTTGCCATAGCTGGGGCCCTAACAGGTGCTACCACCCCGGGCCAGGGTGGACCAAGGAATTAAGTTCCACGCTTCTCAAAACCTCCTGACCGGAGGCCTTGCTGTTGGATGTAGTTTTTGTCTTACCCTAGACGCGGATGTAGTTTATCTTCATGACCAGGATGATGTATACACATGTAGATATCCACTGTTCAAATATATTGTAAATAAAAATGATTATGTTACTGCTCTAAAAAAACATATTATATTGTAAGATTAATGTTGTTGTTTTTTTCTTGTAGAGAATGTCATATCTCCATACGAAATATGTTTCCTTAATTCTTATTTGATCCAATTTTATACGATTCTTGTTTGCTTAGTTCCGTTAAACTCTCATCAAAATTGATATTTATCCATTAAAAATAATAGATTAAAAGAAATATATTAAAATCACTACAAACCTGTTTTTTTTTTATTCAAGTTATTTTATCGGACCTATTTTGAGGATTTCGAATAAAATATTTTTACCAATATGTACAACTTAACAAATCACTTAATACAATTTACGTCTTCTTCCCAATAGAATCAATCGAATCTCTATCGATATAGCAACACTTTACAGTGAATCGATAAATTCATTCTTTTACAATAAATAAATAAATAAATAAATTATTGACCAAACAGATTCAGCAGGAAAAGTATAAATCCGTCATCTTATGAATTATCGATTAATAGTCGAACTACTAGCGTCTTTAATAAAGATCTTTGACGACGAGTTCCTCATTCTTAAAGTGTTGGTTGAAACAATTACATTATTTACATTAATCGGACTATGTTGTCTTTGTCGCCATATTTATTACAACGTTTTGGCCGTTGTACTCTCCGGCCTTCTTCAGGTGGTTAGTTAGATCCAGTGACAAGACCCAAATAGTGTGAGTTCAAATATCCGGTTAAGGCAGTGGAGAACATTCAGAGGGGAATTAACAGGAGATAACTGATAACTATCGATTAAACATGGCACGTGAAACTAGAACAGTCTACCCCAGTGAGCGAAATAAAGGGTTCAGTTTGACAACCTGAAGAAGGCTGGAGCGTACAGCGGCCGAAACGTTGTAATAAATATGGCTACAAAGATGAGGACAATAGTCCGAATAATGTAAATAGTGTACATAATACCTCATCTCAGAAATATAGAAAGATATTGAAAATTCTTGAGTGAATCCGAAATATATAGTCCATATAAATATATGATGGCTAATCCTTCGTTTTTAAGTTATTGAATTTAAAGAATTTTACGGTAGATAGTGTTGTGTTGTGTTGAAATTTAGACTAGGTTACATTTGTCATTCGTGTACATTTGTGGCTAGTGTGTCTTTAGCATTTAACGTATGCAGTAGTGAGTTAACTGAGAAGTGTTCCATTTAAGAATTGCAGGGAATTCATATCGTGAGGAGGCAGATATGATTTTTACATACGACCGCGTGAATGATAATGAATGCAAGGCTGCAGAACTGTATCAGATTGCGTCTCCGTACCGAAGGCAGCCAAGTCATCCAACCATTGTTGCTGTTTATCGTCGTGTTGCTGAAATAGGATCCGTGGCACCACAAATTATGGATCTAGGAAGATCTGCTCGTACGCCTGACCACAAAGAACATATTCTACAGGCTGTCGAAAACAACCCAGAGATCAGCACAGATCAAGTGTCGTACATCTCGTAATACCGCATGGAAGGTACTTCAAAAGCTCTGTGTCATTGCAACGTGTACAGGGTCTTTCGCTCTCTGATCACTCACCACGTTATTTGTCTCTTCGTTTTGTTTACAGATCAGGCAACATTTTTGAAGAGATGGAATAACAAATTTAGGCAAGCACCATTTGTGGGCGGGTCGACATTCCCATGCTAGACACCAGCATTAGTTTCTGATTAATGTATGAGCTGCAATTGTAGATGACTGTCCATATACTTCCCGAGCACGTCTTACAGGAGTTGTCTTCAGGGACTATATTTCGAACACAATTCCAGATCTGCTCGAGGATGTTCCCCTGCTAATACGAAGACACATGAAGTTCATGCATGATGGGGTTCGTGCACATTTTAGTCA
The DNA here is from genome assembly GCA_963932145.1 of Acanthosepion lycidas. Taxonomy (NCBI): domain Eukaryota; kingdom Metazoa; phylum Mollusca; class Cephalopoda; order Sepiida; family Sepiidae; genus Acanthosepion; species Acanthosepion lycidas. The sequence continues at coordinate 14,065,921 of OZ010583.1, forward strand.
CATCATTCGCGATGCACTGGCTGATATCTACCATGAAAAATGGATAGGTAGGAGAGGAGAAGTACCATGGCCTGCACTTTCTCCCGATCTCGAATTTGTATTTTTACCTATCGGGCCAGATAAAAAAAAGTTTTAGGCATCAGATATTAATGATTCAGAGATGCTTTATTAACATGTCATGAGGGCTTGGGAAACCATTCGACACTGTGTGGGGGTATTTGGAAGGGACCGCCAGTAAATAATCCAAACGGTAGCATGCTTGTGTAGAAGCAAGCGGAGGACATTTTTAACATTTGTTTTGTATTCCTGTGATGAGGTACAGCAATAGCCTTTTGGATTTATGTTTATATGAATATTTTACCTTGTTTTGATATAAGGAGGTCGTCCCAGAATTTTCTAAAAGTATTTTTTACACCCTGTATCTATATTTAATTTAATAAATTTAGACCGATGTTCTTTGATGTTTTATAATGTTTTTTATAATAATCCAATTTGTACAAAGTTACGAATGGATTAGTTTTATCAGCTCGTCTGATGACGATATTAAAATTACTTGTTTTCTTTTCGGATTTTCTTTGAGGGGAGGGTCATCTTATTTCATGAAAGTTTATGTTCTTTCCTTCCGATCGGGTGATAGAAATCTCGCAAAAAAAAAAAAAATACAGATTTGGCTTTCATTCTACCCTGAAAGAATCACCTAACTACCTAACAAAGGTGAAACACTATGTCAATAAATAGCTTTTCCCCATTTAATTCTCTACATACATACATACATACATACATACATACATACATACATACATACATACATACATACATACATACATACATACATACATACAAACAAACGCAAGTTTACAGCCTTATCACGTTGAAATAGTGATTCCCGTGCCTTCACCGAAGTTAAGCAGCGTCGAGTATGGCCAGTACCTTAATGGGTGACCGCTTGGAAATACCAGGTACTGTAAGGTTAGATGTGTGCGTGGTGTCATGGATAATGGCTCGCAATTGTTAACCAGAGAACCAAGTTTCAATTCCAGTTGAGTTCATTATATTCACTTACGCGAAAATATACTTAGGAAAGGTAATGAATCCACCTCTTCTCTCCCCTACTATGGGTTAATAAGTAAGACTTATATTACTAAATCATTACTATGTAAAAAAATTCTAAAAATCAAAACTATTTTCTGGCTTTAAGTATCTTACAGAGGTTTGAAAATCAATGAATGAATAAATCGACATATATATATTGGATATTTCGTCAAAACATCTAAAAAACCGATAAAGAAATGCAATCATTTAATTTTTTTTTTTACTTACGCCCGATGAAACGTGTTTACTCACATTGAAACACGACTGCATTTTGTGCAGCGTTTTTTTTTAATATGTTTTTGATGAAATACCGTAAATAAAGAATAATTGTCTAATACTGTATTGGGCCCTCTTTTAAATTGAATGTTACGAACGTCGAAACTGAATTCGATCCGTTCGCATTTCATATATATATATATATATATATATATATATATATATATATATATATATATATATATATATATATTATAAATTAATTGATTTAAAATATGTTTTTTTCGCAAATCAATTAATTTATAATATTAATGAGCTGTAAATTTACATTGAGTACTATTTTGTGAAAATAAAAATATCTATAAGAACACGGGATTATATATCTTACTGTTCTTTCTTTTTATTTATATATACATATATTAATATATATATATATATATATATATATATATATATATATATATATATATATATATATATATATATATATATATATTAATATATATATTAATATATATATTTCAATATATATATTAAAATATATATATATATATATTAATATATGTATATATATATTAAAATATATATATACTAATATATATTTTTTAATATATATATATATATATATATATATATATATATATATATATATAGAGAGAGAGAGAGAGAGAGGAAGAAGAAAATATGGCAGATTAAAAGATCCATTTCAATATAAATATATATATATATATATATGTGTGTGTGTGTGTATGCATATATATATATATATATTGTGTGTATTTAGTAAGCAATTTTTCATTAATGAATGTTTCATTAAATAATAGAAACAAGTTGTGTCTATTTATTTTAAGTAAGTTTCTTTCATATTGTCTGATAAGCTTAATCACATTATCGTTGAAAGACGAAAGGAAAACACCATATTGATAAATGTTTAGATCCAAACTAAGCTTTCGGCCTACATAAGCCATTATCAAAGATGACAATTTCAATAAATCAAGCAACACATGAACGAAACAACAATGATGGTCCGCCCTTGCTACATACATACTTATATATATATATATATATATATATATATATATATATATATATATATACGCACACACATAGTAAAGCAAAATAAATCTGTTGATGAAACCAACATCTACCTTGTCGAGGCCTAAAAGCCCTATCCAAATACTGTAAAAACGGCCTGAATGCAAACTTCTTTATTCAGTAATGTGCTCGAAGCCTAGATTTCCTAGACCGAGCATAAAAAAATTAGAACCGTTAAATCGTATGAAAAGATAGCTCTAGTCGTAACTCGAATTTCACGCTCAAGTCATATTCTGACGACTTGAATGAAAATAAAAAGGAGGGTGACCATTAGATAATCCCTGAATCATCGTAAAGCATCACGCGAAAAATGAAAAATAAAAATAATTTAATTAAAAAAAACCTGGATAATCTCACCTAGAGTATAGAAAGAAAATAAGCAAACAGAAATTCCCTGTAGGTGGGCTAAATTATAAATTGTTCTACTTTAGGGTCGAGTTCGCTAAGAAAAATATTACAGCAATAAACGAATATGCTAGTCAGGTGTTAGCTGATACATTAAGTATTTTATGTTATGTCTACATCTGCTAATTAACTCTGTTTTTTATTGAGTATTCTGTTAAACGTAGTATCGCAAATTTTTCTTCCTGGCAAAACTTACATCTTTTACAGGCGTTTTTAAATGTACTACTATTTTAAATAATTTCTCCAGGTCATTTTAGGAGACTAACCTACATCTGTTATCCAATAACACTCTGACAGCGTTCTAGCATTTTCGTATTTACTGTGTTTAATTCATGATTATTGTATCTCTTTTCCATTCATTTTCAGTATCGCCTATATATATATTCTTTTCCTTAAGTTTATTGCTATTTTCTACATCAGTTTTAGCTAAATAAAATTAAAAAAAAATTCCACTAAATAATTATCCTATATTAGAGAGCACGTTTTAGTCTACAGTTGCATCACGCATTTTAAAGTTTACAATCACTGTTATTTAGAACATTTTTGTTATGATTTTCACTTATTTTTCTGATATTTTTAACACAACTTTAATTCTTTTTGATATTACTTTTATTGAATATTTTCTTCATTTTATCAGAAGAAGCAAATATTCTTCCTTTACTGGTTTACTGCATGGTGGATTAAATCAGATTATGTTCTACTTCTATTCTTTTTATTACTGTTTCCTTGTTGTACACACTATATATATATATATATATATATATATATATATATATATATATATATATATATATATATATATATTATAGTGAACAAGGTAAAAATCCTTAGGTAACTATTCCAAGGGAATCCTAATAATATAAAATATAAAAACTGATACATAAACAGAGCCCAATGCATTAAAGCCCCTATATAAATAAATTACATAAAAATAAAACTCAAAAATGACCCATCTGTATGGCCTTTTCACCCCGCAATAAATTAATCTTTCGAGTTTCATCAATACCAAAGGTTCTTGCAAAACCCGTTGGTGTTGATAAACCTCGGAAGATTAATTTCATTGTGAGTTTCATTTATATATATATATATATATATATATATATATATATATATATATATATATATATATATATATATATAAGTGAATATAGAAGTCAACACTTAGAGGCGCAGTCTGTTTCATTAGGTTGGTGCAAAAATAATTTCCTTTTCTCACATAGTAACATATGTTAGAAAACGAAATTATGTGCTGTTATTTTTCTCG
>OZ010583.1:14074992-14107492 GCA_963932145.1 Acanthosepion lycidas
ATAGAGACAAGGGAAAACAATGTGTGACATGCCTAGCTGAACAGGGTCTTAGAGAAGTAGCAAAGTGATAAAACTTATTGAGAAGTAATGCAGAGCTATGATCGCCTACGTCCTGAAAAGACACGGCATATAAAAAGAAAGGATTGTTGAGAAAAGCGTATCAATTTTTTTCTTTCTTTCTATCCATAAATTAAATATAAACGTGCGTTAGAGAGATTAAGTGAGATTAGAGGTTTTATCGATATTTCAACTTCTTTTTCAATCTAAATTTTTTTAAACGCCATGGACTTGCTGCATGGGGATTTGAAGGATCTACTAATTGGATAATGATTATTAAAAATCCCATGAGAGTTGCTTGAATGGTTGAGAAAATAAAAAACGAAACACGTTCAAATTTGTTTGAAAATAATAAAATGAAATTAAGAAGAATCCCAAGGAGAATCGAACCCAGATTTAACTAGAGAAGGTTAAGTAAAACTGAATAAAATTAAAATCTCCAACCCTATCTGCTTCTCGTCGATAAGAAGAAAAGGATGAATGTGTTTTCTGCATTACTTGCATTCCAGAGAAATTAGAATTCAAACTTTTATTTAAACTACGCTATCTGTAGAAATAATATGTGTGTCCATGGAAATATAATGGTTTCAATTATTTTAGAGAAAGAAACAAAAATATCTGTTTTGTGTTAAGACACAACATTTGGGATTTGTCTATGATGAATCGCCCCAAAATACAATTATCTTTACAGAAATATATCTAGGAAAGTTTTTAAATATACAAAGAAATACCATATGGATAATTAGCAAGATCGCTTAAAATTAAGATGACCATTTTCTGCGACAATCGTCTGCAATTTTTATAATAATCATTATATTGCATTTCTGGTGAAGAAAAAAAGTCAGTTGGTCAATGTTCTGGGATATAGATAAAATGAAATTGGGCATTCTGACTTGTTATTTTCTGAGGCCTGGCTAAGTAAAGTGAAGTCACGAATTGAAAAACTTTTCCCTATGTAAAGCCAGCGTGCATTTCGCTTAGGAGTCATTTTTCTGTGTAGGAAGAAGACGTCAGACACGAGAAACAAACCCACATTTCGGTGGCCTTAGTAAACACACAAACACAGCATAACTGAAAAATTGAGAAACGGTCTTCTGGCTGACCATTACCTTAGCGTCTGCGACTACAATTTTCGAAATCTTCACCTTGCCATGTCGACTGGCCGGCGATTACTTTAACGGTTGAGATTAGAAATCTCCAAATGAATTCCTACATGTGATCGGAGGAAAAGAGAGACAAGACTTTTACCACGGCTACATGCAGGAATTAGGCAATCTTATCCGTCATACACAATGTATATGAGGGTTTCACCCTTGATTTCACTGTCAATCCCAATATCCTCTGATTTACGGAGACCCGAATCAATGCTATCGCGAGAACATACCTGCCCCAACCGATTATGGAAAAGAAAGACTGGAGACCCGTAAGGTCGTTATTATCCAACAAAGCTAGAGACTGGCAACTTAGAGGAAAATAAGAAGCAGAACTCGGAGCCAATGAATGTGGTGCGTGAAGACGTGTCAACGATAAAGGGTTGTCAGTAACAGTGGGTTACATTGGGAACGAGGAGTTGTTATTAGACATATTATTCACAGTCGGACTAAATCATCTTCTTTGTCGTTATTATCACAAAGTTTCGATATTATATCCTCCACTATTTTGAACTAAATACTATTTAAACTACGGGGGTAGATACCTTTCTTTCCGCTGGGATCTTATCTTGAGATATAACCTGTTCTTCTTTTTATTAGTACTATCAGGTATTACTACTATCAGTGTTGTTAGTCCTGTTATTGTTGGATATCGTTTGAGGAAAGACCTTTGGACTTACTTCCGCTGCATCATTGTGTGAGGAGAAATCGGAACTGGTGATAGTATGAACAGGAAATACACCCCGTGGCTGAAATAAACTAGACGCACAGATGTCCTGAGCCTTGAATAAACATGGCGCACATATGTCCTGAGCGGAGGAAAATGCGTGCTTGCCTGAGCGCATACCGGAAGAGGCGTGGCCACGCGAACTTGAGTAGGCGACATAATTGATGAAGGTCTGTTAAGTTGTGTAGGTGTCCAAACGTTATTTTACCGACCCGATTCATGATCTAGGGAGAGAGGGTCGCTAGAGGTTCACGGAAGATTTGTCTTTGTCAGTTTCTGTGTGCGTAATCCTAACCTCTGTGATTCACTCTCACTCTACTCCTTCACAGCACCACGACGAATAAAGATGTTTGCATATTTTTATATCTATGTTTTCGTCATCACATTTGAGATAATAATATCCTACTACCTACAATAATATATATTATGTAACAATATATACTATGTAATAATATATACTATATAATATATATAATATATACTATATGATAATATATATATATATATATATTAATATATCCTATATAATATTATATACTGTATAATATATACTATATAATACTATATGCTATATACTGATATGTATATAATAATATATATAATAATATATACTATATAATATATATATATATATATATGTATAATAATATATACTATATAATATTATATATATAATATATACTATATAATAATATATAATATATAATAATGTATACTATATAATAATATTTACTTTATAATAATATAATAAAAATATATATATAATATATACTATATAATATTAGGTTGGTGCAAAAATAATGACGTAATAATGTCGTTTTTTGACGTATTTTTTAACGTCAAAAAACGACATTATTACGTCATTATTTTTGCACCAACCTAATAATATCCAATAATATCCTACATTATCACTGAATATAATGCTATAATGCCTAGTCAGGGAATTGATAACACCGTGTCCCTAAGAATAAAGATGAAAACATTAGTCCGAACGCAAATAATGTAAATAAATTCAAATAATGCTGTATTATTTAAAACAGAATATAAAGTTCAACGGACAAAAATCAAAATAAAGCATTTAAAAGGTAAACCTAATGTTTCACGGGTAAATAAAAGGTCGACATAGTTCCGGTTTGCAAATCATCGTCCACATCTTGTGCTTTTTTTCTCTTGCTTGCAACCATGTATTCCATGTTATTGAGGATTAGTCCATTCTTCTCTCTTTCGTTTACTACAGTGTTTAAGAGCTCCTCTAGTTTTCTTTCTGTGTCTGCCATAAACACATTGTGAATATCGTGTCTTGTTAAGATTGTGCGTACGGACATTAATTCATGGTAGATGCTGTAAATGTTGAATAAATCCTGTGAAAAGATACACCCTTGTCTTACGCTCGTTTTTATTTTGAATACATAATTAATTCTCTAGCCGCATGCAGGCGATTTGATACTAGCTAATGTTCTGGATCATTCTAACATCCCTCTCACTTCAATAAGACAATCCATTGTGGGAAAGATTGACAGGTATGATTCAATACCACCACAAGCAAACTATTAGGTTGGTGCAAAAATAATGACGTAATAATGTCGTTTTTTGACGTTAAAAAATACGTCGAAAAACGACATTATTACGTCATTACTTTTGCACCAACCTAATACAACATTTCCTCATCACCGAGCAGGTGTTAACTCTCCCCCAATTAAATGAATGGTTATATCCTCAAAGAGGACCCTAGTTTGAACACCTACTGAATCTAAAGATTACTTCCGGCCTTAAATGGAACGAGTATATTTGTGCCACTGCAAAATGGTCTGTTTCCGGTATTGATGCAGAAATTCCTTCTTCAGCCATGCTCTGTCTTTACAAGAGTTAGATCAAACCAAAAATGGAGTGTTACTGCGATACCTTGGCTGGTGCTGCCCAGGTCCCACTGCCGGCGCCTCTTAACACCAAAATCCCCGATAGGTTCGGCGTGTTTCGGGGCACCCGTTGTGGATTGTGACATTTTTTTTTCAGTACTGTCTTATCGTCATCCGCCATATTTTTAATTATTTTCAAAAAGACGCTACATTGTCAGGCATTAACTTATATATCGTGCATCTGCATGGCTTGTGAGGTGCGTTACTACGCAGGAAACCCCCACGAAGTTAGAGCCCCAAAATGGTTAGTTTCAGCAACATATTTTTTTTTTTTTTTTTTGTACTTTTTACTTAGTTATGCTGTCAATCATCAACTATAATAATTAATAGGGCCGGCGCTTACTACCCTCAAACGCAAAGTTTCAGTAGCGCTTAATTTCTGAAATTGTAATTTTTTTTTCTAAACAGTTCTTTTAAATCAATTAAGAGGGGTAATATATCTCGGTAAAATTAGTTTTTATTCCGAGATAATCCACTAAGGAGTATCTCTGATTTTTTTTTTGTTTTTACTAACAGTAATACTAATCAGAAGTCCACGTCTAGTAATAAAAATAAAATTTATAGTCCATATTTTTTTACATTTCTAGAAATATAAAACCGAGAAAATGATCGCTTAAAAAATAAAAATGTTTAAAAATTTCCCCCAAACTAAAATACTGTTTTTAAACCAATTTTTAAGACAATCCTGTTTGTGTTGTGTTGGAATATTTGTAGAACTTTTTCCACCGAAGATGCTTTGCTGATTAATCTTTATAGACATGTCAGAATTTGCGATTTAAACATTGTTTTCGAGTAAAATTTAATCATGAAAATATTGGTGGTTATTGCGAAAAGAATAACATTTTTTTCAGATTTTTTAAAAACAAAAAAACATATTCGTTATAAAAGTAAATAATTAATGAATATGTACTAAAATATTCATTTAAATTGGAAAACTCCCTAATTTTTTTAATTTTATAAAAAAGCGCTGATCTCTCCCACCTCAAATTTTCTATCTAGAGTTTCTGGCCCTCAGTTTGGGAAACTTTGAAATTGTCATGTAGTACAGGGTTTTTTTGGGGTTTTTTTTTTTTTTTTTTTTTTTTTTACCCTACCACCGGCCCTGTGTGTATGTGAAGAATTATTCTCTACCTTGCAACCCTTATCCCACAGAAACTTTGCTAGACAGTCTCTACTCCATCACTATTATTATGGCCTATGTCCGGGCGATTTAAAGTCCAGAAATCAGACTAGACCTTGAAAGCTAGCACCGACCATGACATTTTCACGCTGGTAAATAATTTCTATTCCCTTCGTGCTCAATTGGTAAAGATTAAGTTCCACTCAGACTGTTTCTTTCCAATAAGTGTCCCTTTGGGGAACGGAGCACCGAAAAAACGCTTCACCGACCACTACAATCTTGGTCTCTTTAATTCCAGAGTCAACCGGTATCAAGCCTACACGTCTACTTATATGTTCTTCTCAATTTCCTCTTCCTTATAAGAATCTCGCTCATTAGCCCTCTACCACGTGTGGCCCTATGGCCTTGTATTGGGTGACGTAAACGGTATCAAGTCTATACGTCTAGATAATATGTTCTCAATTTACTCTTCCTTATATTAGGTTGGTGGAAAAATAATGTCGTTTTCTCACATATGTTACTTTTATATATGATTTCTGAATTAATTCATTGATATATATAGCCATGTTATATATCATTTTGAAGCGCGTTTTTCGCTCTATCGAATCGTGTTATTCGTTACCGTTCTCAATCTCTTAATTCATTTTTTGCAGGCTTTTCGACAGCATGGACAAAATTCAAATCCGCACGATTTTCTTGTTCCAGTTCAAACTAGGCCGAAAAGCTGCCGAGACTGCTCGTGATATCAATGATGCGTTTGGCCCAGGAACCACTAACGAACGTGTGGCACAACGGTGGTTCAAGAAATTTCGCAATGGTGACGAGAGCCTCAAAGATGAAGAAGGTAGCGGCCGACTGCGGTTGATAACGAACATTTGAAAGCCTTAATTGAAGCCGATCCTCGCAAAACCACACGAGAAGTTGCTGTTGAACTCGACGTCGACCACTCAACAGTCGTTCGCCATTTAAGGCAAATAGGGAAGTCAAAAAAGTTGGATAAATGGGTGAACGATAATCAAAAAAATCGTCAAAAAACGACATTATTTTTGCACCAACCTAATAACAATCTCGCTCATTAAACCTCTACCACGTGTGGCGCTTGGGCCTTGTATTTGGTGACGTAAACGTATAAAAAATAAAATTTTCCAAGCAGTTCAAAGAGATCTTCTTGTTCTAATGTAAAAAAATACCCTCGTCATACATTTTTTTGCCTCTTCCAAACTTCTTTCTTCATCTTCTTTTATTTATCATATTCCTTCAGGAAGTAAGTGATCATGGCTCTCCACTTCTTTATATCTCTGAATAAGTTTCGTCTTTTTTCTTATTTCTCCCAGATCCTCTTCTGGCATTCACTTGCTTAAGCCTGTTAATTGTATCACGCGTTGAATTCGCTTGCCCCTCTTTACTATTTATCCGCCCCGTGAGTATCAGATTCGCCAAGTCCTCCTTTCTTATTACAGAAATTTCAACTGACACTTCCTGGTGTTAGATATAAGTTTTCTCTTTCATGCATCCTCTCCAAAACCTCACCGTTGCTCACATGTTCGGTCAATGGTATCCTTAGCATCCTTCTGTAGAACGACACCTCTCTTGTCTCGAGATTCTCTTCCTTACTTGAGAAGACTGTACAACACTCGCTGCCGTAATGGAGGACAGATATCACGTAGCAGTTCAGTACTCTTTTCTTTGTTGCTAACAAAACCCTTCCGTCTCGTAATACTCTGCCTAGCTTTTGGAATGTGTCTTTGGCGTTACCAATGCATCTTCGAATCTCAGCGTCGCACTTAACGTTCGCTTTCAGAACGCTATCTACATATTTAAATTTCCGCACCTTCTAGATTATAGGGTCCTCTACCTGTAAATTGCATTTCGGTCTTACCTTTTTGCAGTCTGTCTTCCTGGTAATTTACGCTTAGTCCCTTCATTTCGTTTTCCGTCGTTACCTTCTGTAGGTTTTGTACTTTCCTTTCGAGGTCTGCTATCAGCACTGTCATCTGCGTACCTTCTTTTGTTAAAGCTGTGGCCGCCAATGATGAAATCCTGGTAGGATTCCCCGTTCTCTCAAAATTGCCTCGCTATATAGGTTAAATACGTCCGGTTAGAAGACACATCCTTGCCTTACGACCCTTTCTATTTTTGTATATCTGCTGAACTCATTTTTTAAAATATTTATTCAGGCAGTTTGCTACCAATAGATGTTTTAAATTGGCGAATCTGATTTACTACATTTGAAATCAGCACTTCAATTCGAAGCAGACCAAATTAACTGGTTATTTTTTACGGGTAGTATACTATATTTTAATATGAATAAAACTTGTTGCATTAGCATTTATGTTTCAGACGCTAAATGCAGCGACAATTGTGAGACATACCGCGTATTAAAATTCGTAATGATCAAATGCTGGAATGTGGGCGGATTGTAGCATCATTCGTTAATGTTCCTTTAATTTTATATTGAGTGAGTGAATACACATTCTAATTTGACAAGCACCATCAATATGGAATGATTTTAGAGACTTGAGTAAATCCCCCCCAAAAATATCAAAACATCATTTGGTTATTGGCGTTTTTTTTTTCGTTGAGTCGACCAGATTTGTCTGCATTCATATGAACAAAAATACTCGAAAGTTATATATGAACTCCAAAGAAAATAATAGCGTGTTTATTTAGATGGAAATCAGTAAACACGCATAAGCAATCATATAGATAACCATATCAATATACATATATGTCTTCATCTCTGTCTCTCTTTCTCTCTCTCTCTCTCTCTATATATATATATATATATATATATATATATATATGTATGCGGAGTGTCTGTGTGTCTCATTAAATAATGCATACAAGTTTTGTCTATCTAATCTCAATAGGATCCTCTCATATTTACGGATGAGTTTCTTAGAGAAATAAAAAAAATTAACATGTTGATGTATATCCATTTCATTCCCGAGTACTTTCGACATTAGCACAATGTCATCTTCAGAGTATTGTTTTTGTTAAGACAAAATTGCTGTGTTCATCTGAAAATTAATCTATCTGTCTTTCTGTTTATATTTCTATCTATTTACATATATCTGTTTATATCTTTCTATCTCACTATCACTATATGCCCAAATATATATATATATATATATATATATATATATATATAGCATGAGGCAAAAAAGGACGCATCCATGACAAGTCGATTTTTATATTCTAACCAAGACAACTGAGTAATCGAATTCGTTTATTAATACAGGGTATTATTATAGATGTATATATGTACATTTTACAAGTCAAAAAATGATTCAGTATTTTGTTGGATAATCTTTTGCTTTAATAACGGCCTTAATTCTTCGTGGCATGCTAGAGACTAAATTCTTTAGTTAGTCAACGTCCTTCGCTAGATTTTTCCAGCTCTGTGTTAAATTTCCTATTAGAATACGCTTGTCCATTATCGTCCAAAGGTTTTCAATCGGGTTAAAGTCCGGACTGTGACTAGGCCACTGGAAGAGTTGCAATTTACCATCACTTGTTTTGGTAAAAATAAAAAAGTCGACTTTCTATGGGTGCGTCCATTTTTTGATTCGTACTCTATATATACAGAGGAACCTCACTTCTTGACCATAATAGGTTCCGAAAGTCTTTTCTAAAACCGAATTATGCGAGAACCAAATCATTTCCGCCATTACAATTAGAGAAAAGAGAATTTGTTTCCAAGCACCAGATGGATGATTATTTATATGCTTACACTATATATTTTAGGATAAAAAAATATTTATTCAAACAGTAAAAAACACTCAAAATAGTAAATGAAAAGAAAAACATAATAGAATTAAATTATATATATATATATATATATATATATATATATATATATATATATATATATGTAGTATTTCCCGGGTGACCTTTTGCTTTAATAACAGCCTTAATTCTTTGTGGCATGCTAGGCACGTTATACATTAAATTCTTTAGTTTGTCAACGTCCTCCACCAGATTTTCCAGCATTATTTTAATAAGCGAAAAAGCTCTGTATTAAAATTCCTATTAGAAGCACGCTTGTCCATTATCGCTCAAAGGTTTTCATTCGGGCTAAGGTCAGGACTGTGACTAGGCCACTGGAAAGGTTGCAATTTAACCTCGTCCCGCTTTCTCTGTAGATAACGTTTATTCTTTAAGGCAGAATGCTTAGGATCGCTATCGTTACTAAATCATTTTTTTTTTACTTCTATAATGTACATATTTACATGTGTATTAATAAAATAGTTCTATTACTCATTTGGCTTGGTAAAAATGCAAAAATCCATTTTCTATCGGTGCTACTATTTTTTATTTCGTACTTTATATATATGTATATAATATATATATATATATATATATATATATATATATATATATATATATATATATATATTACATACGGTCTTTGTTATCCCCAACTCTTCTTCAGTCTATGTGTCTATATACTTAATTTGCTGAATTTAAGACTATTTTCAAAAACTGTATATTTTATTGATTATTTTTACAACACCGTTTATCTCTGTGAAGAGGGCTAAAAATTTACGGCTTTACATATTTAAAAATATGACCACAGAATAAATAAAAATTGAAAGGTTTTTAGGGAATGCTTTCTTAGTTCGGCAAAGACTATATATATATATATATATATATATATATATATATATATATATATATATATATATAGTGTATTAAGGCATCAATCTTTCTTTCATGCAAGTTTCATTAAATATGATGCTTTGATTAAGTTTTTTATTTAATTTCTCATGTGATCTTATAATATTTTTTTCTTTTCAGTCGTTGAATTGTATAAAAATTGTCCAATTGTTTTTACGGGAGCTTTCGGCTATACATTTAGCCATTTTCAAAAAATAATGGAAACCTTATTAATAAAACAAAAGCAAAACAATCAATATTAACAACTATCAATATAGACACAATAACTTGACCGTGTTTTGAAAATGAAAAATTTTATATATATATATATATATATATATGTGTGTGTGTGTATATATATATATATATATATATATATATATGTGTGTGTGTGTGTGTGTGTGTGTGTGTGTGTGTGTGTGTGTGTGTGTGTGTGTGTGTAAAATAAATATAAGTAAAATTCGAAAACGTCTCTTAATTGCTGGTGTTCCTAGGTCCACCCTGACCCGATGCGGTAGGACCTGTCAGTGATCTAGCTCTGGGCAAACTGGCGTCAAAACAGTATGAAAGTGTAAAAATACGTTTTCATACGAGAAATACATTTTTATAAAAATTATTACCGGTAATGAATTTTTAAAGAAAAATTATTACCGGCAAAACATTTTTGATAAAATCGCCCTTGCATGGAGTATTGCTGCCATATATGGTCTGGTGCCCCTTCTGTTTGCCTCGGGGTTCTTGATAGACTCCAGAGGCGGATATGCAATGTAGTTGGCCCTGCTCTGGCATCTCGTCTACAGTCACTTTCTCACAGACTCGCCGTCGCCTCCCTCTGTCTGTTCTACAAATACTTTCATGGAAATTGCTACGAGGAGCTGCATTCGCTGGTTCCCAGTCGTCATGAGTTCAAGCGCCCTACGAGGCTGGCATACCGTTCTCACCCCTTCACTGTCGAAACTTCTAAATGTAGCCGTCTCTTCTACTCCAATAGCTTCATGTCTCGCACCTCTCTCCTGTGGGACTCCCTTCCCTATTCCAGTTTCCCTGAGAGCTATAATCTCCAGCTACTTAAGTGTAATGTCAATCGACATCTCCAGTTGTCTTGATCTTTCCACTACTCTCCTCCTCATCCTTTCTTCTATCACTCCTATCTGATCTTGCTCTAAATTTTCTGTAACCCTTGCTTACAAAAAATACATTTTGGGAAGAAAAAAATGGCAGCAATATATTTTTGATAAGAACAATAAAAATCTTGTCGGCATTAAATAACCCATTGAGGTTGATATGCCGTAAAACAAACCAAACTAAACCAATATATACTGAGATAGATAGATAAAAATATTAATAGCAATAATATCTTGTCGGCATTAAATAATCCATTTAGGTTGATATGCCGTAAAACAAACCAAACTAAACCGATATATAATGAGATAGATAGATAGATAGATAGATAGATAGATAGATAAAAAATATTAGCAGCAATAAAAATTTTGTGTTCATTAAATAACCCATTGAGGTTGATATGCTGTAAACCAACCAAAACCAAACAGTTTGTGACTGCTCCGCTGATTATGGTAAGAAAATCACAAGTAAGCGACATAGAACACTTCGTATCCTTTTTTAACCTGCCTATACAATATAATTGCAACTGCTGTGACGGACCTTACCTTGCACATGCTGATCTTTGGTAAACACTAACATTTGATTAGTTCTACCTATATAATCAGCTTCACACTGACATTCATAATTGCTGAATTAGTTTATCCGACATCATTTCCTTACTATAAACGTTTTTGTTTGTTTGTTTGTTTTTTGTCGCTACTCGCACTTGAATTGCTGCATTTGTTTTATTTTTTTTTAATTTTTCAAACACTGAAATAAATAACAACCGACTAAGATTGAGAAGATCTACTTTAGAAATAACGTTCCGCGACAGGAATCAAAACTGTATCCCTTTTCCCATCAGGGAGACCGCTTCTAGAGCCAAAACTGGGCTTTTCGAAATTCAGCCACGGAGCAAGGTTTTAATTACCTATTGAGGGAATTCACTTGTTGGGATTTCTATGAACCTAGATCTGCTAACATTAGTTTAATACCTGGAATGTAAGT
Source organism: Acanthosepion lycidas (assembly GCA_963932145.1). Classification (NCBI taxonomy): domain Eukaryota; kingdom Metazoa; phylum Mollusca; class Cephalopoda; order Sepiida; family Sepiidae; genus Acanthosepion; species Acanthosepion lycidas. The sequence continues at coordinate 14,086,732 of OZ010583.1, forward strand.
AAAATTAATGTTTAAATCGATTTTTAACCAACCTTATTTCTTATTATTCTAAACGTTATTTTTTTTAGTGGGGTGGGTGTTTGAGTTGGTACCCCTGTCATTTTATTTATTTATTTTTTTTTTTTTTTTTTAAAAGTGACACAATTTCTTAGTAGTCGCGCCAGAATGTTTTTTTCGCTGAGTACCATATATGGTCTGGTGCCCCCGCTGTTCATGTCTAGATCCTCAACAAAATCCAGAGACAGATATGCAATGTGATAGGTCCTTATGTGGCATCTAGCCTAGAGTCACTCTCTCACAAATGTGCTGTGGCTTCCCTCTGTCTTTTCTATAAATATTTTTATGGCAATTGCTCTGACGAGCCCATCTATTGGTTCATTCACTGCATGGATTCAAGCGTGCTCACTAGGTTGGCATCTCCGTCCCATCCTTTCAATATCAACGCGGTTAAATGTAGCCGTCACTTCTACCCTAAAAGCTTTTCTCGCGCACTTTCCAACAGTGGAACTCCCTTCCTACTACTTGCTTCCCTGATGACTATAACCTTCAAATATTCAAATGTAATGTCAATCGACATCTTCTGATGACTTGATCCTGATCCTCGTCCTTCTCTATATCCGTCCCTCAAACACCCCTCTTTACTCTTGCTGTCACTCTCTGTAACTCCTTACGTACTAGTGGCACTCCCGCCTGGCTTAGGGTGAAATGCTTTATATATATATATATATATATATATATATATATATATATATATATATATATATATATAATCCCCAGATAGACTGTTTCGCTTTATCACAGCTCGTCAGTGTGGCTAGATATCCGGTTGCTTCAAGCTGGGATTGAAACCCGGCTGAATTGGCGTGAGCCGGAGAATCTACTCCACAGTCACTCAGATATGTATAGGTTGGCATCTCGGTCCCACCCTTTCAGTGTCAAAACGGTTAAATGTGGCTGTCTCTTCTACGCCAATAGCTTCGTCTCTCGCACTTTCTGACGGTGGAACTCCCTTCTTCCTACTTGCTTCCCTGATAGCTATAATGTTCAAATATTCAAATGTAATGTTAATCGACATCTGATGCCTTGATCCTGATCTACGTCCTTCTTTATATTCTTTTCTTTAAACACCCCTCTTTACTCTTGATCTCACTCTTTGTAACCCCTTGTGTGCTAGGGGCAGCGGCGCCTTGCTTTGGGAGAAATGCTTAAGAAGAAAAAAATATTTCTCGATATAAACCCACGTTTATTTCCAAATATCAGTCTTTCATAGTTTTATAAGAAATCCCCCCAAAAAAGAAATTAATTTTGAACTGTCCGAAAGCTGCAATATATGAATGTGGCTCTTGAATGCCATCAGATATGATATTTAAGACAGCAATTATTTATTTTAGTTAAAAGTGAGTTTGTTGATGCATTTGACTAATGAGCAAGTTTGCATTGGTCAATATGCAACCAACATTATAAAAAGATGCATTTATTAATTTCATTCTTAAAGAATCTAACGTATTGTGCTTTTCCATGCGTAGCTTACATGTGACACAAAGCCGAAAGTATGGGGTACCCAGTGAGGATCGAACTCACTACTCATTCGTAGCTGTTCTCGCGTAGCAAGCTTGCTAACCATTACCCCGTCTCGGGGTGCCCGAATCTAGTGTATATTTAGATACCACAAACGGTGTTTACGTAAAAACGCCATCAAATAAATATGCGAACAACATTTCTTCTTTCTATGTTCTGTATCCTTTCTGGACGTAGGCGATCATGGCTCTCCACTTCTCTCTATTTCTTGCAGCTCTCAACAAGTTCCGTCCATTTGACACGTCCCCCAGATCACTTCATTTATCCACTTCCTTAATCCTGCTATGTATGTCATGAGTTGTTCCTCCTTCTTTCTCTTTCCCTCTATTCGACATGAGAGTATCAGATTCTCCAGGCCCTCCTTCCTCGTTACGTACGGACTACCGTCAAAGATAAACAATCCAGACTAGATACAGACAAACGCAAACACACACTTACGAATATACAGTATCACCCGAATACGACATACTAGAATTATTATACACTTACCTACACCCTTGTGCAAATTAATTATACAGGAAGATATGGAGGGCCATGATCACTTACTCCCTTGTGCAAATTAATTGAAGCAAAACGAATAATTCCGTTATTATTTACTTTTTTTTCGTATTTTCCCAATGAAACATGAACCAGTGCACATGTTACTACTTTAAATGTCCCTTCCACGAAGTCGTTCCTTGAAGATTGACAACAGATTCTTGACTGGATTTAAATCAGTAGAGTTTCCGAGCCAGTCGATAGTACTTTGATTTCCTCACAGATAACGCTTGCCATTGTGTTTGTGCAGCGTTACAATTTTCGGACGCCTCCTCGGAGTAACGTCCCTCGCAGACAATGGCCGTAGGACAACTAATCGACAGTCGAGACATTGGTATCTGGGCGTGAGGAAAATCTGATGCAATCGCGTATGACGCAATATTTTTCAAGGCCAAACAAATTTTATCATACACCGCAAAAATAGATTTATATTACTGCGCACCACTGCATATAACCTAATGTGAGGAACAAATAGAAATCGATTACACACTGTCACTCCAGTGGGTCTAAAACTGACCGTATGGTGAAAGAAAGGAAACTAAAGCAGTTGTTTCAATTAATTTGTAGAAGGGTGTGCATAAATCAATAGTTATGTTTTTTCTTTTCTTGTTTGGCTTGGAATCCGTTAAATATTTTTGAGCTTCGAAATGGAGAGTCGTCCCACCTGGAGTTCGGAACGCCATGAATTATACTAACGCTGAATAACAAGTCAAATGCATACGAAGCCTTACTAACCAATGAAAATCAAAGAACACAAAAATAAATAATGCCAGAATATTTTTCTCCGTATTTCGTATTTGTTCTTTATGCTATCATTCAGTCGCATTCCGATCCATATTTGATCTGTATTTGATCTCAGTTCAAATAAATATATATGAAGAAATTGTTTCAAACACGTTTGGATGAATAATATAGATAAGTTCTGTCTATCCAGTTTTTTGCTGACTTTTTTTTTAAATTCTGAATTAGTTGTTTCATATAATCGGTAACTTAATCAAAGTTCATTTTTTTCCTCGAGTACTTTCGAATGTTGACACATCATTTGTTTTAAGGATGTTGCTTTGTATATCTTTTTATCACTGTTTTTGTTTAATTCCATTTCCCCCTCGTTTGCTGAAAGCAATTTCAAGTCACTCAAGGTGAAGTTATTTAAACAGCCAAATTGAATATTTATGTCTATTTTAATTTTTTCTTCATAAACACGTCAGTATAACATCTCCTTGGAGAAATTATTCTAATTTAATGCTAGTCGCTTCTCTTCTACTACAACGGCATACAGAATTTTGAGTTTTTATTTTGTCTTGAGTCCTATATAATACTTTGCTCTTGTCTACTATAATTTGTGTTATGTTATTATTATATCATATTATATTATGTTAGAGGTAGATATTATATATATATATATATATATATACATAATATATATATATATATACATATATATATATATATAATTTATATACATATATATATATATATATATAATTTATATACATATATATATATATATATACATAATATATATATATATATATAATATATATATATATACATAATATATATATATATATACATATATATATATATATACATATATACACACACACACACACATATATATATATATATATATATATATATATATATATATGTATATATATATATATATTATGTGTGCAAATATGTAGTAAAATAGGAAAGAACACGTTAGGGAATTAATCCGAAGTTCTTTAGTATTTTTTAGTTTTATTTAAAAAAAAAAAACACTTCTAAATACAAAAGTAGATCCTGAATTATAATTATAATCATTTTTTTAAAAATATGATTCCTTCGCTACATAAGAGTTTTCATGTTTCAAAAACAAGAGCCAACAAACATCAATATAATTATTAAATTAAATTGAATTAAAGTATCAAGTTCTGTTTCATACTCAAGCGATTTTTTTAGATTTTTTTCCAAAAATTTCGCTTGAGGAAGAAACAGAGTTTGAAACTTTAATTAAATATAATTTTAATAATTATATTGAAGTTTTTGGCGCTTGTTTTTGAAACATGAGAACTCATATGTAACGAAGGAAGCATATTTTTTTTTTAAAATATTTATAATTATATTATATTATTATAGATTATACATTATTTATTATTATTATTATTATTATTATTATTATTATATAACTTATATTATATTATATATATTATATATACATATTATATTATATTATATTATTAATATTATTTGGGTTATTTACAATATGTTTATTTATATGTGTGTAAATTGTATATAGAATTTAGTAATTGGACTAAATTTTAATAAATGACAAGTCAACCTTCGAGATAGCGTTGTACATATATGGTCAATGTAAGAAAATAATGTTGTTTGTTTGTTGTTATCGTTGGAGATACAATCTCCGAAAATACATAAAAATACATAAACATGATTATTTTATACATGGGGTAGATTTTTGAGGTGATGAATCATCTATAACAATTGGATTTGTCGTTTTTAATTTTTCTAATTAAATGTAATTTTCAAGGAAATTTCGGTTACTGTTACGTACCAGAAAGTTTTTCTCGTCAGTGTCCATATTGCACATTTACAAATCTACCATTCCTTTGTGCATTGAATACTGTAGCTATATCTGGTCTGGTGCTCTTGCTATTCATCTCGAGGTTCTTGACAAAAACCAATAAAAGATCTGCAAAGAAATCTATCATGACTTGTCATCGTAATTTCACTCACTTTCTCACCGACGTGACGTGTCTTCCTTCTGTCTTTTCTACAAATATTTTCATGGCAACTGCTCTGACGAGGTTTTTCCCTTGCTGCTCCGTGTAAATAAATTTAAGTGTTCTACTAGATTGGCATCTAGGTCCCACCCTTTTACTGTTGCATTAGTTAAATGCAATTGACACTTCTATTCCAACAATTTCTTTTTCCGTATTCCCCGCCTGTGGAACTCCATTGCGTTTGCTTTCTTCGCTGATAGCTACAATCTTCAAACATTTAAATGCAACGTCAATCGTCATCTTCGAACTTCTTGAATCCCGTTCATATTTTATCCTTTCCTCTATCCTTCCTATACCTAGTCTTTTCTCTCACTTCTACTCTCTGTAACCCCCTTGCATACCTGTGACCTTCTCACTATTCTTGAAGCAAAATGATTTAAAAAAAAGGTAAATTTAAGATATTTGTTAGGATGAATAATTTTTATAAATGAATGCATATAATTAAAATCATATCTCCGATTTTTTCCTGTCTCCAGCCTGCCTACATTCACGTGTAAATTCAAGAAAATGCGCTTTTATACGTCCATGTTTTTTCAAGATGTAGGATATGACCAATCTCCACACATTGACTTTGTTTATTATTTTGGAATTGCCATAGTATATTGGGAAACTAGTGGAATGTTTTTCCGCTTCCTTCTTCACATTCTTTCTCTTTGTTTGAAGTTATAAATCTTCTAGACTGGCTGCTAATCAAGGATACAGAGTTCAGTCTAATCTCGTAGCTGGTGAGGCTGGGAGAAGAGAAAGACACCCGCCTTTCCCAATGATAACACTAGGAAAAGTTACATAACAGATGAGGTCAGCTATTGAACTCGCTTTGCAAGTTACATTTTCCGCGACGACAACTGTTTCTCTAATCACGTATTTCAAATAAGGTAATATAAGCTGGACCAAAAGTAAGTTTACACTTAGTAGAAATGCAAATTACGATTTTAAAACATTTTATTACATTTATATTTATTTGTTACAATAATATTTGTTCAAAACTGTTTATGTACATTTGTCTAACACGTTACTTACATTTTTTTTAGCACAGTTTAATCTCTGAAGTGCTCAAAATGTTGTCCATCAAGATTGCAACATTCCTCAAACCTCTTGAGAACACTATTGAACACAGATCCCAATTTGCATCCATTTCAATAATTACTTCCGAGTTGTACTCTTTTAATTCGTCCATTTGTGAGGATTTCTCTCATAAACCTTCTTCTTTACTACCCCCCCCCCCAAAAAAAAAGAAATCTATTGGTGTTAGGTCAGCTGAATATCGTAAACCATTTGATGCTGCCTCTTCTTCTGAACCAATGCTGTGGAAAAGTTTGGTTTAGGTAGTCCCTTACTGCCAAAACGTGAATAAGGAGTTTGGAATTATGATTTGCATAAATTAGATCTAAAACATTAAATAAATAGTGAAACAACTGTAAGCCTACTTTTGGACTACCTTTAAGAATCCTTCATTTAAACATGAGAATCGATAAAGAATATTTGTTGAACTTTTTGGTGAATTTCTCCTGGTGTTGAATAAGTCATTTGATGTCAGGTGAAAACTTGTAAAGGAACTTTTACCGAAATTGTGTGCAATGTTCAGGTTACTTTCAACCATCATGTCAGGTAAAATATATATATGCAAACACACACACACACACACACACACACGCACACACACACACACACACATACACGCGCGCACACACTCACGGTGGGCTAAAAGTAGCCTTGCATTTTAAAAAAATACTACATTTATATTTATTTGTTAAAATGATATTTGTTCCAAACTGTTTATGTATATTTGTTTAACACTTTACTTACATTTTTAATCAGTTTAATCTCTTAAGCGCTCAAAATGTCTTCCTTCAAGATTGCAACATTCCTCGAACCTTTTCAAATCCCTATGACACACAGCACGACAAAAATCCCGATTTGCATCAATTTCAATTAATACCTCTGAAATGTACTTTTAATTCGTCATTTGTGTGTGGATGTCTCTCATAAACCTTATTCTTTACTGTGACACTATTTGTCGTTGCACGGTAAAACAAGAAAGTTTTGATAATACTTAAGTTTTCTTATGCATAGAAGGAGTGATATATTGAAAGATCTTTGGAACAAGGAGGGTTGATACATAGAATCCGTGGGGAAGATTGACGATTTAATTTGCATATAGACGGCACCTGAAATTTTCCATTGAGGTTTTGAACAATGGAAAATGGCCCAAACTCAGAGTGCAATGATGACTGACAAGTGTTCTACGCAGGTGAAAATGCAAGCTGTAAAGCGGACACTTCATTTTCGTAAACAACAAACTTGATTTCACCTGGTCGAAAGTTGAAAATATCAGTATTGAGATTTAGTGATAGGTAATAATAAGAGAGAATGTGAGAAAGAAATTCCCCGAAAATAAGGAAGTACGCTGACAACAAAAAGGATTTACCGAAATCCCCTTATGCACGAAGCGAATTCGTTAGGCGGAGAGGGAGACAGGAGACAAGAGAGAGACAGCAGAGATTTCGTCCCAGCCATCGGTCGTGATACCCCCTCCAAATGATTTTCTCCCTAAGAGAACACCCCGACTTCAGCCTTGTGCCGAACTTTACCAAAACAACAAAGCGAATTTTGCCAAGTCAACAACAATATCACTTCTGATTTAGACGCGGATTTGGCTAATAATTAATTTCATGGGAACTCTGATCTCAACCAATTATTGTACTGTAGAAATAGTTATTGTATAAGAAACAGTATTTACATTTTGTTCAATTTTTTCGAGTATTATTATTTTTCCTGTACGTCTTCGCTCTGCTTGGACCACCCCGACAAGAAGATATCTGTGAGGATTCAATCTTGGCCTCCTTATGATCAAACTTAAATCACAACGTGGGATAGAGCAGGTCTGATATCTAAGCGATCTTAATCGATCAGCCGCGGTGTCGGAAGTCTTGGATGACCGGGAAGGGTGTTGTATGGTTACATTACTACACCTCCTAAAATGAAATCCATTGGTGTTAGGTCAAGTGGATATTCAGTGCTGCCCCTTCTTCTGAACCAACGCTGTGGAAAGTTTTGGTTAAGGTGGTCCCTTATTGCCAAATCATAATGGTTAGTTGCTCCATATTGCTGAAAGAATAATTCGGAAAAGTTAGATGGAACAAATACATTGAGAATAACTTCGTCCATCTCAAGGAAAGTTCGCTCCATGTGCCGAGCCAGGAAATTTTTCTCACCGGAGTCGATCCATCAAATCTACAAATCAACCATTCGCCTTTGCATGGAGTATTGCTGCCATATATGGTCTGGAGCTTCTTCTGTTTGTCTCAGGGTTCTTAGTAAGATCCAGGGACGGATATGCAACGTAATTGGCCCTGATCTAGCATCTCGTCTGCAGTCGCTCTCTCACAGACATGCCGTTGCCTCCCTCTGTCTTTTTTACAATTACTTTCATGGTAACAGCTTCAAGTAGCTGCATTCGCTGGTTCCCAGACTTAATGAATTCAAGCGTCCTACTAGACTGGCATCCCACTCTCACCCTTTCACTGTCGAAACTGCTAAATGTAGCCATCTCTTCTACTCCAATAGCTTCATGTCCCGCACCCCAGGCCTGTGGAACTCTCTCCCCTCTTCCTGTTTCCCTGATAGCAATAATCTCCAACTTTTCAAATGTAATGTCAATCGACGTCTCCGGATGCCTTGATCTATACCTATCCTTCTCTTCGTCCTTTCTTCTATCACTCCTCTTTGCTCTTGCTCCAATTCTCTGTAACACCTTGTGTGCTAGTGGTTTCCAGTCTTGCTCGGGGTGAAACGCTTAAAAAAATTAGTAAAACAACTGTGCTTTTGGTCCACCCTGTATATAAAATAATTTGGTTGGGAGTGAAAATGTTTGCAGTTATTGGGTATAAAGGAAATTTCATAATTCAACAAGAGAAAGAGAAGGAGTTCAAAGAGATGGGAAGAAAAAATATGAGAGGAACTTATTTCGAAAAAGAACGTAATTTTTGCTGATTGAATTTGTTAAAGATTGATTTGAAGTGGTCGATTAATCCGACATTTAATGCGTTTCGAATGGAGTAACGAGAATATGGTAAGTTACAAACTATGGTAGCCTAGAATCAAAGAAGGGAAAAGTAATTATGGACGGAGGAAAAATATAATCAATAAAGAAAAATCGATGGAAATACTGTCGGGGTTGGATATTGAATGGTTTTGACACAAGGCAAATAATTATGGAATGACAAACAAGGTAAATTACGATGTATCAAAAACTTCTTATAACAGCGTTCCTCCTGCGACATTAAGGTGATTGTCATAGACATTACCGCGTGGCTTGGGAATAAAATCTCGAAAATGAATCAAATTATATGGCGATGCTTCCAGGTGTGAACGGATATAAAGAAAAAGCGAGCAACGTACTTATAGAGACAGCCAGGAAAAGTTTAACACGCCCAATTATATATATATATATATATATATATATATGTATGTATGTATGTATATGTGTGTGTGTGTGTGTGTGAATATCTGTCTGTGAATGTGTATATATATATACATATATATATATATGTGAGTGAACGCAGAATTTTTTACATATATATATATATATATATATATATATATAAAATTTATTCAAAAATTAAAACAGAAATATGTAGTGATTTTAAAATATATTTATGCTAAAATCTTTGAATAAATTATATTTGCTCTATCTTATATCTACTCTATATTGAGCATTCTTTTAAGAATAGTATTTTTGATTATTGGAATTTATTCCGTATACACCCATCTTATACTTGTATATATATATATATATATATATATATATATATATATATATATATATATATATATATTTTCAAATCTTTTAGCTTCCATTTTTGAAACATGGTTAGAAATCTGTAGCAATAAAACCATATTTTAAATCAGTTAATTTATAATATATATATATATATATATATATATTTAATAAAGGTAATATATCCGTTGGTATATAATCCAAATTGATCCTAGTAATATAAAACATTAAAACTTCTCGACAAAAAGAGCTCAAAGTATTTATTATTACAATGCAAAGATTAATACACAACAAAACACAAAATCCCATACTATGAGAAATAAGCTTATTTCAAGCGATGAAAAAATAATAACTGAAGAATTTTATTTTTTTGTCGGTTGAATTAAGCTTATCCCCCATATGACGTTGGATTTTATTATATATATATATATATATATATATATATATATATATATATATATATATATATATATATATATAAGTGAAGACATATAGTTTTAAGGTGTGCTATATTTATGGGATAAAGTGGTCAATATCAGAGATACAGCGTGTGTAAGTATAAAAGCGAACATTGAAGTCAACACTTAGAGGCGGTAGGCATGAAACAGCCTCTAAGTGTTGACTTCAATGTTCACACACACACACACACACACACACACATATATATATGTATATATATATATATATATATATATATATATGTATAATTAATAAAAAAATTTTGTCACTTAGCTGATTGATGCTACCGTCAGCATCCTGACTTCAGAGTTTCGTATGCGTACCTGTTCCTCCACTCTTCAGGAGTTATAACCATTTGAATCTATATACATACACACACACACACACACACATAGACACGCACAGATAAACTCATACAAACACACACACACACCCATACACACATATACACACACACATCACACACACACACACACACATATATATATATATATATATATATATATATATACATACAAATATAGATAACTAGACTCGTTTCGAAAAACCCTCGAATTTTTGATTTGCCAATAATCAAATCAATCTCGAGGGAAAAAAAGGTTTTAAAAAAAGAAAGAGCTACAAACATGAACTTCTGCCGAAAAAAATCGCACAGATGCAGATCTGAAGCCCAAAGAAAAATCCCCGATACGAGTAAACAACTAACTAACAAAAGAGCTCAATTAAACCGTAGAGCCTCTAAGTGTTGACTTCAATGTTCACACACACACACACACACATATATATATATATATATATATATATATATATATATATATATATATATATATATATATATATATATATGTACTTTCCCTGACGATGCGTTTCGGTGAAACCTAGGTAGGTTTGTCTGGCTCACTAGGTGTATCCATATATATATATATATATATATATATATATAGTTTATGCAAAACTAGGTAATCCGTATGGGTAGACCTAAGGAGGATGATATCCAGACAGCTCAATGTAAATTCAGTGCAAATAAATTTGAATTAAAATAGACCACTTTAAGTTTCCATGTAATAAATTATTTCACCACAACCCTTTTAAAGGGCTCTGAATCATCAGACTTTACTTCCAAAGGTTGAAATGAAAAATGAAAAATGAAAAGAAATTTACACATTTTTGAAGCCCGTATTAAGCATATGTAAATTAACGAAGTGAGGAAGTGAGTGGGGAGAGGCGATATAAGTGAGTAACTTTATAATTGTAATTTTATTGTTGTAAACTTAATAGCGAATAAATTTTAAATTTTGATTTTGTAATTAGCAGTTTTAAATTTTGATATTAAATTTTATCATATAATTTAGTAATTATTGGTTGGAATAATTTTTTTTAATACTACCCATATTTTAAACATCTGAATAGATATTATAACATGACTTCGTTATCAAGCTTTTTGAATTTTCCTATACTTGTGTTTTGATTGGTCCATCTAGCCTTTCTAACCACCTTTTTCCCTTGCGAAGGATTGTTAATTAATTTGAAACTTTTAAAACCCTTTATTTTACATTCAACGTCATCACTTGATAAGACACCGAGGGTGTTGAAATAAAATGGCTATTTTTGTAGTGATTTTATAACATATTTATGTTATAATTTTTTTTTTAAATAAATAATTATATATATATATATATATATATATATATATATATATATATATATATTTCTATCACTTATATATCCTTGCTTGAACCGGCTTCTAATGATCTGGAGTGAGCGGCTAGTGGATAGTCATCGTGGCTCGTGGGGGCACAGTCCTATGAGTAAAAGAGAAACGGATGGGTTCTACCACGGAATATGTGATCGAACGTCGCTATATCGAGTCTGATTCACTACCGCTTCGTCAACGATGCCCGTTGGGCAGTTGGGATGATCACGTAAGTACGTAAATGCCCGGGTTTCAATTCTCGGTAGTGGATGCGCACTGCCGATGAGCCCCAAATATAGGACGAAACGGCCGTCTAATGCTTACTAATTTCTGTTGAGGTTTCTTCTAGACTCGTTGAATTATTTAATAATATATATATATAATTATTTAATTTTATATATATATATATATATATATATATATATATATATATATATATATATATATATATATATATATGGTCGAACAATTTTTGGACTACACGAGAGTCGTCTTCGCCACTCTGCACCTATAACTCTCCTCATCTATGTTTACAATCTTACTGCCCAACTCCCCCTGCTTATAAGAATAGACAGGCTTAATACTTTTACACCAATCAAAATTTAAAAGATCGGGTTTTGTCTAATAATATGTTTTCCGCCAGAAAATACACCAACTACAAAAACATCTGTCGGTGAGTAATTCCAATTTCTCTGTTTATTTCTCGGTCCGTTGATGAAGGACACAGCCGTTTTCAAAAATTACGGACTTAAAATCTTTCTTTCCGCGCTTCATTTCTGCCATATGGTTAATAATTAATATTTAATAAATGTTTATCGTACTGATTATATTCGTAACCTTTTTTTGTCCTAGTTTTATTAATTAACCTATCTATTTTATATATAAGAAACACAGGTGAAACCTTTTTCTAATTATATATATATATATATATATATATAGAAAAGGAGAGAGAGAGCGAGGAAAAGAAAGTGAAATAGAGAGATATCAACGAATTGTATGACAAAGTAGAAAATTTTAGTTCTCACGCGTTTAGTTATTCAGAATTTCATTGGTTGTTCTAAATTGGTTATATTGGAAAGACTACAAATGCGCACGAACGAGAGATGCTGGGAATTTTAGAATTTATTGTATATTTAGCCGAATTCATTTAGATTCTTTTTCATATATATATATATATATATATATATATATATATATATATATATGAAAATTTATTAGCTAAACCAACTTTCCAAACCGAATATAATATTTTTTTCATGAGCGAGTACTAGTAATAATAGATTTGCATAACGCTTTTACACCGACCAAAATTTTAAATTTAAGCTTATCGTCATAAAAAGTTTCGCACACCGAGAAAAGAGACAGAGGTTGTATTTTGTCAGCAATATGATTTCCAACAGAAAATACAGCGTCTACAAAAAGATCTGTCGGTGTGTAATTCATAATGTCCGAAAATTCTGAAATTAAAAACTTTTTTCCCTGCTTCATTTCTGTCATATGGTTAATAATTTGCAAACCATTCTTCTTTCAGATATATATATATATATATATATATATATATATATATATATATATATATATATATATATATATATATGTGTGTGTGTGTGTGTGTGTGTTTTGTGTGTGTGTGTGAACACTGAAGTCAACGGTCAGAGGCGGCATGGTATTTCATGCTAGATGCAATATATATATATATATATATATATATATATATATATATATATATATATATGTATATATATATGTAATATTTAATTTAATATAATAGTTAATTTAATATAATATAATATTTAATTTAAGACGCAAGGCTGACATATATATATATATATATATATATATAAATGACAATAGGAAAACTGGTAATTGCTGATGCGTGTCGTCCAATGTGGACTTTATCAAAGCAAAATACGAAAATGAAATTAAATGAACAAAGTAACTAATAAAAACAAAAACAGAATGTACCTAGCAACTGGAATGTAGAGAAACGCTATTTTCATATTTTTAACTAAAAAATAACGTCAGTAATTGTCACGTGTGGAGAATATTGTCATTATAACTTTGTTGATGTATTCAACCATTTTCTTTTGATTTTATGAATCTGTTGTGTATATTTGTTTGTAAGAGCATTAATTTTGTTAAGAAAGGTGAAATAGGGAAAAACCTGGGCGTAGATTAATATTTGGGTAATTTACTATGGCGGCACTCTCCAGAATTTTCCTTCTGAGTGAGTTATTTTCTTTTTTTATGAGTGTAACATTTTTAAAATCAAAATTATGGTTGAATTTATTTCTATGTATGACTAGTGCATATATATATATATATATGCGTGTGTGTGCGTGTTTGTGTGTGATATCATGAGCTGCAGTGCGATTTTCGCTTCCAGCGTCTTATATGCACGTTTTTATCGTTACTTGGAAATCATCCATGTAAACAATAACAGACTATCATCACTGTCTTGTCTGTATATTGCTTAATATATTGTACAGTAATTGACATCTTTGATAATAGCTTATGTAAGCCGAAAGCTTAGATTGGATTAAAAAAATATGGATCAATATTGTCATTTTCCTTCTTCGTTTAATGATAATGTTATTAATCTTATGAGACGTTAGGAAAAGAATTTACATAGAATAAATAGACAACACTTGTCTATATTATTTAATGAAACATGTATGAATATATATATATATATATATATATATATATATATATATATATATATATTAGGTTGGTGCAAAAATAATGACGTAATAATGTCGTTTTTGACGTTAAAAAACGACATTATTACGTCATTATTTTTGCACCAACCTAATATATATATATATATATATATATATATATATATATATATATATAGATAGATAGATACATAGATACATAGATAGATATAATATTTAATAAATGTTTTTTTTACTGATTTTATTGGTAGCTTTTCGTTTGTCATTATCTTATTAATTAACCTATCTATTCTACATAATATAAGAAGCACAAGTGAAACGTTTCTTCTAATTACACACACACACACAATTATATATATATATATATGATGGACTTTCCCGTCGACTTCGACGCATGAGGTTCCGACAACTTTTTAATGACCTTTATGTTTGAATCCAGAGTGACATTTCAGACCTGACAATGACTAAGAAAACTACAGATTGGGCAAGCGTGTGAGCAAAGAGGGTGCACTTCTCTGGCACCTTCTGAGGCTTATTTCCTTTCTCTTGCTTCACGGAGCTTAACAATGTTTGCCGCCGAAAAATTCTTGATTCCAGTGTTAGTTGCACTTTTCCAAGCTTTGCGATCCAAGGCAGTATTCTCCAAATCAGTGTGTGCAATATTTGCAGCTGCAAGATTACTCTTCAGCTTATCTTTGAACCTGAGCAAGGGCCGGCCAACATTCCGTTGACCACCTTCAAGCTGGCTGTACATGAGAATCTTTGGAATTCTATCATCTTGCATCCGTACAACATGACCGGCCCATCGTAACTGTGGCCTCATGAGGAAGCTCTCAATTCCCTCAACGTTACACATCGTTGGAAGTTCGGCATTGGATTTTTTGTCCTGCAGGGTTAGTCCACAGATTGCTCGGAGACATCCTTTGTGAAAGACATCTAATTGCTGAATCTGCTTGCGATACAGGGTCCAGGCCTCTGATCCATACAAAAGAGTAGTGAGGACAACTGCTTTGTACACGTGGATTTTTGTCGCAAGACGAATACCCCTGTCATTCCAAAGACGGTGACGTAATTTCCTAAACGCGTTATCTGCTTTTGAAATTCTATTCACAATTTTGTCATCCAGAGTTCTACTTGCATTCACTTTACTGCCTAGGTAGTTGAAATTCTTCACATACTTGAGGTCATTTTCGTCAACACAAATCGATATATCAGGGAACCTGTGAGCAGGAGGGTTTTGTTTCACGTCACGCACTTGCTTGCTATATATATATATATATATATATATATATATATATATATATATATATATATATATATATGGGGGTGCGTTTCTATTCGAATTTCTTCATTATTTTCCGGTGTACAATGGGCGACCACTACTACTTGTCTAATGTCCGTGCAATCAATTATGAGACAGTCGTTAACTGCTTTTTCTAAGATGAACATTTTAAAAACTTCAGCTAGATCAAGATGTTACAGCGATGGCAGCTGACGTGAACATAATATAAACATAACAACTAATCTTACCGAAAAATCAATATATATATATATATATATATACATATATTTTTATATATATAAAAACCCGGTTAGTAATAAGACTGTGCTCGATGTAAAATAACAAAGCTAATATATATATGTACAATATTTATCATAGTATATATATATTTTAAGACATTTTTTATGTTTATACGTTCTTATTATAGATACAAATATTTCAGTAAATACTCTGTTTATAATAAACAGTATTAACAACATTTACTGACCTGAATGTCCGAGAAATTTTCATAGAAAATATTCGTTCTCCGACAGGAATCGAACCTGTATCCTATACGGAACCGTTATTTAGCTTGACGTGCCTTTACCGATTTGGCCACAGAGGAACATTCGGGTGGCAATGTCGATTTTACTGTATTTAAACAAAATTCTCCATGATTTTCTCTCATACATTCATATCTGCTCAATGTGTACCCAAATGTAAACAAATGCCGTGCCACATTTAGAAAATGGACAATTATTTTTAAGACATTTTTTTTTATGTTTATACGTTCTTTTTATAGATGGTATTTATCAATCCACCCACGGGGATCGAATGTGGCACAAGGCCTTTTTAATGTGGGTATTTCCGAGCCCGTAGGCCCAGACAAAAATAAATAACCATCCAAACCCGCCGAGGCAGGCCAGTTCCGTCAACCTCCCCCAACGAAACCCTACCCTTCGGCGGAGCTTCGTCAGGGTTCCTCTCTGCAAGCAGAGAGTTCGACAGACACCCGACCCGGCAGCTCACAAAGCACAGATACTACACTTTGATCCTAGCCACCGGGCCGAGCGGGTATTCTTTTTATCGATACAAATATTTAAGTAAATGTTCCGTTTATAATAAACAGTATTAGACAACATTTACCGGCCTGAATGTCCGAGAAATTTTCATAATGTGTGACGTTTGAACATATTTCAAATTCTATGTTTTTTTTTTAATAGGACTCGCCTGGATTATACCTACCAACGGATTACTATTAGGTTGGTGCAAAAATAATGACGTAATAATGTCGTTTCTTGACGTATCTTTTAACGTCAAAAAACGAACGACATTATTACTTCATTATTTTTGCACCAACTTAATACCTATATATATATATATATATATATATATATATATATATATATATATATATATATATATATATATGTATATTAACACAGATAAAATGTTGACTCTAAATTGATAAAGTTTATAGTATCTTAAGGGGTTGTGTAAATTTGATGGAAAAATATTCGTTATAGATTTATCATTGCTAAAATTAATATAATTTCTCATTCGGATCTTTTTATAAGTTGCATATAAAATTAATTTCTTATGAAATAAAAGAAATATAGAATTAATTTGATTTTATAAAAATTATCCTTGATATTGGTAATGGTAATAGCAGTTTGCTTGTAAGGAAACTCTCAGTATTCTTTGACTTGGTTGCCACAGCTTCTGTTGGTTGAAATTTATAAAATACTTTTATTAAACCAATTTTTTATGAATCGTTCTCAAGTTCGCTAATTATTATGGCATTTCTCGTAGTAATAGGGGCTTCATTCCTTGCCTTTTGTTTTGAGGTACTACGGAGCGTCAGCACCTAGATTATGCTATTATTTTCTCCTTGATTCAAATATGATATCGATTTTATTTATATTAGCAGAAGGTGGGAGATTTCAAAATGCGAGCTCGCAATTAGAGACATCAGCATTAAGTCTGGAAGTAATAAACGAGACATAGAAATCAAAATAGCCAGAGATAGCTGGCAAAACTATACAAGTGAATAACAAGGATGGAAACTATCGGGTGAAAGAAAGAAAAGTGTCCCAATTCGCAGTGAATGGTGGTTAATTTCCCATAGAGAAGAGTAATGTTATAGGCATAGGTTAAAGTATAAATCTGAGAAATCTTTAACTATATTCTAGATCAGTGTTTCTCAGCTTTTTTATTCAGGGTGCGCTTGTAGAAAAGCTAAATCTTCAGGGCAGAATTTAGATTTTAATAAGGAAAAATTCATGAAATTTCAAAATAAATTAATAATAATAAAGGTGTCTCCTGAAATAAGAAATTTTTAGGACATTATATGGTATATTTAAAAAATGGTCATGAAATTTCAAAATTACATAATAATAAAGGAGTCTCCTGAAATAAGCATTTATTTTTTAAGACACTACACAATATATTTAAGTCTGCCTGCATTAAATATGTGCTTAAATATGTGCATAGAAAAAGATTACCTTTTATCACTCTCATTTTTTGTTTAGCAAATAGATTGGTGGTGTAGTTTTCACTCAAAGCGATTTATGAAGAATCTACTTTCCTTTTTTAGAGAGGCAGATAATGACTAATTTAAATCTCTTAAGAAAGGGAAAAGTAAATTGATTATCCACTCCTTCTTACCGTCCTGGGTAAGACATTAAACTGCATCCGACACGAGGTTTTAAGGAGCGTAGAACCACTTCTTAACTACTGGTGTTCCCAGATCCAAACTGACCCCGGGTGGTAGCACTTGTTCGGGTCCCAGACATGAGCAAATAGTTAACCTTCAAAATGGGATGAAAACACTATGAATGTGTAAAAAAACATACCCGTAATATATTTTTGTAAAAAATTATTACAAACAATAAATTTTTGAGGAAAAATTATTACCAGCAATACATGTTTGAAAAAAAAATATTGCCAGTAAAACATTTTTGGTAAAAATATTGCAAGAAATACTTTTTGGAACAATATATTGCCAGCAATAAAAATCTTGTCGGCAGAAAATATCCCATTTAGGTTGATATGTCGTAAAACAAAACAAACTACTCCTTCTGTTAACTTCAAGAGCACCTGAAAACCAATAAATGGAATAAGAAATTTTTAATAACATAGTAAGTTAGAGGGGATGATGTCTATATTACAATATTATAATAACCAAGAATATAATATGCGTCTTTAAGAAGATTACGTATAAGAAATTAACTAAAGTGTCAAAAGCGCATTAGCTTATTTCACCTGCTCTTGCAGAACCCATGGGGACCATTTGCGGAACCTTAGGGTTCCAGGGAACCCCGGTTGAGAAGTTCTGCTTTAGTATAAATCTGGCAAATATTTAACTATCAACTGGAGTACAAAACTCGGCTAATATTTATCAATCACCTGGAGTCCAAAACCTGGCAAATATTTACCTATCTATTGTAGTACAAAAGCCGGCAAATATTTACCTATCGAATGGAGTAAAAAACCGGCAAATATTTACCTATCAACTAGAGTACAAAAAGTGATAAACATTTACCTATCGACTGTAGTACAAAACACGGCAAATATTTACCTATCGACTGGAGTAAAAAAAAACCGGCGAATGTTTACGTATCGACTGGAGTACAAAACGTGGTAAATATTTACATATCGACTGGAGTACAAAACCTGGCAAATATTTACGTATCGACTGGAGTACAAAACGTGGTAAATATTTACGTATCGACTGGAGTACAAAACGTGGTAAATATTTACCTATCGACTGGAGTAGAAAACCCGGCAAATATTTACCTATCGCTTGGAGTACAAAATCCGGCAAATATTTACCACTATGGACGTTTACATATAAACTCAAGTATAAAATAAAAACAAATTTCGATGTTTAATAATCGAAGAAATGTTGGCGCATCGTAAAACCCATCAAACTACAGAAATACAACCAATCAAACGTGAAATGATGCTTATGTGAACAATGACAATATGGATAGATGAATTAATTTTAGGTTTACATTTATTATTTTTTTGTGTTGATTATAAACTGGAGAGATATTATGAGCAGAAATATCCTTAAATGAATTCTATGCTACAATTACTTCTTTGAAATTTTTTCTCTATTTATGTCAGGTGGACCATTGTATTTAAGTAGTGCCAAACTTTTATGCTATTTTATTATAAAGAATAGCGAAGAAACTTTTAAGATATAATAAGAGTCGACCTTGGAGACGACCCTTCAAATCTACAAATCAACCATACGCCCTTGCATGGAGTATTGCTGCCATATATGGTCTGGTGCTCCTTATGTTTGTCTCAAGGTTCTTGATAAGATCCAGAGACGGAAATGCATTGTAATTGGCCCTGATCTGATAACTCATCTGCAGTCGCTCTCTCACAGACGTGCCGTCGCCTTCCTTTGTCTTTTTTACAAATACTTTCATGGTAACTTCTCCGAGGATCTGCTTTCTCTGGTTCCCAAACTTCATGAATTTAAGCGTTCTACTAGGCCGGCATCTCGCTCACACACTTTCACTGTCGAAACTGTTAAATGTAGCCATCTCTTCTACCCCAATAACTTCATGTCTCGTACCTCTCGCATGTGGAACCCCTCCCCATTTCTTGTTTTCCTGATAGCTATAATCTCCAACTATTCAAATGTAATGTCAATCGACGTCTCCAGATGCCCTGTTCTATCCCTTATCCTTCTCTTCATCCTTTATTCTATCACTCCTATTTCCTCTAGCTCGAACTATCTGTAACCCCTTGCGTGCTAGTAGCTTCCCGCTTTGCTAGGGGGGAAACGCTTAAAAAAATTAAATAAATTTACAAGGGTGAAACGCTGGTGTTGAAATAAGGAATTAACTGTTATATTTATTTGGCATCCATTTTTTTTATTTAATTCTTTTATAAACATCTGTGTTAGATAGATACTGATTAGCGTTTTAGATTGTCTATTCGAAACATTAAGCAATTAATTTAATTAAA